>VZTG01005249.1:66637-95250 GCA_013397845.1 Melanocharis versteri | reverse complement strand
GTGGGTGGGTGTGTTTTTGAACCTGCATTTAGGTAAACTCCTCCATCACAGTGCAAGATGTTGATGAGACTAAAGAAATCTTTCATCACAAAATACTGTGAGAATGCCTGGGTATTGGAGTAGCCTCCTGAAAAATGCCTGTAAACGTATATCCCCCAAAAGACCAATTATTGGGCAACTTCGGAATCAAAGTTAGTTCTCTCATATCTTTGGCCAACACACTAGCTGCTTTGGAGGTCAGAACCCAAAATTAACATCAGAAGCTTGAAATCAATGACAAATAAAAGAAAATGAAAATTATAAAGATAGCATTGTAGGGAAATGTGCAGAACAATTACGGATTAAGAAGATCTTAAAGACTTGAGTATTTATCAATGCTCTAGAGATGTGGTTATAGAGAAATGAAGTTTGAAAAGGACATACAGACATCAGTAACAGAATTATGTAAAGTGGAGGAAAACTTCAAAGTATTGTGATCTTATAATTAGATCAGGGAAACTAAAATTCAGCTTCCCAAACTACTTCTATGAGACAAGAAAACAAAAAAAACCCAACACTAAACAGATGAAACAAACTAGTAGTCAAACACTTAAATGACTATAGTAACAAATTACTTCCCCCTTACCAGGGAGAAGGTGGTGCATCTAGCACCTCTCCAGGTTAAAACAAGTTTGCTTTTTCTGAAGTTTTTGCAACGAGAGCCAGCAAATAAATATTGAAAAACAATCCTTCACCACCACCATCACCTCCATCCTCAGTTCCCAAGGATGGCACTACCAATGTGAGAACTCCGTAGAGAAATTCCTTACATGTGTATTGTTTAAGGGTAAGAAGCCTCCTACTCTACACACTTCGGACAGGACCTTGACAGTCTGTTGAGGCACTGGGTGACAAATGCTGCAGAGCTAAAAGAGAAGTTGCTAAATGGAACCCACTCCCCCACAACACTTAGTACAAGGTTTACATCCCATTGGGTTCTCCCTCTTTCTAGAATGACACAGAGCCTGGTATTTCTGAAGAAAACACAACACAATTGGGAAAGGGCTTCCATCAGCTGTGTTACACAGGGGTGTAGTTCCATTATTAAGCTCCTTACCTCAATCTACTGGTGAGCAAGTTGCAGCTGTGGGACTGCACACATGGGTGCTTCAGACTATGCCGAAACTGAAATATATACCCTGGCTCACTAGGTATACAGTTTTAAAGAGGAAAATATCCTTAATCTCATTTGCAATAAAGTGTTCCCAAGAGACATGTTATGGTTGAAGTGTTGACTGATGGCCCAAATCTTGGGCTTTTGGGATAATTTGGTGAGGGCACTGCTTCTGAAGAATTCAAAGGAGAGACTGTTTTTCCTTTTTTTCTCCTGAAGCTGATGAGTCAAAGGGAAGCAGAAGATTTATGAACTCAACTGAGTTCTCATTGATTAATACCTCACAACTGACCCTAAAATGTGGATATCTCCAGGTGTATTTGGCAGCCTCAGGCCGAAATAGTATGAATTCATCTGGAAAGAGCATTTTGAAAAATATTGGTTAACAAGAAATCACCTTCAAAGCGAATTCTCTTATTCTCTGTCTCTGCAGAAACAGAGACAATATTTACAAGTCCAAATGGTAAAGTAATATAAAATACAAATATGCAAGCAGTCATAGCCTGTATAATAATATCAAAATTGCCCAATACCTATAAATTTCTTCCTCTAAGAGAAACATATTAGCATATTAGCAAATACTAGCATTTGCAATAGTTGTCTAGAACATTATCTTCTGTATAAATCCACCAAATTGACAGAAAAGGCAGCTCTTCAATTTGTTTCAGGAACTGTAGACGTATTTGAAATTTTAATATATACTTAAGGGGTTTTTTTTATCCTCTGTGTAATTCTCTGGTATTTCCCTGGCTTATTTAAAAACCATTAGCTCTCAGAACTACCAGAATCTTCACAAAGGGGTTCTTTTGTTTTGGTCTAATTTTTTTGTTTGAAGTCAATATACTCCAAATAAGTTGGAATATCAAGGAGAAAAAAAAGATGACTGTATATAGCCTAGTATTTTAGGATTTATTTATGGCTGTCTGGTAAAATAGATTAACATATCCCTGAAATATTTATTTCATTAAAGACTGCTACAGCAGAAATTTAAACTCAAAACAAATTATGCAAAACAGAATAGTGACACCATTCAGTAAGCTTAAGTTCTATTTCTTTCTGTATACTTTCCTGCACTTAAATCAGGCAGAAATACTCAATATCAGCAGTAGATAGCAAAATATACATGACAACATTTTACCAAATCTTCATGCATGCTTTTCATGGCAATAATAATGGAGAGAAAAGGTCAAATTCAAATCTATTTCCCACTGCATATTCTGTTGATATTTATCTTCCTTCAATATTTAGGTGAAATTACATAGTTAGGTTTTAACTTCTTACACCATGGAATCATGATAACACGAGTTATTTTCCTGCATAAATACTGACTACAATGACAATGTACCTGCAGTCATCCCACACAAGTCATTGTGTGTTCTGAATTATTGAACATACTGTTCTCCTTACAAAAGTTCTGTCAGTAGTTTTAACTGAATAACTTATCCTAAAAGGGAAGAAGCACACCTCTGAATAAGGAAAAACTAAGGCAGGGCTGGAAGAGGCCTCAAGATCTACAAGTCTGGCCTTCAGTAGTAAAGGAAACTCATGTAGATCATCTCTGACCAATATCAAATTTTTTGACTCTATACAGCATGAGCTGAAGGAGGTTCCACACTCTTCCCTGGTAGGCTATTCCAGTGGTTTGTGAGCCTCACCATTTAAAAGTGGTTTCCTCATCTGTTAGCAACATCTACAGATTATTTCTATTTCCTCCTAGTACTACTGGGGTGTGGGGATGTAATTTCTATCTTTTTATTAGGGATTTGCACATCTTGCAAAACAGATCATCTCTTTTTAAACTTACCAGAGTGGCATTCTTTCATGATTTTCACTGTTTTCCAAACCTGTTGGATTTCTTTTCTTTTGGATATTCTTCACTTTAGATACACCTTATTTCAAGGATGATACTTAAAGCTTCCCATACTGTTCCAGCTGAGAGTTTTATTCACATCAGAGAATAATAATTAACTCCCATGTGTTACAAGCAAAACTTCTGCTACTTCATTTCAATTTAACACCTGTGATTTTACTCCTACAAGAAAAGCAAAAAAGTTTATTTGACCTTTTCCTTGTTCTAGACATGTGGCTGACCATCTGCTGCAAGCTGCAATCCTCCACTGCAGCAGCAGTGATTAGCTGGTTCATCATTTCTCAAAGTTTATTCTGGTGTTTTCCTGTAACATTTAATATATATACACAACACAGTTAAATCCAGAGATGTTCTAACTATATGCTGCATTCTAACAACAAACCTAAATTTGAAAACATTAGATAGAGCTGTACCAAGGAAGGCCCTTTCGATTTGAGAGAAAACCATAGAGTGTGGGCTGGTGGACAGGGAATCAGCCAGCTGCACATGTACTGATCAGCAGCTTCACCTGGGCAATGTCATTGGTCATTTTGCTCATATCACACAAGGAGACATCAGAATTCTTACAGGGTAAAATATCACAGACTGCTCTTTATTTCTTTATCCACTAGATGAGCATTTTTCACTGAAGAAAGTAAACAGATTTTTTGGACACACTTTGCTCTTGTCAAATTCATCTGGTTGTTTTCTTCTTATTTCATTATCCTCTAGGTCCTATAAATTGTTTTATAATTCATTTAGAGCATTTTTTTCCCTAGCACAGCACATTGTGCTCATTTTTTTCTTCACCCTTAAACTACATTTTCTATATACGGTTTGTTCTTCAGTCCCCTAGGATCTAACCTGTCCTCCATAATTTCTCAAAAGTAATTAATGATTCAAAAGTGCCTCTTTTTTTTTAAGCCCTTGAAGAAAAAAATACATTACAGTTTGCCAATTAAAACCAGCCAAGTTAATGAAAAACTCTTAAAACTGTTCTTTCTCTGCCTGTATTAAAAATTAATGTATTAGAAATCTAATTACAATGTATCTTTATTCTGCCAAAACAAATGCTTTAATGCTATCATTTGTTTGAAGAGTGATGGATACTTTCCTATATTTCTCCAATTTTTCCATTAATCTTTTCATCTTTTTTGCTAATCAGGCAGTTTACATGCTAGTTTGGTTCTCTGTATTTTGTGTTCACTCATACTATCCCTTTATTATTGTCTTTAGCCTTTCTTCTGCCCCTCAGATACAACCTGGATGCATAAAAACTTATTTTTGAGCACACAAAAAGTAAAGGAAGTACCTTCTCAGTCATTATGGATTAAATTTGAGAAGCAATGGAAGAAGGATGAATGGCCAGGAACTCAAAAAGAGTGTACACAAAATATATTCAAAGTATAATCAAGAAATGAGGATCACAGGAAGCACTGCGGAAATACTGAAAAGGCCCAAACAAAAACCAAACAACCTATCAGAAAAGCCACAAAATAAAAGAGAACAAAACAAACCCAAGATAACAAAAACCCCAAACCTCTCCATACACTTTCACATACCTCCTTCCGCACTAGTATAGATTGCCACTGGGGTTTTTTAACATATTCCATTTTCTCATAACATATTTAGAGAAGGTATGAAGAGAGAACTTTATTACTTAGCCATTTTTCCCGAGAGACCCTGCCTGTCATTTCCAAAAGACTGATTTTCCCAAGTTTAGTAACTTTATTCTGCCACTCTATTCCTTTCTGTGGGATTGTGAACAGTCATTTCAGAAACCCTTCCAACACCTTAATAGGTCACTTTAACTTCTCCCTATATTCTCCCTGTGGATTGAGAATATAACCTAAAATAGTTACATTCTGTACCTCCTCCACCTTCTGAAACAAAAGCCTAGCTGTCAGTGTGGCTTTGCAGTGCCACTCAGGCTTGCTGTGACCTGTCAGGCTGTTTTTCCTCAATAACTCAAGTCTAACATTGTCATTAGCTTCTGTGCTTTGGATAGCTCTTTAAACTTCTCAGAATCAGACATATGACAAATAGAGGAACTTCTTGTTCTTCTTATGCTTAATCAGTGACATTGTATATTTGAGTAAGTTTGAAAAGCAGATCAAAGCCTTGGTGAACTATTTAATATAACAAGTGGAAAAACTTGGAGTTTAGTTAGACAGACTTTTCCATTTTTACCCAGTTGATAGTACTTTATTCCATAAGTAATTGCATTGATTTAGCTCATTACTCCAGGTTTAGGGATAAATAGTGCCAGAAAGAAAACTTTGCCTGAAATAACACAGGGAGGGAAGAGCGTGTGAAATCAGTGATATGGTACTTAACTTTACATTTCTTAATTAAACAGTTCTCTCTGTAGCTACAATTGTGGGACTTGCAACTGAAGAGTGTAAAACCACGTTAATGATTTATTAATGTCCAATGAGAAATTTAAACTGGTTAGATTAAGTATTTTTAATAAAATACAAATAGAGGATGAAAACACATGCAGATAAAGCAAACAGAGATGGATAACTACCGCTATTTACATAAAAGTAAGCCGCAGCACAGCTGATAAACATGTGTAACATACAATGCTTAATTAACAATTTAATTGGGGAATTTAAACGTACACTAGAGAATTCAAAGGTAGGATTTTTTTCAGTGTGACTTGACTCTCATAAACATAAAATGTAAGAGAACAGAGATCAGCTAGGCACCAGAATGGCATATATAATAGGATACATTGGAGACATTTTTGTCCTTCACTACCCAATACCTACAAATAGAAAAGAAATAAAACGCCATCTAAAATGTTTATATAAAATTAAAAATGAATTTTTAAGTTCTCTTTTCTCTCTATTCACTATAAAAGAAGTCTAAACTTGTTTCAGTGCGGACATGAATGTCCTCCAAATTATGATGAAATCAGTCCTCTACAAATTACCAGTTCTATAGGCGCCTTCCCCAAAGCTCACACATAACTCAGATAATAATTTCAACACAGAAGAATAATTTCAATTGCATACATGATATAAAACAATAGCTGATTAAGTAGAAGTCTGTAATCCTAAGAGTATAAGGACTCCCACTGAGTGAGCAGCACTGGCATATGAAGCAAAACACTACGGTGTAGATGTCAGTGTAGGCAGGTGGCTGAGAAAGAGAAAAGAACATGAAGAAGCTGCTGATAAATGCAGAACACTTGGTCTGCAGCCATACCTATGCATCAAGTCTAACTAGGACAGTCTGGAGTTTACTGCAGTGTTTGTTACCATGACCAAAGGGACAGTGCCATCCATCTGTGTGCAGATCCTATTGCACTGCAGCTGCATGTGAAGATTTTGCTCAGAAAGAATCGACCTTCTCTGCTGCCAGGACATGCCAACAGCCACTGCTGGGTTGTTCTCTTTTCTGAGGGCCCAGCTGACATAGGAAAACCATAGTCTCAATACAGTAAATGCATACATCATACCATGAAGAGGAACCACGGGTACACCAGGAATGTTGGAAGCTACATTGGTAACTTGCTCCTGAGACTTTTCTGGAGCAACGTGGAAAAGCAGCAGAAACCAGCTGAGTCAAACATTTTGGGCTAGAAATAGCCCATGGGCTAGTGGCTGCTCCTCTCTGTTCTCCATATGAAATAACACATTGAAGCAACTTTAATGACCTTTTGTGAGAGACTGAAATGTGATGATTAATGGTTTAAACATTGTTATAAAGGACTTTTTGTTCATTATGACAAAACTGCATAAAGAAGCTGCGACCACGAAAGCCCACCCTTCCCTGAATCTGCCTCCTGACTGGAACTTTGGACTGTGAGTTAAGCCACCTAAGGGAACTTAAGTTAAAAGTGACACTATTGTCCAGTTATCTCAGGTCTGGGAAGAAGTAAACGAGGCTGAGGGGGAAGAATGTATCCACAAGAAAGCCACACCCGGCAGCTGTCCTGAAAATCATCTCTGAGTGGGAGTGGAGTCAGGGCATGGGGGAGTCCATAGCCCGCAGGCTCATCTGCTGAGGCTGTATCTGCACATGCTTCCCCCAGCCTCTCCAAGGAGGAGGGGTTTCAGGTGTGTGGTGTAACCTCTGGGCAGAGGCAGTGAAAACCCCTCCCTTGCACAAACTGGCTCAGTTGTACACCCCCCCTCCAGCCCCCCAGCAGGCCACATCTGCAGGACACTCATGAGAGCAGCTGAGGAGGTGCCATAATCCATCAAAGAACCCCAAAGTGCCCACAGACTGATTCCTGAGGCCTTACACCAGAGCACTGCACGTCATGCTCAATGATCCAACAGATCCAGAGTCTCCAGGGCAAGAGACTGTGTCAAACTTGCCCTGCCCCCCAGGGGAAATACCTGGGCATTCCCACCTGGCCCGAACTTCTATTAACCCATTGAAGTCTATATTTTGTAGAATGCTCACCACCGAGAAGACCAGAAGAAGAGGATCAATGGGATGCCACTGGGATCCACAAAGTAGTGATATTTCATGCTTAATCTGTCTCTTTGTCACCCTCTTTCTCTTCACCCCCTTCCCCCCACTATTTCTTTCTACCTCTCTCTCTCTCTTACCTTACATTTACTGTTAAGTAAAATCCATACTATTGACTTCAGCATGTGGTCTTGTTTGCACCTTAATTCAGGCAAAGTCATCTCTCTAATAATTTCAATTGGGTCATAACACCTATCTCTTCAAGGTAACCCTGACGTATAGCGAACACCTACTGCAAGATGTTAAGTGGACCCCAGAGACTAGTAGGGTAAAAGCTACATGACTACAGGATTAAACAGGCATAACAGCAGAGGGAAAATCTGTAAAAGAGCAGAACACAGTACGAAGGCCTTATGATTGGATTTCAAATATATCATCTTGGAAATGGCCAGTCTTCATATTTTATTAGTGTTTTTAGTGAGGAGAGATAATAATTTCAGGATGTTTTATGGCAAACCTAATTAATCATACCAGCATTTTGAAGACTCTTCAATTTAGTTTTCAATTTTTACCACTTTGTTCAGACATTTTTAGCTACTTTCTTCATTGAGCACTGAAATGGAGAACTTTAAAGAAGCAAACAAAAAAATGCAAAACCAGAACCCCAAATCCACAACATTTAGATTCCTAATACTTATGTGGCGTTAACAGCTTAACAGATTAAGCTCAGTTTCATATTTCAGGTCCTTCAAACTATAATTATAGAGTAATTCACAAGGACACTTTCTAGGAATTAGTGTAAATATTAACAGTTAAAAAGCTTCAAAGTCTCTGGGGGGTTCTAAATTTTTTGTGAGTCTGGCTAAGCTACGGAACATGCAAATTGATGTCTTACTAATAGCTAACAAAAAGAAGGCTGATAACAGTGAACAAAAGGTTCTTCATAATCATTTAAAGAGTAATGTAATGCCAAGTTGAGCAATATATACCTGGTTTCTCCCACCCAAAAATACTTGCTTGCCTCAACATTTCTAGTTTTCTGTCTACCTTCTCTTTTTTGTAAGCTTTTAAATTTCCTTAGGAACACCAGGTGTGGTAAACATGTACAGTTCAAATTCAGTTCTTACTACCATTTACCGAGTGCTTATAAATCACATGGTAAGTACCTAGAATGGATTTTCCACTGCCTTTTCAGTCGGACCAAAAAAAGTGAAAAATGTTCCATTCAGACAGATAACAACCATGCCAATAGATTTAGTAGCTTGGAACCTGAAATGGGGCTGCCTTATTTGTACAATCTAAATGGATTCCCTAATCAAAGAGATTATTACTTAGCATTAAGCAGGTAAAGGTAAGTAAATGCAAGTGAATAAGCTTCCTTCCGTCAAATTCCTCAGTTCTGATCAACTGGAATAGCTGTTGTGTCCACAGTCAACTAAATACCCACACAAAAAAACCTTAAAGTGCGTGAAAAATCTTATCAGCATCAGAATTGTCAAATATGGTAAAGGATAATTAGAGAGACTTAAAGTACAGTTCAATAATGCATTGGGAATAGAGAAGGCTTGCAGAAAAGAATAGTTATTGCTTTTGTAATTTGTGTCTTCTTAGCAGTGTTTTGTATATTCAGAAGAAGTTGTCTCTGAACTTATTCTATTTCAGTAATTGGAAGAGTGCTGAGTTTTACACTAAATGTAATATATAGATGTATTTTTTCAGTAAAGGATGTTAAACAAGATGACAGAACAAAAAATCAGAGATTAAATTCAGAATTTGTATACACATAAATACATATATTATATTATATTTATAGACACATAAATATACATTTTTTTAAAAAAAGAAAATAAAACACACCAGCAACGCCACAGAGAACCAAGTGTAAAAAAAAATCACTGGACAATATTACACTTGGGACTTGGAAAATTCTGTTGTAAAGGACAAGAATGGCATAGGTTACCTTTTTGTGCGAATAAGAATGAAAGGAGAATTAAAAAAACTAAGATCCCAAAAAGCTCAAACAGGATTATATTCACTAATAATTCAGAGGAATCTTTAGAGCAAATGTTGTGCAGGGGACTATTTGAACTATTTATCAGAAGTAAATATTTTCTTATTTTCAGTCCTGAACAGCAGAACTTAGAACAGAAAATATTCAGAGCACAAAGTGGTGAGCTAATCATCATTAAGAGTAGGCTCAAACGCAGGGCAAGGGAGCAAAGCAATTGCGTGAGAATTTATAAACATCTTCCGTAGGTTAATGAAGCTGTTGGAACTTGTTGCATATGACAGAAACAAAGGCCAAGCTAAATCCTTTTTATTTTTTAAGGTCTTAGAAGCAGGGAACATTAATATTGACAGATGTCTGAAGAATAATAGGGCTATTTAAGAAAATGTTTCCCTTATATTCATACACACAGGCTTGAGTTGTTCATAATACCTGAAAATAGAACACAGTAATGAGCTAAGCTGATAGACTGATATTTATGACAGCCATCAGCTTTCACTGATACAACCACACTGTTACGTCTAAATTTCAATAAAAACAAAAAACCACACTTAGCCCGTGCTGTAGTATGCCATCATATTTCCACTGCGTGATCAAGCACAGTGCAGAGATCCCTCACTTAGCAGAGTCAAAGGCACTGTGTTGACAGTAATTCAGACAGACATTCTTAACAACCTGCGCTCAAGCTAATTATCCCTTTAAGAGGCAATAGCACTTGTGACTCTAGAATTCAACTACCTGTTTTGGAGTAAACTTGAAACCAGACATCCACAACATCCATAATATAGAAAATCTGAATGGGCAAAATTAGAAGATCCATAGAAAACAAGAAGCTTAAACACCTTTTGCCTACTACTATCAGCTAAATTCAGAGCATATTTTAAATGCAGACTGCTTTTTGAGTCTCAGCTAAATTCCACCTCAACTGCAGACTGCTTTTTAAGTCTCAGATAAATTCAACCTCATAGTAGAGTTATATTGAGACCTGCCAGAATAAAACACTCCACTTCCAAGTGAACTTAAATAGCCCAAATTTAGAATTCTGTGAATTTGAATTGCTGAGAGAATTTTCAAAATAAGAATAGAAAAGAAAAAAAACATATAGTGGACATCAGTGCAGTTACTTTCTGTACACACCTACCAGACATAAATGCGCTCTTTCAAATTTAGTAGTAATCAAGCCTGAATTGGGCTATCAATACAGGCTGAGGGCTGAAGGGATGGACAGCAGCCCTGGGAAGAAGGACTTAGCATTAATAGTGGATAAAAAGCTGGACATGAGCCAGCAATGGGCAGTATCAGCCCAGAAGACCAAAATACCCTGGGCTTCATCCAAAGCAGCGTGGCCAACAGGGCGAGAGGGGGCATTCTGCCCCTCTGCCCTGCTCTGATGAGACCTCACCTGCAGTGCTGCATCCAGCTCTGGGGTCTCCAGCACAAAAAAGACATGGAATTGTTGGAGAAAGTCCAGACCGGGGGGGCACAAAATTTATGAGAGGGGTTGAACACTTCTCCTGTGAAGAACACCTCTCTGTGCTGAGGGAGTTAGGGCTGTTCATCCTGGAGAAGAGAAGGCTCTGGGGAGACCTCATTGCAGCCTTTCAGTGCTTAATAAGAGCTTAAAAGAAAGATGGGGACAAACTTTTTAGCAGGGCCTATGGAGCTAAAACAAGAGGTAATGATTTAAAATAAAGAGGGCAGATTTAGACTAGATATAAGGAAGAAATTCTTTACTGTGAGGGTGATGAAACACTGGAACAGGTTTCCCAGAGAGGTGTTAGATGTCCTATCCCTGGAAACATTCAAGGTCAGGCTGAACAGGACTTTCAGCAACCTGATCTAGTGGAACGTGTCCCTGCCCATGGCAGGGAGGTTGGACTAGATGATCTTTAAAGGTCCCTTCCAATCCAAACTATGCTATGATTCTGTATTCTGGTAATAGTTAACTTTCCAAATGTTGGGCTTTGCTCAAGTCTCACATTCTGAAAACTCATTGCCCTCCATATCTTTTCTCCCATGAGAGCTCTATGGTTCTCCCATACTGTTCCAGAGGATACCATAAGTCAGTGGATTTTATATGAAGAAGACAGTGGTGTTTACCTGCATTTTTTGGTGTGGTTCGTTTTAATAAAAAGCTACCTGCCTGATGCTCCATCCTGTGTTTATTCTTTGTCTGCCTTACCTAGGAATGCCCCACAGCTGAGGATAAAAAGCAAGATGGGTGAACCACAACTAACCTTCATGGTAATCTCCATGAGCCTTCTTCTCCTACTTCCTATAAGGTCTCTTGAAACTTTTCTGAGGCTCAACAGCAAGTACAAAAAACCTGAAATACATGCATTAGCGCCTACACTACTTCAATAACCAAATGAAGAAAAATTCCATACCATTTCAGTTGCCTCTGAAGTGTAGATCAGGGTACTACAGCGGCTTAGTTAGTGACCCTGTTGGGCTCAGTGACTCTTTGTGACCCTACTAAGTTTCCGTCAGTGTGAATGGAACTGCCAGCCTCTGTGGAGAAAGCAGTCATCATTACCTGTGTACCTATAAAGTTTTTTGTGCCTTTGGCTGTTCACACATAGACCACACTGTTCTTAAACCATATTTTGAATGGCGGGCCATAAGTCAACATAAGGGTATCATTTACGTTTTTCAGAGTTTGCTACTCATGGAAATATTCATACATCAAATTTCTCAAGTGGCATCCTCCAGAGATGTTCAACAGCGCTGTGCTTTGCTGCTGGGTATGTCAGAGTTTAGTGGGAGCATATACTCATTAGTAAAATGGCTACCTACCTAACAACATTAATAAACCTTCAATCAGTCATCACACTTCTATAACAAAAAACATACTTCAAAGCCTTAGTTGCTAGTTGAAAGACTTACAAATTACAAAATCTACAATGAGCTTTGCAGTACAGCAATACAGTTTGTTTTCTTCCCCCTGTGGTCTCCTCCTCATTAATTGCCTGGCATTTCAGAAAGACCATCATGGTAGCAACAGCAGGAACATATTTTGTTTTATTCTTGTTCTGAAAGCTATTCATTTCTCAGCCATAGACTCATAGCTAAATTTCTCTCTTATAACACCAATCAATGGCAAAAAAATTTCATTGTTCCATGAAACTTGAGAAAAGATGGACCATGTTTTTCACTATGTTCCCAATATAAAATTTGCCAAGAAACAAGAAAGTTGTAGACAGTCCTGTGTTTCAGGTCCAGCATATGTGTTTGTGTGTGTTCTGGAGCAGTTTGGATGTGCTTCGGTGATACACCAAGAGTTGAACATATTCAGTTAACAGTTTGTATATTACATGTTAATAACAGGAAAAAACAAGGGAGACCTTTGTATACTAAGCAAATCTAAGTAATAAAATAACTAGCTCCTTGGAACATATTTGGCGAGGTACTTAAAATAAAATATGTAATATTACTTGCTATTTCTATATTATAACTTATCAGCCATACCAATAATTGTACCGTATTGCCTTAGGGCCATCTTTTAGACAGAAATTTTTAGATACTCAAAGTATATATTCCTACCTTTTGTGAGCGTACGTTCTTCACGTATCATTCTGAGTTCAACGTCCAGCTCTAACTCCATTAATCTTAATTGTTCCAGAACTATTATTTAGTGACAGAAGGACTGGAGATTTTTGTTAAATCCACTCTCCTCTCCTAAAGTGTCAATGCAGATATTTGAAAGATAAACGGCTCAGTTAAATCATCCCTAATGGATATAAATATGTTTAATTTTTTGTATTTCCTGCCAAAGAAGAATATTAATTTAAATGAACCAAGAAATATTAATGTAAATATGCTGAATATTCATTGAAATATGAAATATTAAAATAACATTTGACATCATTTTTTTAAGTGTTAGTGTAAAAGATATTTCTAAAAATAAATGTTGATAGTGTCCAAATCAGTTCCAAAATGTTACTAAGAGATTAATAGTGAAGCCATTTATCAGTGCCTCTGTCCCTAAACTGTTCCTGCTCACACTTGCTCAAATAAAGAGTGGAATTGAATGGAAAATTGTTCCTCTGCCATGCTACACTTACTAGGAGTTAAGAATGTTATCTCAGAATGATAAACCTCTCAATTAAAATATTAACTAGATAAACATTTCAAATGAATGTTTTGCTCTCTTTAGAAAAGATGAATCTCTTAGCTAAATGTGCATCTTCTGACATCCTTTAAAAGCATCCTTCTTTTCCAATATTTCTCTTTATTAATTTTTGAATCTTGTCAATCAAGTCTGGCCTCATGGTCCCCACAGCATTCATGGGTTATTAGAAGCGGTTCTGGGTTTGATACAAAAAGGCACTGAAAATGTGTGCACTTCAGACACCAGTTTCTGGGCTGTTTATATTGTAAGGACATCATTACTTTTTTAAGAAGTCATTGATGTTTAGGCTGCAATTGACCCATTTTATTTTTAGGTCATATTCAGGCCTAAAGAAAAAGAACAGAAAAAAACCTTAAAGAGTCATTTGGGTGTTTCTTGCTAATAACAAGGTGAAGCAGACACAGTTTATCATGCAAAAAGTATATCTTATACTCCAAGAAGTTCAGTTGAAAGGAAACTATAAGCCCTGGTTTAAAATTAGGCTGAAATTTTCAAGATCACTTCAGCATATTATATATGGATTTCTGAGATACCAAGAAATAGCATAAAGAATGATGAGTCTGGCAAAAACACCCCAAACATATAACTCATTTTCATTCCTTCTCTGAACATCCTTAAATAGGCAGAGGATATCCAAATCTATTGTTTCTGGAAATCACTATGATCAGTGAGTATGCAGTGAAATACACAGATACACAGCCATGTCTTTTCTTCTCCTATCCTGCAAAAAAACCGAAAACACCCCACCCACACAAAAAAACAAACAAAAAAGAAACCCAAACCAACAAACAAACAAAAAAAACCACAAACAAACAAAAAACAAACAAACAAACAAAAAAAAAACTCAACCCAAATGATAAGAGAATCTTAGACTACACCCAAGAGAGAAGAAAATCAAACCTATGTTTATTTTCTAACATATTTGAAACGTAGAAAAGCTGAGGGCACAGCCCAGGTAAGGCCTGTGAAAGAGTTAATTACACATTGTTAGCAAGCAGTCTCAGCCTTACAGAAAAATACTTCAAATATTGGAAAAGTTTAACAAGAAGACAGGATTCAATAGGTTTCCTCAGTGGCTATGAAAGATACATACATGGATGAGCTGCTAAGATTTCCTCCATGGATTTCAACTGTTATTCTCTCCATATTCCCATTTTCTTTCCCCTTCTCTTTTTCCCTGGAGGATTTTCTGTATCATTCTCATTCCTCCATGGACCTCGTACCTCCATGTGAAACAGAAAGACATTGCTGCACCAAGCAATACTTCAATGCAGGCTTCGTTACCAGCTCAAATCTTAACCCAGATTTATCAGCATGTTAGCCAAAGTTAATGAGCCTACGTTTTAACATCTCCAGACTCAGTCATGGTTTGAGTGTCAGGGCAAAAAGCATGCAAGGACCAAGAAGAAGCTTGACTGTAAATGAAACTTGAATATTCTCTGAATTGTGTACTTCCCTCATCTTTCTAGACAGGATCTGTTTCTCACTCAAAAGATTTATTTATTTTAAAAATAAAAATTTTGTTTTTTGAAAAAGTAGCAATACCACATCGTATTTATGAGGCACCATAAATCATTCAGCTGCCAACATGTTGCATAGTAAGAAGAAAGCACTGAACTAGTCAATGTGTATCAAAATCTTTCTTTTTCCAGTGCTCAATTGTCACTGCTATTGTGAAGTCAGGACAAGTCCCTAAACAGACCTTTTAACAGAAAATGCTTTACTTTTCCACTAGCTGCCACAAAGGACAATTGTTCTGAATGCTCAAGAGATGACTATAACATTACTGTTTTAAAAGGGTATTTTCAACCTTGGAACAATGAAAAAAAGTTTATAATTTTAGGGTAATGTGTACCAAAGCAAGCTTTTCTGATGATATCTGTTGCATTAACGTTGACTCTTTCAGAGTATCAAAGCATGTGAGAAATCCAGAAAAAGTATTTACTTAGACATTATATAATTTCACTGTGTACTTCAGGTATCTATTTCAAGTAAATAATAGTGATAGTGCTCCCTCTAAAAAGAAAACTTGTACAAATATAGACCCCGAAAATTCAAACATAATAAGTTATACTAAATATTCCCAGCAGTTAAAATAAGCTGGGGGAAGGAATGAAACCACACAAACACACACACATACACAGCATGAGGGGGAGCCTACATTCCAGTATGCACTCCTAAACTACATAACATTTCCTTACAAGAAATAGATCACTTTTTGCAAGTCTTCCCAAAAAATAACAATATTATAGCACTTTGGCTCATTTCAGAGTTAAATTGGATAAGTATGCTTAAAGCATTTGCCCTGACATTGGAGTTTGTTAAGTGTACATTTTATGGGACAGCTGTCAGAAATAAAGACTTTCATTTTAAAAAATGAATCTTTAGAAAAATAATTCACCCCTGATATTGGAAATTATAAGCTAAGAATGACTGGGGTTTACTTCTCAGTATGTGAAGGAGTTCCTCCTGCTTATTTAGTCTGACCATGAAGACTGTGATCTGCCTGTTAAGCAGTGCCAAATGCAGTCTTTTGCTCCTGGAGGACTTCCATTGAATAAGACTATAATATCCTTTCCTGTAATTTCCTTAAAAGTGTTTATTAACCTTGTGCCAAGAGGTGCCAGTATCAAAGAGGTAAGTGGCAACATGCACCAATATCAAGCTGTATAAATTCAATCCCCAGTGCTGAGTTATAAAACCTTCCTAATATACTGGGTGAACAGACTATTCTTTGAGATTACTATTGACACATTATTTCAAAAAAAAAGGGATGATAGATCACTTCCATAATTATAGAGACACCTGACTTTAATCAATAGCAGGCAAATTTTATCCAGACTAATGCTGAAGTTCCCTTTCAATCATAAGAGCTGTCATTTCACTTGAAAATGACTATGGATTCCATGATAAATAAAGCATCATGGAGAAGATCCATTAAACTTGACAAATTCAAGAGGAGTGCCAAGAAAACAACACAAATCGATATTTGATATTTATCAGTTTGACAAAAAGCATTTGATAGAAGGTGCAGAAGAGGCTCATGAACACTCATTGCTTGATACATTTTTTGCTTAAAAAACGTAGTCATATAATAACTCATCCTCAAATGTCATGTACAAAAAGATAATACTTGAGAAAAAAATCTAAACGACATGGCCTGCTCTCAGCAGTGTCAGGTATATCTGTGTTTTTGCCCTATGTTTAATATCGTTTCAGTTTTGGCAAATAGCAGCGAGATCAGACCTCGGTGCATCTGCTGTCTATGATTCACATGGCAGACTGTGTGAACTTTGCAAAGGGCAAGTCAAAGCCAAACACTACAGCATCTATTAACAGTGTTTTGCTGATGACCGTGAAGTACAAATAGCTTATTCGTAGACAGAGTGCTCTTAATCATTCCTCTGAAAGTGCAAAGCACTGAGCAATTTATGGGCCAAATCGTGACTGGCTTGTGAGTAGCATGAGGGCAAAAAAAACCCTAAGGCTAAATAAACCAGCTTTGCTTTCAGCTTTGTGATCCTGAATATAGCCAGGATCCATAAGCAAAGTTCTAGGTATAAAAGTTAAAGTTGATTAGAAGCCAGAGATTTTATACAAATAACCTTCTCCTGCATCAATGTCCCCTTTCTCTTCCTACCAGTGTCTCAAGCTACAGTTAAACCTGCTGTGGCTGCTTCAAAAAGAGAAAAGAACAAACAGAGATCCTCTTAGAATCATAGAATTGTTTAGGTTGAAAAAGACCTCTAAGATCATTCAGTAAACCTGTTAATCTAACACTGCTGTGTTCACTGCTAAACCATGTCTCTAAGTGCTACATCCAGATGTTTTTCAAACACTTCCAGGCATGATGATTCCACCACTTCCCTGGGCAGCTTGTTCCAATGCCTGGCCAAACTTTTAGTTCAGGACTTTTTCCTAATATCAAAGTTATATCCTCCTGTCCTGTCACCTGAGAGAAGAGACCAGTCCTCACCTTGCTACAGCCTCCTTTTATGTAGTCATAGAGGATGATAAGGTCTTCCTCGAGCCTCCTTTTCTCTAGGCTAAAAAACCCCAGCTCCTTTAGCCACTCCTCATGAGACCTCTTCCAAGCAAACAATGAAGGAGGGAAGTTTGGCATGATGGACTCCAGCATTGGCCCTGATAACCATTTAGACATCTCATGCATTGGGACACTCTAAGATCCAATATAATGCAATGCTCTGCAGTCAGCAAGTCCTCACGAAACAGCTGCTGTGGTCAGCAGTCCACTTCTGCAGAGTGACAGAAATGTGAAGGACAGTCACTGCTGCTGCTATCATCAGTCTTTCTCCTTCCTCTTCAGCATGTAGAATGACCTACACCGCTTCATATTTTATATGTCAATATAATGCCATTGAATTAAAAGTGTCTAGGAAAGGCTGGGTGCACATGTAATATAAGCACATGACGGTTTGGTATAAATAGCCTGATGGTCTGATGAAGTTTTGTGTACATAGGCCAGGAAGCACACTTAAGCACTTAAGTTTAGTAGCTACACAGCCCTACTCACCCCAATGCAACCCCTCAATACCACAGCTTTGGTGCAGAGAAAGGACTGCAACATCGCGTTGTTGAGAGAAAAACAACTCTGTTTGCCATATGGACTTCCTGGAGTTCTCAGAGTCAGACATGGGCAAAGATATTACCAGTAAAATTTCAGAATAATGTTAGAGGAATACTCGCATACGTTTGATTTTTCATAAAGTTATAGACAATATTGCAGTGGCTGAAAAATAAAAATGTGCAGATATTTTGAAAAACTATTAAAGAAGATGGAATGCTTTCCATTACACAGTAAATGACCCCAAGACTGGAATCTGAGCCCATGAACATGAGATGATCATTCTGAAATAGACAGCACAAGAAACAGATCATTCTGATAGACAAATAAGCTGAACCTAAAAAGTGCTAGGAAATTTTAAGAAATCCTGGACAAGTTCAGGTGTGGCATCAGTGAAAGTTGTGCCATTGATACCTATTTTTCAGGTTTTTTCAGAATTTATGGAGGAAGAACATTTTCTTAGAAGAAATGAAAATGCGAACAGCAAATGTAAACAAGTAAAAAAGCCAGGGAAAAATCAGAAAAACAGATGGTTCATTAACAGTGGGCATTGTCTATAGCAGTTGCAAGTAGTGTTATTGATAGTTTTCTCTGACTTCCACTAATTTCTGATTTTCAAGTCTTTAGCAAAGTCAACATCTCAGTGAACATTTACCGTTTACCTGAGTTTGTTACTTTGTCTGGTCTAGTTAACAAAAAGGCAAAAGATGAGGCAAATCCCATGCAATTTAACCAGGTGTGAATTTAGAGACTCAGAAATGGGACTATCCTTTTGTGGGTGGGTTTCTCCCTCATTAGTTCCTCTCAGGCTTTTGTCAGTACCATAGTGTCAGATCAGTGAGGCAATCCTAGAACAAACTTGGAAAACAGTATATTTTGCAATTTAAAAACAATTAAAAATTAAAAATTAGAGATATAAAGGATGGCACAGAGGGGTTAGAGAAGGAAAACCCTTCTCCAGAAAACTGAAAAAGTCTAGAGCTTAAAAACCCTCATTCTGTGATAAGCCAAACTTATTTTTAAACCTAAATTCCAATTTCAATTAAATTCAATGATTTTTCTTTCACTATTTTCATGCTTAATTTCAAATGTTATACATTTTTATTGTAAAGGAATTACTAGAAATATTTTACATTTTCAAAGCAAAAATATGAAACCTTTAAAATTTTTCTAAAGCAAGTATTTGTTCTAAACCAAGGATTTCTAAAAAACTAAGGGGTTTTGTAATAACTTTTAGTCTCTATGAGTCAGTGGTGTCTAAGAGAGGTGCATAGCAAAATGTCTTGCCAGCTCCAGTTGGTCATGAAGGTTGCTTCCTAAGAAACCGCTAGATTTACTGACGAAGGTCTAGATGAATTCTCCTGTTCGTTTGATGTTGAAAAAAAAATTTCTTAGTGGTAAACTGTGTGTGGTAAAGAGTGGTAAAAATTCCATTTTCATCGCACACTCAGCCCCAGTTACACAAGATCGCTGAAGCACAGCATGAGCTTATTGCTTTGCTTGCAATAAACTGCATGAGCATGAGCACAGGATTGTTTGCTGAGCTTAAAACCCACAAATGGATCCAAAGGTTAGGACGTTGTAAATAGAGAAGTTTGAGCTGTCCATCAGCCCAAAGCTTCAGAGTTTCACTGAGACACAGTACATACCCTGTTTCAAAATGCTACATATTTCTGAAATAAACACTGACACTATTTTTCTTTGCATATAGTTGATTAGCAAACAATTAAGTGAATATCTGGGGGATTACATTTTTCCTTTCTCCTGTCTGACTCCTTTTAACTTTTCCACTGTTCTTCACTTTTTTCCTTTATCCATTGCAAATGGGAGAAAGTAATGAAAGAAGAAAATAAACCACTTTTAATCTACCAGTGAATCCCCAAGAATATAAGCAAGCCTTTTGTATAAGTTAAAGATATCCAACTAATTTTTAATAATATATATATTTATATACATATCTTTATATATATATATCAAAAAAGTGATTTGAAAATAATCTTATTTTAGTATGTTGCAAGATTATGCATTTTGTATTGTTGCTGAACAGTTGGAAGATTTCCTGTTCTTGATCATGGCAAGCATTTTACTGAGTGAGCAGCCAACGGAAATCATGGTCAGAATTCAAGCAGACATCGTGACAATACCATACTGACAAACCCTGCCTCCTTCTCCACAGCCATGCCACAGGAAGATCAATAACCTTGCCAAAATGTTTATTTTTATGAATAGCACAAGTTTCATATAGAGCAAGCTGCTTTATCTGTCACTCTTGTAATTTAGCACAGAATATTTGCTAAATTTGTAATTTAGCGAAGAATAGCAGTACTCACCTTCTGCAGAACAGCGAATCTGTGGTGAAAATTTTACTTTGAAATTTTCCCTGGAAAAAGCATAACAAACTTTGTGTAACCATAGGAACACTGGAAATGAATTTAGGGATAGGTTTGTTATTTGACACTCAAATGTTTTGGGGTTGAAAATGAAGCAGATCTGCAGAATATAGATTTGAGGTTGACTTCTGTCTCATCAGCATGTTTCTCTTCAGCTTTTTCTCATGGCTTCCTCAGGCAGCCAGGACAGAATGTTCTTTTACTAAAAATGATATATTACATGTCATTCTAAGTATCCTTGTAAGAGCTTCTGTTGGAAGAATTTCCAGCAATATCTGCAGTTCTTTCATCTTCTCAAAGTCATTAATTGCCCATGACTTTCCAGTTCCCCAAGTTCCCTAGAAAGTGTAATATCAGCATATCTTGACCTTGAACTTCATAGCAAGACAAGAAGGTAGATGGTTGTTCATCATTATTTGAGTCATCTCAGAGTGTGACTTAGGGAGTGAATCTCGCTTATTTGCTACCTTTTCTGCTATCCTGGCTTAGAAAAACAAAATGTTTATTGTGGCATTTAAAAAAAAATAAATAAACCAACTAAGTAAAACAGAAGAGCATTCCAGTATGCATTGTGAGAGAGCATTCCAGACTTTGGCTGAGCATTGATTCACTGCCAATGTGAAGAGAATGTTTTAAATAGACTTGGCAATTAGCTTTGTTGCACCTAGAATTGAAAAAATATTTGAGGAAAATAGGTCCAACAGAGGAACTCCAACTTTCAGGCAAAAGCAACCTGCCATAGGCAACATTCTGCTGGGTATAACAAGTTTTCAGTAAATTTCATGGCCTGTATTACAAGCTTCTATTGCTTCATTATACACTACAAACTCAGATGTAAAAGCTCTAATGCTCAGTGGGTCAACTTGAAAACAGCCATTATGCCTAGGGAGAACTATCTGAAAATTCCCAGGACAGTGTAGAGAGGGCTTTACTATCCTTCACTATCATCTCCCTTTCCTGTGCAATTACCTCTTAGAAGAAACTCTGAGGATTCTGTGCTGGCTTAAAATGAAGTGTGAAGTGAAGAGAAAGTGTGGCTATAGCAAAAAAAAAAAAAAAAAAATTTTCTGACAGTACCAGGGACAGATTCAAATTTTATTCTTGGATAAAGAAAAATCTTAATGTGCCTTTTTACTTAAATCAATACATTAATAAAAAAAAAATATTACTTTGATGGTTAATTTGCACCTACCTCAAATTATCAATTTTTCCTTTCTATCAAGTTTTTGGTGTGATGAACCTTGTTTAAGACCTTAAAAGCATTTAGAGAAAACGTTTGTTAAAGTTCATTAAACCTTGGTACTTCATAATTGTGAATCTCTTCACATTAATTGTTCCTTTCAGATGGATAGTGTTCTACCCATGAATACAAGCCTTTGAAGTAATTTAACATTCGTGTTGCAAGGTTTAAAAATCATTATGCTTTTCATAACTGCAAAATTCACATTTTAATGAGGCAATTCTTCTTGTATGTCTCCCTCACAGTATGTAGTTAAAATATGAAAAGAGGAAGACCTTCCACATAACTATCACCCACGTAATGACACATGTCAGGTAGTTAATCTTGAAGTGCTTTGGGTAGAAAAATGTCTTGTTTTCACTATAAACACCACTGACGTTTTCACACTGAAATGCTTGGTATATTTGGTATTAATCAATAAAAACAAATAAACAAAGCAACACTACATTTACAGCACCTGATGGGATTTGTAAGCTTTATAGTGAAAAGACACTCACAAAGAGCATTCCCTGTATGGAGCAACATTTTTTTGATAAACCCTTTTTTCCAAAGGCTCTTGAGAACATGCAATGCATGCATCTCACAGCATTTTATGGCATTAAAGATATTTCTAAACTAAGCACTTTTTTCCAGAGTTCCAAAAATCATCACTTCATATTATTTTCTTTTATCACAAAACTGAACAAAATTCAGGATATGTAGTGCTAATAATAAAGAGAGGCCAAAGATCTCATCACAAGGCTCTGTTAACAGGAGGCTAACAGGCATGATTTAGAGAGCAAATTAATGAATATTCTGAAAACTTTCATGTATAAGGAACTCTGATGAGTAAGTACTTATTGGTCCTTTAAGATCTGAAAACATCTATGTAGCAAATTTTGAAAAGCATTGTCAGTTGGCATACTTTCAGCTTTAACTTTTTTATTTTAATTTTAATATTTTTATATAATTTAAATTGCATTTATTTGAAATTTTACTCTCTAGAATTTTTTTAAAAATTCCATTTAGAGGCAAAAAACCATTCATCCACAGCAACTGCATGTGGCTAAAAATAAATTGGAATCAAGTTTTGAAAGAAACAAGCATATTAGCAGCCCAATGGTGCACAGAATAATGTATTTAAAGTGTAAATTTTACAAAGAAAACAAATTAATTTGGAAAATAGCTATATAAGTCTTCATTTCTGAAGCCTACTCAAAAATCCTAATATTTTACACTGAAATGTCTTGAAGTTCTTTTTTGAGCTCTGGAAAAACTGAGCTAATACTAAACATCAGTGTCTTGGTACATTTACTACCAGATAGATAGATTTTTAAACATTTAAAAGTAATAACTGCAGATGTTGATTAAGGCAGAAAGGATTGTTAAACATTGGAATAGCTGCCCAGGGAGGTGGTGGAGACACCATCTCTGGAGGTGCTCAAGACACCACTGCATGTGGCACTTAGTGCTCTGCTCTAGTTGATAAGGTGGTGATGGCTTAAAGATTGGACTTGATGGTCTTCTCCAACCATAATGATTCTGTGATTCTGATCTCCTGATCATGCTGTATTCACATACCGGTTAATGGTAAAGCTGCATTACATTAAATTTCCAGAAGTCTTCGTGTACTTTCTCTAACGTGAAACTAATCCAAATTCTCAGCTTTGCTTCTAAAGAATTTCCAGAAATCTGCTCTATGTCTTTGATCTTCTCTACCTTTACAAATATTGACAGTTACTTTTTCTTGTCTATCCAACCAAAGCAGAACCTAAATTAGCCTCTTCCATAACATTTCTTCACAGATGGTGCTACAGTGTCTCTGGGGACCAGCAGCACATCATTCTCACTGCTCTGGCATGCACATACCCTGTGGTTGACCAAGGAAACTGGAAACTTTCCAGATAGCATCCCACAGTATAAACTGGATACAGAGTGGACAAGTCAGCAATGCCTAAGATTGCAAAAGAAAGTCAAAATCCTCACCTTTTAAAGGGAGAATGAGGTCAGGGAAAGATGCATTTTATGGGAATCACACTCAGAAATCTTCAGAGCAATTGCTTTAAAATGATTAGGAAAGCTAATGGAGTAGAATATGTATGGGGATTTCATCCTGCTTATCAGCAGAGACAGTATTGTCACCTTGGGATCAAACCCTAATGATGAGTAAATACACAGAGCACATTAACCAGGTATCTAATTATCACTAGCTAGAGAAAAATGCCTTTTGCAGAGTGACAGACATTAAAAAGCTGGATAGAAGAGATATTAATTTAGTGATCTGAAAGACAGTGAGCAAGTTTGAAAGCTGCACATGCTGTAGCCATGTAGACGCAGCATCTGTTTAACCTCAGTAACACAACAGTAAAAGCATGCGTGACAAGGTGAGAAAAATCCATTTGGCAAAGACTAGACCTATTTTGAGGAAGTTATTAGGAAACATCCAAGGATAGCAAGTTAACAGCTTCACACTTGTTTTCCTCATGGTACAAAAGCACTACACTAATTCATTAGACAGATGGTTTCAAAGCAGAACAATTAGAGGGGAGAGAGAGCAGCCCCTGTCTGAGCTCACAGGTTTTATTCCATGAGCCAGAAAAAGGGCTGGCAAGAAGAGCTAGAGAGGATGGAAGCTATTTGCCAGAACTCAGGTGACAAATTGCTAAGAAAGCATGAAAACTACGGAGTTTTCTATCACTTATTAGCAGCCAAAGCCAGTAACATACCTTCCCCATCATTAGCACTTGTATATTTTTCTGTAAGCCGAATTTCATAAGGTAGATTCACCTTATCAGCTCCAAAACCACCTATTGATCCCAGGTTTTCAAGGGAAGCACTTTTAGCTCTCTCTGGCATATGACTGAAGATAGCTAAGGAAATCCTGGCAAGAAATTGCAGCGGCTGTTTACATACCAGACACTATCTGGGAAGAAAATCAGAATTAACAGAGATTTATTTATTTATTAATAAATAAATAAAAGGATCCATTTAAACTAATGGAAAAAATCCGAGACCCATAAAAAGCATTTTTCAAAGACACAGAAAAGGATTTTTCAATTTTTTTCCTTCCCTCCCCCAAATTAGCAGAGAAATCCCGAATAAAAACAAGTCAGAAATTGATGTTGGCTAACACTGGCCACTGGCTTTAACTAGACAAGTTTGTTGTCTCTTCCTTCTTACAAAGGAAGCAAAGCATATTGATCATGGTATTGATTAGATTATCATCTTTCCTAGAGGTAAAATCTACATCACCATAAAAAAAGTTTTAAAAATATCGACATGAATGTAACAACAATATAGACAGAATGGAAGAGACAATCCTCCAAAAGCTTAATGACTTCTTCGTAAAGCTTTGTTACTTAAAGATTATTCAGTGTAATATCCTATGAGTATATAATTTAATCTTTTTTCTTCTTAGTTTTATGGCCATGCAAAAGAGGTAGCTAATTTATGTACTGACTCAGGAAACAGAACACAAAGTGGGATACTAATTTTTCCATATTTTTGTTTGTTTATCTGTTCTATCTTGCTGTTTCATGATGCTGGGAAAACATACGTGAGCTTAGATTTCAGGAAGAAACAAATTTTTTGCAAAGTCCAGAAACCAAGAAAAGTTTGAGATTACTTAGAAGCTTCTTGAAGAGGTGAAGAAACTTCTGAGATTGTTTTACAAAGTGTACTAAGATCAAGCTCAACTAAAGATTCAAAAGTTTTCCTTTTCTTCAGCGCTTTTCTTAATAGGCTTCCTGTTGTTTGAAGTTATGGCCATTCAGGATCTAGTCAATTCTTCTGGACAAGCATTTTACATCACTGAGACCATCTCTGTAAGCTAACCTGTAAAGAAAAAACAACCCAAAAACAACAATCCAAAAAAAAAAAAAAGAAAGAAAAGAGATATTCTCAGTAAATACCAAGTAGACATGATTTAACTCATAACTGTAAATGGAAAAGATATCAAAAACATGCAGCAGCACATTTAGTGGAGTTTAGTAGTATTTCACAGAGTCATAGAATCCTTTATGCTGGAGAGCCTTGCCAAAGGTGGGTAGACAATACATTTTCTTGCTCAATAAGGGACTCTACACACCTGGCCAGCACTGGGTACAGTGTTGCTGCACCTCTGCCCACAAGCTGTAAAGAATTATGTTATGTAAACGCAGGCTCTGGGCTGATGCTCAGTATCCAGGGATGCTCATGTATTTCATGAGAGAGAAGGGAAAAAGCCCACAGCAGTGGGAACAAGAGAAAATGGGTAAGTTAGTGCATATCCTGGATGAGAAGCAGAAAGGTTTCTGTTTCAGCTGAGGCAGAACAAGGAAGGAAAATGCAAGGGAGTAAGATGAGTTCGTGGAGTCTAAGGCAACAGGAAACCGATGGCCAAGTCTACTGCTATAGTTTTTAGGATCAAAAACCTGGATTTCATTCAGAGGTCCCTTCTTAATTTGTATCCATTAAAATTCTGTGGTTTTAACTAGGGTCATTCCCAAATTAATACAGTACAAAATAAATATTGCAAAAATATTGGTTATCTACCTTTTCACCTAATACAGCTTCTCCTTCCTTCCTTCCACCTTACCCAGCAACAGTAACAAAATTTGCAAATAAGGACAAAGGAAACAATTCAGATGAAGGTAATGTCAATAATTTTTTTTAGCAAAAAATTTTACTCTGAACATAACTCATTTTTCTGAGATGTTTAAGGTTAAGACTACAGTATAAGTAATATTGAATCAGATGTTAGAAAACCATGCCAATCTGCAAAAGAAAATTAAAAAATAAATCTAAAGCAATTTTAGAGGCTTTGGATTCTAAGATTAGAGGTAAGCCCTGATATCTATGGAAGAAAAACAGAAGGATTATTTCTCAATAAAAATCAATCCCTTGGAAAACAAACAAACAAACAAACAAGCAACCCTCATATGGCCATATTTTTACATCTTTCTCTGAATATTTAACCTTTTCATATGAGAATCAAGCAGAAACACTGAGGAAACTCTTCAAGATTGTTAAAAAAATTGAAAGAAACAAAGCATACAAGCAGTATTACATTAAGGCTCAAATCCTTACATTTACATTGAGAGATTTAAAACTAAGAAAAACAAGAAGTTGGATAAAAGATTAAATAAGAGATTTAAATAGATGGTAGGTTATGTATACAAATTATGACTTGTGAAATCCATTCTCGTAGTCTTAGGGTCAAGGGCAGATTAGTTCATTGAAAAACCAAACCAAACAAACAGAAAACCACAAGAGAACTGCAAGTAGAGGTAATAATATTTCCTTGCAGGGCTTTTTCCCCATCCTCTCTCCTTTTTCCCCAGGGATAAGACAATATTCTGAACATAGATTTCACAGCACAGAAACACAAGTAAATTACTCAAGGCACCATGTGATATGCTGCTGCACATTGCAATTGGTAGTCACAGAAAATGTCACAGACTGTTGAGGGCAATTTAGGAAGTCTAAAGGAGAGTATTTGCTTCTTTTCACACTTTCCTCTTCTCCTTAATATAAAGCATAGTGAGACATCCTGATGTACCAGCTTCTTTTTTTTTTTTTTTTTAATGTCAAAAGGAAGAAGATGGCAGCAGTTGAAAGCTGAGAAAAAGGGAACAGTTTGGAGAAGAGTCTTACTCACCAGAACTCCACAATCCATTATCCATTCAGCTTAGCCATTGTGATTTCAGATGGCCTGACCAACATCAGCAACATTGGGCTATCAGATAAAAAGGTATTCTGCTACCCGGGAAGAATCAAGACTCGTAAATCTTTTTTTATGGAAAGAGTTTTCCTTCACCTATGTATTCATCCAATAAATATCTTTTAATATTGTGTATAGTCATTTAGTCCATAATCAGATAGATATTTTTCTGTATATAAGGTAAATTTGTCAAAGATTTACCTTGAAAAAAGCTTGATTTGGTATCTTGATGCACTGTTTACCTAGATTTTATTCATGAATATCCCTCTCTCTTTGTACAATTTCCTTTCTTTTGCCAGACACATTAGCAGCATTCCCAAGAGATGCTCTTCAACTAATTAATAACAGAAATTCCTTGGCCTATCACTCATAAAAATGTTAATTAAAATTAGTAGTAACAGAGGACCTGTGTATGTGTGTGTATTTGATCAGTTGGACTGGAAGGAGATAATTAATGCCAGATAAAGTACATTCAGTAAGGTTCTCCACAGGCTTAGATTGATCTTTGACCAACAACAGATGCACAGGAAGCCAGAAGGTCAGTGGTCAGATGCATAGCGGTTGTTAAAGGAGCAGCTGTCAAGGTCCACTGATCATGCCATTTTGGGAAAGCTAGAAAATCTCTCCCAAGAGAATCAAGCATTGAAAAAAAGGGCTGCAAGTAGGGACACAGTGCCTTAAATTTGGAAGTTAGAACTGTGACTCGACAGCTGGTGCACCAGCCATGCCTGCCTGTGGAGAGCTCCTTTACAGCCTCTTGGCCTCACAACATGTCAGATGTGTGGTCCTACCTCAGGAGGGACTGAAAGTTTCTCCAGAGGCTTTCTGGGCATTTATTGAAGGGAAAATTTTAGTATAAATGACTACTGATGAAGAAAAAAAGAAAAAAACAAAAAAAGAGGAAAACTGAGGTTGATTGTGGAGTGGGAGGGTGAAAGGTAATCAAATGTGCTGGGCAGTCATATCAACAGATTTCCACTCACTGCTTGGGGATGTTGCCAGCACTTCATGCTTCTGGTGGTGATGCTCTGTCATGACTGCATGGATTCCTGGCTGTCTTTCTGCAAGTGGTAGGACACCTCAGAAAAACAGTATTATAACAACAATAAGAAGAAAACTAGACACCCCACGACAAAAAAAAAAAAAAA
>VZTG01005249.1:43713-66588 GCA_013397845.1 Melanocharis versteri | reverse complement strand
AAAAAAAAAAAAACAAAAACAAAAACTTTCCTTTAAAAACAGTAAGAAAAATCTGCATTCATTTACCATAGAAGATTATATCACCATTACCCATATCATTCTAAATCAGTCTCCAATAATCTCTCTGTTGATATTATCTATATACAGCTATATTTTTCAAGAAACATAAATATTCAAGGTAGTGAAGGTACATTCCCTATTGCATCACGATTCCAGCATAAGTGATCAAACAAAAACACAATTCCAGAACATGGGTAACATATGTTTTTATGCTGTTTTTGGCAGGGGTAGACTTAACCTTCTTCATAGTGGCTAATATGGGGCTGTGTTTTTTGCATTTGTGCTGAACACAGTAGTAATAATATCGAGAATTTTTTTGTTATTTCTGAGCAGGGCTTACAGAAAGCCAAGCCTTTTTCTGTTTTTTTGTACTGCCATGCTGTCAAGGAAGTTGGGAGTTCATGGGAGGTTGAGAGGAGACACAGCCAGGAGAGGTGACCCAAACTGACCAAAGAGATATTCCAGACCATGTGGCATCATGCTCAGAGTATAAAGTGGGGAAGAAGGACGAAGGGGAGTGACATTTGGAGTGACAGTGTTTGTCTTCCCAAGTCATTGTTACGTATGATGCGTCCCCACTCTGCTGGAGATGGCTCAACACCTGCCTGCCTATGGGATAGCAGTGAATGAATTCCCTGTTTTCTTTGTGTGCATGGCGTTTGCTGTCCCTATTAAACTGTCTTTATCTCAACCCACAAGTTTTACAGCTTTTACCCTTCTGATTCTCTCCCCGATTCTGCTGGTGGGGGAGTGAGCAAACAGCGTGAGGCTTGGTGAATGGCTGGGGTTAAAGCACAATAGCAGTAAAAAGCTTTCAAGGATTAGGCTGTAGTTTCAGCATCATTTTAAACCTGAGTGCTGACAAATAGGAAAGTCCCACTGACCCACCTCTGCTTTTCCCCAGCTTTCTTCTCTCTGTAGCTTATACAGGTTAAAGATGAAGCAAAGTAACACATTCAGGTCACTAAAATCCAACATTTCTTTCTGTTCTGATAAAACTGATTATTGTACTTCTTGATCTAATTCAATGCAACTTTATGAAGAAGAAAAGTGACAGAAATGGCAGAACTACCCTTTTTGAACTTGACCAAACTTAAATCTCCATAAAGCAATCAGAAAGCTTCAGCATTACAGTATAAATCTTAGAAATGTTAGTGGGGTTTTTACACATGAATTTATTGTGGAATTGTTAATGCATGTGTACTGACACTATGTTAAAACATACATTGCAGATATATTTCAAAATATTATGTAGCCTTCTACCTATTTACAAATCATGATATTTACATTAGTTCAAGTAAATAAAATATAATTCGGCCCATTATGAGTCTAATTTACATTCTTTTTATGTGAAATTACACCTCAAAACAGCAGGAAGGAATATAGAGAAATATGCAGATGAAGGATTTTAGACAGTGAAATATCCATCTGTATAAATATTTCAGTAGAGAATCCACAGCACCACTCTCTCTCTGAACAGTTTAGGTGGAAGCAGAAAACATGGCAAACACAGCACAGTTCTTAATCTTCCAATGCATTTATGAACCAAATTTGGAAGAGCTGAGAGGTTTCTGTTTTTTCAGTCTTAGATTTCAGAAGCAGAGCTAAAAGGGTATTTTTCTCATTAAAGCAAATTAATCAAACCTTGACATAAAAATGTGCATTTAATATTTTTTTCTCCTTGTGAAAAATTCCCCTGGAAGGAAATGGAAAAGGAAAGGTTGAAAAAATTTAACTCACACAGGGAAACATCATCTTAGATTGAACAGAAAACTGTTTTCAAATGAAAAATTACAACCAACTTTAAAAATAGTGTAAAATCTTTCATTAAGATAAGAGCTAGAAAGAAAGTGCTGTTTGGACAAACCTAAAATAAAAGTTCACTTCACTTCTCTCTGAAAGTCAGGTTAATATAAAGATTTTAATGCCAGTCTACCTTTGGCAGCAGTCAAATACTTTTCAAAAATTGACACATTTATGTCAAAAGAAAGTAAATTATTTTTGCTATTGGTTGGTCCATTCTTGTCAAAATCCAACTGGCTTTCCTTTTCCCTTCATTCTTGGAATGTAATTTCTGTGGTTGTCAAAAGTTGAGCTATATGGAAAGAATGAAATCACTGGAGTACAAAGAACACCTTTTAAAGAAAAAAAAAAAAAAAGAGAGAAAAAGAATCACAAAAAAACATGCCCACACACAGAGACAGAAATTTAAAATTTTAGATGTTCACAAAAACTTTATGTAACACTGTAAAAAATAATCTTCTTTAAGAAAAACAATTAGGAGTTTTGATGAAATCCCTATTATAAAAAAATCAATGATTAAAAGAGTGATGAAGAGAATAACAAACTAAGGATGAATCAAAACCAAAGGGAATTTTCTTTACAGCCAGAATTGTATTTTGTATTGTCTAATAACTCTTCCTGTCTCTTGGGTTTGCCAAGAGAACTGAGAGGAGAAAAATGGACCCATCACTCTTTCTTTTACTCACTTCCAATAGAGCTACCCGTGCCTCCATTAAAAAGTTGGTAGAAGATGATTCTCTATTAGCACAGCTATAGCCAGTTCTGGCAATGGAGAGAGTAAAATTTAATCCTAATAACGGACATGTAACTAGAGTCTCCCGCAGGAAAATTATTAATAAAACATGCACTAAATGTGTTATTACTGAATGTGTACTTCTAAAAATAGCTGAAACCTTTACAAGCACAAAGCCGGTTCCTTTGTAGCACAAAAGACATAGGATAGTGGAAACAATTTTCAGCTTGTACAAGAAGTGAATTTATTACTAATTTCATGCCATCTTCTGCATCATTAGCAAGGATTAATATTATTATTGATGATGATGATTATTATTATTACTATTATTATTATTATTATTTTATTTAGAATCAATCCTTCCAGTAGAATAAAATACTTTGCCTTTAAACATATTCGCAACATTATTGTAAGTGGTCCTGTATTATCTGGCCTTTTTTAGCAGCCCTGAACCTATGTGGCATCATACACAGAGCTGGATTTGAGCCCTTTCCCCAGAAGTTTGCACTGAATTTTGTCACGCTAGACTAAACTAGTGCATACCTAGCCTGAGATCTTCTTCAAGAGCCCAAATATCCTCATAGCAACACTACCTCTAACCATCTTTGGCTGAGAGACATACCTTATGTCAGGGTTTCTTCATAGGTATTAAAATTCGGAATCCCTTCACTCTGAGTCAGAATAGAGTCCAGTAGCTTCCTTGTATCTGACTGACCAGAAGCCTCAGCCCTGTCCGCCATTCACACTCCATGTAGCTGATCTATTTTGAAGTCCAAAAAAAGAAATCACTGGATCCCCAATAAGGCTAGATCTCTTTTCCCTAAAAGGACAAGCAATTTCATAACAAGTGTGAAATCACCTTAAACAGCCCGCAGGAAAGAGAAACTTATGAGTTCAGACCTGCATTGTATAATTTGACACATCAAATTAATATACGTCAGTTACCCTTAGATAAAATGCAACAAGTTAAAATGAGAAATCACTGCAGCACTCCACAGTAAACCGCAATGCAACATGACATGAAAGTGAGAATCCTTTCTTCACAAGAAAAAAGGTTTTGAGATACATAAACAGTCTCCTAGCTGCAAAGGTTTCAAGTTTGTTACCTACTGCTGTTTTCTGAGCATGATAAATAGCTTGTTGTGCACAGGATTGAGATATAATTCCACTTCCCATGGCAAAACACAGGCATCCTTATCCTTCTAGCATATATCTGGCCTCCACACATTGCTGTTTTCAATATCCTCTAAATCCTAAGAGGTCTGAGCTAAGAACATGCTAGGTAAACAGATACGATTCTTTCCCAAAGGGACAATCCAGGAAATGGTTGCAAAGTATCTTCAGTTCCAGTGACTTGCTGTATGCTAATAATCTTTTAATTCCATCTCACACCTACCTCTTTGTTTTCAATACCATATTAAGATCTTTAATTTGGGTCAAAGAAATATAGCAGAGGTGATCTATTAAAATGGAACAGAAAAGGACATCAAGGTAAAGGAAAAGCAAGAATCTGCTTTGCTTTTCTTTATAAAGAAAATGAATGGTTCTCAAAACAAATATATCATTTAAAAAGCTGGTTAGAATAGTGTAATTATTCGTTAAGATCTTCACCACATGTTCAAGATCTTAGCTAAATATTAAATTCTATAACCTAAACCAATGCAAGAAGTCATCAGTGGTGACAAGATAACTTCAAAACAAATAGGAGAAAAGCAAATTAATTCCTTCTAAATATAACCAGAAGCTGCAAAGTTGAATTGATTTAATTAGTCTGATTGAGTATCAGAATCAGAGGAAGGTGTTAAATTCTTTTAACAATACCAGAAAAACACTGTCTTCTGACTAACAACAGCTCTTTCATGCTTTCTGATCAGGAGCTGATTTCTAGCTACAAATCATAAACTACCGCATCAGCACTTAAGAACAGCACTCAAAGTACCTAAAATGAAGCCAAATCAGATTTTGCCTGTATAAATCTGAGAAAATCATTCTCGTCCCATGTGTCAAAGAGATCTTTGGAAGCTGCGTCCTTTCCTGGTAAAGCATCAGAGCTGCTAGTGTCTCTTCCTGGAAGTGCTGCCACCTTGCCAGAGGGACACACATCTCAGCATCTACTTCCCAGCCACTGCCATGAGGAATTCATACACTGCATGACAACACTGCAAAATTCCCTGTCTGCTCACGCATTTTAAAAAGGTCCCATCCAAGCCAAAGCTATTCTATAGTTCTGTGATTATAAGGGTGGGCTCAACAGCTCTGTTTTAAAAGTGGCCTCGTCGGTCAGTTTATCAATAAGACCAAAAGGAAGGAGAGCCTTCTTCCCCAAAAGCCCAGAAATCCAAGCAGTTGCTCAGAGTGCAGCTTCCGTGCCAGCACTGAAGGAAGAGTTTAAGTCACACCTTTTATTTGCAAGATGAATCCATAACAATTAGGCTTTATTCCAAAGTATTTGCTTTCTCCCAGATTTCTTTGTATCTGTAATGAAAATCCAACACTTTGTTGTCATGGTCAAAGCAACTGGAAAGGTGATTAATTTGGATAAAAACTAACAAAATTATTGTCCTTTAAAAAAAATAACCAACAATAACGAGGCATGTCAAAGGAAAGCAGGAAAACTCATAACAAAAAGAGCCTGTTCATTGAAATGATTTCCTTCTGGTCTACTAAGCCTCAACTACATACATAATAAAACCCAGCAATGCCACAAAATTCACTAGCACAACATAAATGCTGCTAGCTGCAAAGGCCAGTGTAGACTATGCTTAAGGTCTTTTTGGTGCCTCATTAAACCCCATCTTATAAATACTCTACTTTTTTTCATCTACCAGTTGGTCTCAGTATTAATTCAAACATTTTAAATTATGGAAGTAAAAAGCAGTGGCATAAAAGCATACTAGTCATTTTAGGCTTCAGTTTGTTTTTCTTCATCTTTTTAAAAAGAAAGTCCATTTCTAGTACACACAGAGGGCATTTATAAGAGAGCACAGGGAGAAAAAAGCAGAGAGAGATGGCACATATAAGGGCTACCATAAAGCAGAATTTTCCTTTGACATTGGCCTTGCTGAGTGCATGCAACTAAAGGCTGAATATTTCATAACTTGTAAAAACAAAAAAATTCTTAAATCACAAAAATATCCAAGATGTTAAATTGAATCCTGTCAGTTTATAAATAAATGGTTCATAGAGATGCATAAAATGGACTTTTAACAAACAATTAAATTACTTATTACTGCACTCAGCACAAGAGAAAAGAAAATATACCCATTGGCAATCATTCACACATCCCCCATAAGTCAAAATATTTTTAATATTTTTTCTGAAGTTAATCCTGTTATCAAGTAACGTCTTATATTTGGTTCATTTATGAGGGTAAAATATGGCAAGAAAATTCTGGGAATTATTTTTAAGGTAAGCACAAATTAAAGCTGGGGCAAGGGAGAAGATGGAGTCTATTAAACTGTGATAGTGAGTAGGGATCAAGGACTTTATATTAAAAAAAAATACTTCTGTGAATCTTCTCAGGATGTATAGTGTTACTGGGCTCAGAGAAAACTGTTTCTGATTGTTTGAAAAAAGTAGTTTGCTGTGCTACTGTTTGAGTTTACCTGGTATGCAGGATGTGAGAAGGATCCTTCCCTTTAACACTCATCCTGTTTTTAGAGTGTTACTAAATTTTGCTTTTGCATGACCCATGCATCTCAATAGAGTCCTCTAAGGAATGAGACAGATACTGGAAATGAGCAGACAGCTCCTAATAAGAACACACCAGGCAGTGTGGGAGTAGGAACCGTGAGAAAACGGATCAGGTTGTGTAGGAAGCCCTACCACTTTTCCTCACAGTCTCTTCTTTTGCAGAAACCCGCCTGTGACAGACTGTCTTCTCCTCCTCCTCCTCCTCCTCCTCTTCCACACCTGGCAGAAGGGAACGATGCAAAGAACACAGTGCTGCTGCTGATACCATTAATGCCACTGCCCCATTGGATGCAGATACGTGTGTGTGCATTACGCAGTTCACCTATGGCGACGCAGCATCAGAAAGAACCAATAACTCTGCATCCTTACAAACCATTTCCCAACAGTGAAATGAGAAGATTGAATTAAGGCAGCTCAAAGGAAAAAGTGCCTTAGCAAAGCTTGTTGAAAAAAATGCCTTCTAAAGCTTGTACATAGCCCACTACACTCCCAATGACAAATTTCCTGATCTTCAGTTTCCTTCTAGGTTATTTAAAAAAATATTCTAAAACAGGTTTCACTTTAAAGAGCAAGCACAAACATACACAAAAATACAAAATTGTACAAATTTTCTTTTTCTTGTTTAAAAGGTACTCAATAACTTCATTATTATTTTTGCTATTATGATCATTTTCCTCCACAGATATTTCCACAAAATGAATGTAGAAGTGGAGCTCACTGCTTTTCGCCCGCATTTTTTCTCTTGGCAGGCTACAGTTTGAAATGGATTCCAAGGATAAGCCAATTTCAGAAGATGAACCAGAAGAAAAAATAACTGCAAGAAAATTTGAACAGTTTTATGCTGACATAACATCCTGTAATTGACTTCATATGGGATCAGACGAGAATCTGTATTTGCAAAGCGGCTGTAGTAGGAGGTCAGTAAAGTAAGACCACCACCTTCAGAAGTCATAGAGTCTCATTGTCTTGACTGTGTCACAAAACCACGAACTCCAGCTATGTATGGAAGCTGGGAAGGAAGCACATGAGCCATTTCCCCACAAAAAATAAAAGTGCAGAGAAGATGAGGACTGGTGCCCAGTAAAACTTGCCCTGATCTTGCAGGGAATTTAAAAGCACTTCTAGGTTCACCTGTCTAGAAGTAAAAATACTAAAAGTATCTCTTTATCCTCTTTGCGTCTCTCAACAAATCACAGCTCTACAATATGAATGAAACTAGCCTGTAGAATTAGCTTTTTTTTCTTTAAAGGTACTTTTTAAAATGCTATAAATTGTGGAAATAGCAATATCTACATCTTAATATAGACTTTTCATCTGTAAATACTATCTTTAGAAGGTAATTCACGTATCCATACATAGTGCCTTAATAATTTATTAAAAAAATATGGCATAGATTGGTGATAAGTGACTTTCAGCAAACCTCCCAGTGCCTTAGATAAGCTTCAGGTGCACATTTGCCAATCCCAGTCCAGATCTTTATCAAGAAAGCACACGTGCTTAGTGAGACTTTGAAAATTATACTGACATCAAGAAACATGCTCCTTGGGCCTAAATAGCAACAATACTGATGGAGGCTGATAGATTTCACATTTTCCAACTTCTTCTCTGGCATTACCTATTCTCTTGATATTTGAATTCTCTTGTCCAAACAATCAGCAGACCTTCTACACTAAGTCAGCTTTCACAATAAGCAGCTTTCTTACTGCTCCTGTAGCTCTGTTATGGTGATCATCAGTACGAGAATTACTTTCTCTGAATGACGCAGGGCACCAACATGAGGCAAAAGTATGTGGTTATCATTACAACAGGTGTGCTGCCTCTTTACATCTGGAGGTAAAGAGGGGAGGAGGGAGAGAGAGACATTGATCTTCAGGAGTTGATTGACTTGGTTCCATGAGTCGTGGTAGTTACAGCTACTGAAATTCTCCAAGGAGCTGAACAGAGCATGTACATGATCCTTCTTCTTAAGAAAGCAGTGCTTTTTGCACCCCATTCCCTCAATGCATTCATCCAAATAAATCCTCTTGATGAAATAAAATTGTCCTCTTCCTTTTCCTCCAGTGAAAGAAAACAGAAAATTGGCAGTACTTGTCCCATTACAGTAAGAGCACAGGCATTATTTAACTGCTATTAGTAGAACTGTACTATATTCTACCTGTCTCTTCATTTCTACAGTCAAAGCTAACACAAAGCCTTCTCTAGCTTTTCAAGAGTAATTTTATTTCAAAAACTGAAGGAATAGCTACCTCATAAATCATTTTTCTTTAGTACCTTCCATTTATCAACTGGCATCATCCAGCTATGAAAAAACATTTACGCAAACATTGTACATTTCCTTTCCCACTCTCAGAGAAATAAAAGAAAAACAAAAGATACATATAAGAAATAATTCTTAACAGTAAATAGCATTTATGATCCTCAACTCTTCCATTTTTCTTTACTACAGAAACATTTACTGCACAAAAGTTTAACTTGACTAAAGCTTCTGCTTCTGCAAGGAAAATCCACAACATAGAAATGAAAGCCTACTTATTGCAGAAAAATGCTTTTTTGTCATTTTTTTAAAGTCAAAGTTTTAATCACATCATCTATTACAGTTCTTCCTGAAGTGTCACTCAGCAGTTGCCACTATGATCTCTGAACATAAGTATCTGTAAACAAGGTAACTTTCTTGCTTGATGAGACCATGCTTCTCCCTTGCATTCAAAGGAACCCACTGTAAAGTGACTTCCAATTTACTTGGAATAGCCTGCAAAAATATCACTTGACACATCCTGATTAGCCTTCCCATCTCATCAGCAAATTCATAATTATGTAGATTCATTTTAAAGAGGAAACCTCTCCCAAAGATCTACAGGCTGAGGAAAAAAAGGGACTCAGTAGCCCAGTGCAAGGAATCAGTAACGATGTAGGCTTTGCTACTGAAAGACTGGATTAACTGAATTATTTTCGCTGTATTTACCAAATACAGAGACTGATATATCCCACAGATGCATATTCCTAGGGAAAATGTGAAATGTCAAGGCTTTACCACTTCACCAGAGCAGATAATTAAGTAATTAGAACAATTAAACCTTGACAGAGCACCAGCGACCCCCAGGTGAATTACAGCCCTGAATTATGAAAGCATGAGCAAGGGAAGAGTGAAGACTTTGGCACATATGTAGGACAGACCAAATGCAGTTGTAGGATTGGGTTTACAATTTATGCACTTATCTTTCAGTTGTGCTTAGCTGTCCACAACTTTTGTTGTCAAACTGCTTATTTAGATGTCAGGGGCAAACTCATCTAGGTACATTTTCTCTCTGAAAAAACAGTAAATTAGAAAGCAGAGTGTATATTAATCTATTCTCTCAACCTTTTATGTCACATGAAAGGGCTGAAACAGTAAAAGAGTGCTTTGACAAATCTGCATCCATCTCAGAAAAACATCCATCAGTCGTGGCACCTGGGAAAGGGAATGTCAAAGGGTCCCTTTGCACGAAACATACGCAAATCATCAACCACTAAATTATGCCAGAGGCTTATAACCTGCACCACACCTTTTGCTGGGGACTGTCTGCTCATCAGTAACCACTCATGTGCTACATGCAGAAATACACTATTTGCTAAATAAGGAATATGAGCAACACAACCATCACAGCATGAAGTTCAGGAATAATTTGCTTCTCTTACTATTAGGGCAGGCTTGCTTTATTTAGTTTGTTTGGGGTAAGGAATTTGGTTTATAATACATTGGACTGCCTGCTGCGATGAACCAGCTCCAGGTAGAATGATCTGGCCCCGGAGACAGGATGCATTATGTAGATGGGAAGCAGGAACAGCAGCACAATTCCTGAGCAGCCGCAGCTGCAGAGTGCAGTGGAAATGGGTAACACACATAATTCCCAGCAGCTGGCAGTTGTGAAAACTTCAACTACCAGATTTGTTGCAAGTGAGAGTGTGTGAACATCTTACGTGCTGCAATTTTTTTAGGTGGAAAGTTGCTTTAAAATTGAAAAGAGAGCAAGGAAAATGTTATGAGAAGAGAGACCCACCAAAAAGCCAATACAAAACATGTCGCATACAGGAGATGTCACACTTTTGTTTCTCAAAAGCACATCTAATATTCTTCTGCTCTGAAACTGTTAATAACACTTCATTTCACTGCCTTTACCAAATAGAAAGAAATACCCTAGAGAAAATAAGATTAAAGACTATTAACTATTTGTTTCTAAAATTAATTAAACCATTTTTATAATAAAAATATAGTAAGAAAGCAATTTTTCAAATAATTGAAATATTAAATATGCAGTTAAAAACCTAATTATAATCTCTCACAGCAAGCTGTATACAATCCATATTTTATTTATAAAATGCCTGTTGTAATACATACATTTATTTACTTAAATATGAATTTTTAGAATTTTACAGCTTTGAGTCAAACCCTATAGTGATATGGTTTAACATATATTACTTAATTTAAAAAATATTCTAAATTAGCCGATGACACAAAATGGGTAGAAAGCATAAAAGATTATAGGGTAAGGAACAAACCTTTCAGAATGGCTTCTGTAGATTAACCGTGTGGGTGGATAAGTAACTTTCAGAGTTCAGAGAAGAGAACAGAGCAGTGTCGATGTAATGAACAGAAGTAGGTGGATGGTTCCAGTGCGAATCAGAACATCTCCCACTTCATCAAGGCTGCTGAAAATGATTCATTCTATGGTACATTTTACATGCCATGGACATTCTGTAGGTTTTCTTTCCTACTTGTCAAAGCCATGTACATAGTCAGAGGAGGTGGCAAAGAAAATGTCCTCTTGATTATGTTCCAGCATTCTTTGCTATNAGAATAGGGAAACTCAAGCCTAAATTGAATTCAAGTGAATAGAGACGAAAATACAAATCTAAAATACAGAACCAGGAAAAACAGATTTGGAGGGAATGTGGGGAAAAAAAACCCAACAAAGATGGAAATTCCAAAAAACAGTATTACTGAGAAAACTTACCTTGAGTTTATATATCAATCCTTAATTAATATCTAGGTATTTAGCTGCATTATATTTTAGTGAACATTCTTCTAGAGGTTTCTACTGGAAAACAGACCAGCATCCAATCCTCAGAAATAGCTAGAAGAAATAAAAACCATCAACCCTCCACTACCACCCTCCAGAATCTATATGCAGCTCCTGAAAAGACAAGATTTCTCTGTATTATACTATTACTTTACTAACAATACCATTAATGCTCCAACACAGATCATTAGTTTAAAAGAGAGTAGAAAAGAGGTGGAAAGGACAGGCTGGTAATTCATAGCTCCATGCAGGAGAACTTTCTGGACTTGTAATGTCCACTGACAGTACTGAGCTATAACTCGGTTATATGACTGAACTGACCATATTCTGCCTCTCATTAAACCTCTCATTATACTTAAAAATATACTGAAATCGATTTTCACTGAACTAGGAACCTAAACATATGTTTAATTCCGAGCGCATGCTGTGCTAAATGCTGCAGAACAAAAACCCATATCCTGTGTAGTAAAGGAGGTTAAGTAGAGTTAAGAGCTTTTTCAGGTTGTTATCTTCCACTGCGCACACATCTTGAATGACTTATGAATAGGAGAGTTTGATTAGTACTTTCCAGGTCCACACTCTATTGCTAACAAAGTTATCCTAGGTTTGATGCAGAAGGCTAGTGGTGTTCTTTTGGAATAACTGCAAAATTAATTTTCAGGAAAAATTGCTTCTGTTAGTATTTAGTTGTCTTACAAACTAAGCAGAAAGAAAAGAAGATATGTCCTTTTTAACTGGAACTGAAAACCAAAAGTTTGGCTAGTGGCTATGGAGAATGCCCACTGACAGTGGAAAATCAAATGGAATCCTAGGGATTTAATCTAGTTCACTTGACAGATTTTGAATTTGCATATTGGGACTAGGTGAACAAAGAAGAACACTCTAAATTCTGACTTCTAATTCATAACTAAGTCTTTACACATTACAACAATCAGAGAATCAGTGCCAAGAAATGGCACTTCAGTTTGGGAGAGGAGGGTGTAAGAGAGGAGACTCAGAAAGACATAAGAAAAGAGACACAGAGAAGAAATGAAGACAGTAAACAGAGTGATAAAGTTCAACTACAAATGTGGTCACCGGCATTGAAAGTTATGAAGAAGAGATTAATTAACCAATTCAAGACAAGCAGATATCATTCCCTGTATTTACAGCTTTGAGCAAACTGCATAAATATTAGCAGCAGTCACTACGGTCTTCTAACAGTAAGCAAGTCTTCTATTCATCACAGCAAGAAAGTCATGTCATTGCTTATTAGAATAAAACATATCAGTTCTACATATGTTTTAAGTACATTTGCAATAAAAAAAACCCACTAACAATACAATAATATGCAGGAATATACATTTTCTTTTTGTCCTAATCCCACTAAACTACTGTTTTTAGCAGAAAAACAACAGATCTAGCATTTTAAGGGCCAGGTTGACCAAAAGATAATTTGCAGTTTTGCTTTCTTCCTCTTTACCCAATACTGATAATGTGCACAAGCTACCCCTTAGCGTTTTATAAATTAAAATGTAGCTTCTCTTTCTGTGCACGCATATAACTTCAGTATATGTCTAATTTTGTCTGTTTTGGACTCCTCATGCCGACTGTAGCCAAAAAAATTCCAGTCCACAGGCCAATTTTACAGTTGGGTCTAAATTTATTTACAAGATAAAAAATCCACACTCTTAATCTAAAATATATGGTTTCTGCATATCACTTCTCAATTTTCCTTTTTTTTCCTCAACTCTGTCAATTCACAGGCCTCAAACTCCACAAACATTTTGCATAAATCAAATTAACTGATTTTATTTAGCTATCTATGTAACATGAATCTTTACAGAAATCACTTTTAAGGATTGATCTGAGCCTCTGACAGGTATTTTAAAGTTTCCTAGCAAGGGTCCTGTATGATTCACTTGTAATTTTTCAATATTTTTAGACTACCATTCATATTTCTGCAACTTTCTGAAAAGTGTACTCTGTAGGGTACTTAATGACAACTAGATAGAAATATGAAACACCATCAATAGCCAGAAGGAAAAGCTGATAATTTAAAGGATGATTTTTTTTTCTATTTTTAAATTTTACACTCGCCAGGTGAAAAGGCACTTTCTACCACAAAAGTAAATAACTTTTGCTTTCTTGAGCATTCTCCAGGGCAGGTTTAAACCTCTGGCATAAAATCTGAAAATAACTAAGAACTTTTGCAAACTTCACTGTCTTTTAAATGCAAAGTGTCTTCTTTGATGTATCCTACCTGAAAGACACAGCAGGATATTTGTTTTCTAAAGGACTTGTATCAAAATGAAACCTAGGACAAAAAAAAAAAAAAAACCCTCTCCTTACATGAAGAAGATAAGAAAAGAGTAAACAACATATCAAAGATAGGAGTTGCATTAGTAATATACTCTTGGAAGACGTTGGCATATTCCAGTGAAAAATACAAGGATATATCTTGGGACAGGGGGAGGAGGTAATAACCCTGGGGGGGGAGAGGGGAGAGGTGTACATTTGATGTATATAAATATACACATGATAGATAAATAAACAAAACCCACATATCCTCTCCAGCCAACACGTATCCTTTTAGTCAGTGTCAGCTCTGATGACTTTTAGCCGGTGATAATCTCAACAGAAAGTGTTACAGTAGCTAATGCAGCTAAATCTCTAACTGTAAAATCAGTAGCAGCTCTTTCCCTTGGAAAGACCCATTCCTACCAAAACTCAATAACACTTAATAAAACGTTTGAGGGGGGTTCTTTTCCCCTCTTGCATTAGGGGAGGATCCCAATGTGCTACCAAGCCTGGCAGTCCAAGACACAAGCACAAGAAGCATTCTGTGCCTGCACACTCAATAGGGAGCACCCATATGGCCACAGAGTGTGACAAGTGACAACTCAGGATAAGCACGAGCAGGGGAGCTTAAGAGAAAATGAGAGGGTTATTCACAAGCTAACAGGCAATGCTTCTGTTTCCAATGGGTACCAAATAAGTATTTCCAGCTCATTCTTATTATTTTTACAATGAATAACCTATATTGATTTTATCCTATGCAATGTTGTTCTCTTAAAACTCTGTTGCACATGACTACTACAAAATTTCCTCTTGAGAGATCCACCAGCTAAAAGCATTACAGACAACACTGGTTAAAAGGATCCTTCATGATAAGGGAGGATGTAGGGCTATAGGGACTTAATATCTGCTTCATTTCCCTTCATTAGTTAGTCAAATTTAACTTAATAGAGGATAGGTAATTTCTTGGTCATGTCTTCCTGGGTTAAGCACAACTGAGGGAACTTGGTATTCCCAAACACTGTACTGGGAAGCTCACACTAAAAAGAAATTATGCAGTGGGAAAAGGAAGGATTTGGGAGAGCAGCCATGTTTATGCAATTTTTGTCCTGTGGATTAAACATATTTTTCTGCTACGTGTTTTGGAAACCTTGTATTTGGTTCTTGAACACTAAAGAAACAGAAGCTGCCAAAAATTTTACATACCATTTGCACAAAGCTAAAAACTTTCACTTTCTCATCTGAGAGCAGCTATCACCAGCTTTTTTGAAGCAGTGCAAGCATTTTTTATATAAGGCTAGACCTTACAACCATTTAAAAATATAGATATTATCTAAAACATTTTCACTTTCATTAAGTTTTATTCATGTAGGAAATAAATAACCAGGCTTTCAGTGTATAGAAATCCATTGGCTTGTCCAGGATCTTTTATAAAGAGATTTTTTCTGGTTGGCTGGCAACTCCCTTTAGAAACTGTACTTTTACACTGTGTAAAATGAGATGCAATAAACCAAGCACTCAAGATAACATCTACCTACCTCAGCAGGATAGTGACAATAACAAATACAGCTTTTGTTATGATTGCAGGCTATTTTTCTTTGAAGGGCCCTCTCTCAGAGCATAAGATAAGTACACCGTAAGAATAAGTAAAAATCACAAAAATAAGGTTCCATTTTTGGGGCTCCTGTTCCTTTGTAAGAATTAGAAAGCAAAAGGGAATAAAGAGAAACTGGAAGAATTTACACACAGTTCCTGTAACTTTGTTCCCTCTGGAAAAGTAGATTCCATTCTAGTATCTACCAAAAAGATTCTGGGTGGTCCTAAGAAATCACTTAGGCTGATTCCACTTTTCACCAAGGGTAATTAACAGTGCACTCTTCACAGTTTACGCATCTCTAGAGAGTCATCCATAGCTAGAGCATACTGTAGATTGATTTTGTGAACTCACTGTGAAGAGTTCCTGTGATTTGTAAGAGAGAAGATCAGACAGTTCTAGTTGGTGACTTTCAACAGCACAGCACAGCCCCTTAGAGAGCTTTGGCAATGTTATTAGCCATGTTACTGTGTTCAGTCTCATGCAAGAGACACCTGAACTAATTCTCCCACCTAATGGGAACAGAAGGAAACTGTAGTCCTCAAAGCAATCTTGCTGTCTCAGGAGGCTCAGCTTCACCACCTCATCATCAATATCAGCCAGTTGAAAAAAAGTTATGACTAAATGTATAGTCTAGATACACTAGAAACTATTCTGTGTTTGTCACGGGGGTTCATAGAATATCCTGAGTTGGAAGGGACCCACAGTGATCATTACCTGACCTGTGGTAAAAACTTCTGTGCTTCGAACTTTTGGATGAGGCAGCTGAAAACAGATCTCTTATCTGGTAACTAGGCAAGATTCAAAATGCTGAGAATTAGTTCTTCTTAGCTGTAACATATGTTCTGCTTGATAATGAAGAGTCCATTTGCTCCTTAGAACATGTACTGCTGCCTGTTCATCTCGCTACCCTCAGCTGTAGCAGAAGCTTATGAAGAAAAACAACACCAATTCAAAAGCACCATTCAAAAGTTTGAAATGTGACGGTTCAGAAAACTAATTCAAAATACAGCTATTCAGACAGATTTGTAACAGCACCCAGACTACATAAGGATGTACCAAGATGCTTAAACAGCACCATATACCTGTACAAACTATTTACTGTTGGAATATGTAGCAACAGCTTATGGAAACAACTGGCCTTGAAGCTCAGTGACGGCTATAAATGCAGCTCCTTCTAAGCTGTATGTAAACTTGGGATGAGATTGGAAGAGATACAGGTAGACAAATCTAACTAATCTAACTACCCACTTCTCTTGACACGTAGAGAAGTCCAATCCCATCAATCGCTTCTCCTGCTGAAACCCCTCCACAAGCCTGTACAACACTCCAACGTAGCAGGAAATTTACCCAGGGACGAAGAAATAAAAATAGTTTTCCACATAACAAACTGAAATTACTCACAAAAGGGTTTAACAAGTTAAAAAAAAAAAAGGCATCAGCTTAGCTTCTTGTGAAAATTCAGTCTCAGCTTACGTGTATCTTGGTTTCTTCTCAGTACAACAGAAATATTCATAACATTGTACCTCAGAGGAGTTTGTTGGAAATGTATTCAAATACATGCCTCAGAAGCACTGAGAAAAGTATGATGCACTATACCGAGTACTGAAGCAAAGTCCATGAGGAAATTAATAATTCCACCTTCAGCGCGTGTTCTTATAATTTGAAATAAATAAAATATAAAGCCAAATACTGAATGAAGAAGATGAAAGTGAAAAATTAAATAGCTGATCATGAATGGCGAGCACCAGTCATCCTGTATGCTAAACAACTCACTGGTCCTATTAAGCTAAGAAACCAAAAAACAAAACCCAGATAAGACCATTTAATTAAAAATTATATTAAAACCCAATTGTACTCACTATTTTTCTAAAGAAAATATGAGAAGACAATAGTGGGTAAATTCTGCAAATGGTGCCAAAGCTCACTGTAAAGCTAATAATGCTGAGAACACTATAGATGGTGGTGTTCAAAGTGGCCAGCCTAGATACACCATAAGATGGACTTAGCTGAAAAGCATGCACTTCAGGACCCCCAAAATAGAAAGCTAGGCACCGTGAAATGAACAATATGTTACAGGTATAGAGTCCAGTTGTAGAGGTCTACAGTACAGATGTAATACACTAGAGCGGTAGATAATGAAATCAGATTGAGAATAATGCCACATAACCAACAGAAAACCAGTCCCCATTATAAGGCTGTAGCTAAGAGGCTAAACATGAGGATTTGGTGTATAAACAAGGGAAATACGGTGAGAAGATGACACTGCAGAGGATGACATAGAGCAGGGAGATGACATTGCATAAGAACAGTGTGTTACTGACCTCGTGCTTCTCTGGCTCTGAAATTCAGCAACGAATAGTAAATTTCTTGGCTATTCCACACCAGCAAAAGACTTCTACGAGCCTCTGCAGCTGAGCCCTCTGACCTCTGCCAGAGAAACTGGTGCTCCCAGGTATAAGGTTCCTTTTTATCAGCTGTGAGTGCCACCTGAACAGAGACTCAGACTGACAAGTTACTGTTGGTGTTTTGCATCAGCATGGTGTTTTACATCAGCAAGGTTGTTTGGGTAGCTGGCTGGCAGAACCATAATTTAAACAAAGAGAAAGGCAGTTGTTAAACTCCAAAATATTCAGCAAGTGATAGTTAAAGTCTTTTGATGTGTGATCCCACTGCAAGAGGGATGTTAGAACCTGACAGTCTCTACAGAAAGCAAATCAGCAACGACAGATAATAGCAAAGTGTCCAGGCAAAAAGGTGGCTGAAGAGCATCTTCTCAATCCTCTCAGGTGTTTCATCTGCAAGGTCTGGAAATTTCTTTGTTTCTGGATGTATATTTGTGATAATATAGTGATTGGACTTTCTCTTTTTTTCCTGGGCAATCTCACTGATATATCCTTGTTTTTCCTGCTTACCAAAAACTAGAAGTCATTTATTTCTGCAAGTCTATGCTGACTTGCACAGGAGTAACAAACACCTGTTTCACTTACATTTTGGGCATAAAAAAATAAAAACATTTCCCAAATTATATAAATTCTACCAGATGCCATTAAAAGCAGATTATGTATTTTGGTTCCAAATGTATCAACAAAGACAAATCAAGGACAATTTTCACCCCAGAGGGACATATAACAGGTAAATTATTCATTGATAAAGGACGTTGAACTAGAGAAAAAGTGGTTGAATCAATTACAAAAAAATAACCCTATGTCAAATGCTATTTTATATTGCCCCAGCAAAGGAAATGTTGGCAAGATATAAAAACTCCCTACTGGTTTAAGCTAGCTAGCTTAGTTGACCAAGAGAGAGAAAAAGAAAAAAAATATTAAATCCATTAAATCCTAAGTCAATACTATGCTAGAAATAATTTTGCAGGAAGGCAGGCTTTTTTTTTTTCTTTCTCTTTTTTTTTTTTTTTTTTTTTTTTTTTTTTTTTTTTTTTTTTTTTTTTTTTTTTTTACAACNNNTTTTTTTTTTTTTTTTTTTTTTTTTTTTTTTTTTTTTTTTTTTTTTTTTTTTTTTTTTTTTTTTTTTTTTTTTTTAACAGAAAACAAGCAAGTGGCATGTAAGAATGTTGACCTGGACTGAAATTCCCGCTCAGAAACACTGCAGCTATGGAGAAATTATCTGTCAAAGGAATAAGAAAAAATGTTTTTTGCCATTTAGAATCTGTGTGTTTCAGAAGCAAAAGAAACATTCCAGCTGGAAAATTTCACCCTTTGCATTAGTCCGAGCTTGATTGAACTGACAAAATCTTGTTTCGAGATGTGTGTTTGCTGTTTGCATGTTGACCTACATGTTATCTTTCACTTTTTACAGTTCAGATGTTTTTATTTGAAGTATTAAGCCCAGAGAAAAGTTCTAACAATTACTATATCAGCTTAAAACTTCTTGCTCACTCTTAGTTTTTTCTTCAATGGGTAAAAGCACAAGGTTTTAAAAAGAAACCAAATTAACAGCTTTTTGAACTCTTGAAGAGCTCTGACAATCAGAGTAGTGTTGTTTCCAGCAGTATTATTATGCAAAAAGACTAAGAGATAGTAAATCCAATGTACACCCTAGTAAAAGAGTCAGTGTCTAAGTTCAGTAAAGTGGTTAAATATCCTTAAGTGTTGTCCTATCAGCAAAAATTATTTAGAAGCTCTAGAGAAATCAGACTGAGTGGAATGATGCAGGTAGAGCAAGTGACTGGACAAACTGAAGAAAAAAAAGACACCATGTCCGACAAGGGGACGATATACAGAAAAACGTGTTGCACACAGAAGAGCAGATACCCCAGCAAGGCAGACGTGCATTTTCAAATACACACACTAGTGTCTTTCTGGAAATAGAGTGAGCAGAAGGACCCCAGCTCACTCGTATTTTCATGGTCTGACATGGAAACTCTGCTGTCATCGCTATATAACTGTATGTGTTGAACATAACATATAAAAAATGCCTATATCACAAACAATATGTTGTCAATTAAAAAATTAAATAACATATTGTACATCTCACTGAGGCCCTTTTGCCTCCAAGCCTGATCAGCACCCTCCTGAAGCCAGTATGATACCTTGATGATGGAAATAGGATTTTACCAAAAATATCTTATTTTCAAAGAATGTAGCGAAAGTCTTGTTTCCTTAAGCAGTGAAAGACCTAGGAAATAATCCTACTTGGCAGTTTCAAAGATGCCTTTCAGCCAACACAACTCTCTGCATCGCTCACAACTGTTCCTTTCTGGCCTGCAACCTTGCTGGTGGGATTTCTGCTCAGACATCCACCAGCTGTTCCAGCAGTTGAACCCCTATGGTAACGTATTTGTAGGGCCCGACTGGGGAGCTGTGGGAATGGACTGCCAGAGGATCAGGGCAATGGTGGCCACGGGCCAGGAAATGGCCAGCAGTGAGAGCCAGGCAGAGTGGAATGCGGTGACTGATCCAACATGTCCTTTACACAGATCAAAAAAACAGAAAATTCACCCCAGAAAATGCTTTCTTTATATATGTTAATTTTAAATGCTTTGTAGATAATAGGTAATAGACGATAATAGATAATACTTTGGTCAGTCAAATATTTACCCAGAATGGTAAAGTTTGGTTTCATGTCTTGTTCGTCTTCCGTCCTTAGAAAAAGGTCACCACCCACCAGCCTATCAGTTTAAGCTAGGTGAATTCACTTTCCATTTTGAACTGGGTCTCTCACAAAGAAGAAAAAAAAAGAAAAACAGAAGAAAAAATGAAGAGGAATAGGCCTAGCAGAAAAAAAGTAGAACTAGTAAGCCAAGTCCAAGTTCACGTAGTTGGGAAACCAACTGGGACATCAACATAGGATGAGGAAAACCAGATTTTGATTCATGCTTACAGAACAATCTCCATAAAGGATTGTGAAATCAGAACTGGTAGACAAGATTCCCCACCCTCACTCCTCACAAAGTAAGGGTCCTAATTGCTGGACTACTAATTGTTTCCTGCTCTTCTCCTTTCTGCACTTCCTACAGATCACTAGATAAAACATGCCGCTTGGCAGAACGGTTGTATTGCCTAAGTCTGTCTTGATGGAAAGAAGGAAGATCTGCTCCATTCTTTCAAAACTAATGCCAAAGTGCGTCTGTCTTAGGATGGCTTTTAGTCTGCATACCTCGAAGCAGATAAGTTTGTGACATCTGAAGAGAAAGAAGCTTTGATATATACTCTTGTACTTTGCATTTTCTATGACTTTTACCCCAGCATTCAGGATTTTCTAGTTGTTTTTCTGAGCCTTTCAAATACCACAGTGCTGTTTGTGAGTCTATGTTCACAGAATCACAGGATGGGTAAGTTTGGAATGGACCACAGTGGGTCATCTGATCTAATTTCCCTGCTCAAGCAGAGTCATCCCAAAGCACAGGATTGCATCCAGATGGTTCTTGAATATCTCCAGTGAGGGAGACTCCACAACATCTCTGAAAAATCTGTTCCAGTGTGTTGTCACCCACACAGCAAAGTTCTTCCTAATATTCAGGTGGAAATTCCTATGCATCAGTTTCTTCCCATTGCCCCTTGTCCCATTGCTTGGCACCACCAAGAGCCTGGCTCCATCCTCTTGACACCCTCACTTCAGATATTTGTATATATTTATGAGGGCCCTCCTCAGTTGTCTCTTCTCAAGGCTGAACAAACCCAGCTCCCTCACTTTAGATTTTGTCCTTCCTTTACCTTTCAGGAAACAATACCTTAAGTGTGGATAACGTCTAATACATTAGCATTTTAGGCCATTTTTTAAATTCTAGTACTTAGCATAGTAAAGAATAGCTTCTATTGTCTCCAGGTCTCTTATTACTTCTTTATTTTGCATTCCCATGAGCTTTAGCAAGATCTGAAAACAATTTGTAGATGAAAGTCTGTCACATTTTTCTGGTGTAATGGAGTACATTAGCCCTCTTCACCACGCAAAGGATTGAAAGGTTCATCAGTAGTAAAATGAAAGTAAAAACTAATAGAACTGGACAACCGATACACTCCAAATAATATCCATAATAAATTCTCCTCTCTGCAGATTCCGATGCCTTTTCCTAGCAAGTCCAAGTGAATTTCCCAAAATATCTGAATGGACTATACAGCATATATACAGTATTCACCATACAATATCTGTCTGAAAGTGAAGCAAAAGAATTGTCCTATTTTCTTTAAACCTTCATTTGTAAACAGCTGATGTTACCTTGATTAAATCTAGCTTTTCAAATGTTATCAAATCTGTCCTGCCTGAGATGTTATCCTGCCAAAACAATCTCCAGTATCAATACACTGAGCTATAAACTCATCAGCAGGAGAATCATACTGCTGACTGTATAAATTAGGATAAGGCGATTGTCAAGCATTCACTCTGCAGGAGAATACAGAACTAATGGTGGAAATCTGCAGCATTTTCTGCTTGCAAAACAGCTGCTCGTATATTTATAAACAATATTTTCTATTTTCCCCTTCTTCCTTCTTTTTTAGCTCTAATGTCTTATTTGTAAGATAACTAGGGACATCAAGAAAATTGTGGTTTTATTTCCATGACAAGCATAACATAGAGGGGAATAATAAATCCAATTTAACTTAAGTTAGTTTCGCATATAAATTGAACTATTGATTGTACAGTTCATCATTAGACCTTCATCTGTATCCATTCTTTCCTTCATGTGTTTAAGAAATTAACCAGATTTACAACTACTAAAACTATCACAAGCTTACAGCCCGCAAAGTGCCATCAAACTACCAGCAAAAGAAGCTTTGCCAGCATTGACACACAGGAACACTGCCTGTGAAAAATCCAGAGATTCTAGTTCTCAAGACTACTGTTTCCCCCCTCTGCCAGAGGTAACACTCGACTCCTCGACTCTGATGTGCTAAGCAGCCCCCAGGATGCCTGTGAAGCTGAGCCACTCCAGTTGCCTGCCTGCTGAGACACTCCTAGGGGCTTTCACGTGCCAAGAGGATATTTTCCAGCTGCATGAGAAAAGTAGACTGGCACAGCAAACAGTTCTGACCCATTCTCACAATATCCCTTAAACTACAGAGCATCCCAAACCTGATATTACTACTTTTTTGCTGATACGAAAAAACTCCTAGGCATATAAAAGCAAATTACATCAGTAGGCTACAAATTACTTTCTTTTCCTGAAAAGGAATGGACAAGGGGAAAGAGAATGCATT
>VZTG01005249.1:0-43687 GCA_013397845.1 Melanocharis versteri | reverse complement strand
AAAAAAAAAGAGAGACAAAAGCATTAATGTTAATTTTGTTTAAAGGGAAAAAAATGCATTTCAACCTGGTTGACATATAAGCCTCAGAAACTGACAAACTGCAGTCAAGACACATAAATTTATGAAATCAGAATCAAGTGAATTTCCACTTCTGAGCAGAACTAAATCAACCGGTTGTGACAGGGGTGAAATGACCACCTGAACAGTTTGCATTTAGTTCCTGCTAGATAGAACACTGCTGTTAACATAAAAGGGAAGAGGAATATTTATATGAAGGAAACTAGAAAAGTTAGAATGTTCGAAATATATTGAGGAGACAGTAGAGTGAAATGTCAGTGGGAAATGAAAGTCAATGCAAAATTATTTGTACAGTGAAAGAAGAATTGCTGGGGAGAAATAGCATTGACAGTAATTTATACACATGTAGGACTTGACATCATGAGAAAAGCAGAGGAAGGAAATGCCTTTTAATGTCTAGCAATAAATACTGCCAAGAAGATCAACACAATCAAACCATATAAGAAAAGAGTAACACATTATTACTGAGAGAGGAAGATCTCCTGCTGTTAACCTGTTACTTTTCCTCCCTCTACCACCCAGAAAACCTGCTGGCAACCTGCTGCAATTGTGTTTAACACTCCTTCTTGAAACAGAAATCCTAGTCTCCTTACAAAAAGCTCCTGTTCACATTCCTCATCAGGGATGCACCAGCCAGGAAGGCCAGATTGGCTGGTTAATATTCCAGCAGTGAGAAGAGTCCTTAGATATTCACTACCACGCATTATGTAAAGACTCTGAACTAGAGACAAACAAAAAGAAATCACAAAAAATATTCCAATTAAGAGACAACATTAAGATAAGTGCTTGTTTTTAAGGTGTAATGATCAAAGAGAAAATCACTTGCTTACAATTACAGGAACATAAGTCAGAGAATCAAGTAAATTTCCTAGATCAGAGGTAATTAAAAGTAGCTTGATTAGAGAAGAAAATGAATACAATATGTGCTTTATAGTAGCACAGTATAAATTTCAGCAGTTCATAGTGTGCTCCCTAAGGAAAAAAATCCAATTTGAAAATTCAATCTTGGCGAGATCTAGATGTAGTACAAACAGCTTTTCTGTTTCTAAATCACATGGTTCACAACTATACAAATACTGGTTTAATGACATTTTTTCTCTGATGTTTTGCAGTATAAAGGCAGACATCACTGGTTGTCTTTAGAGGGGATATTTATTTGACAATAAAATGGTCAACAGACAACTTCGTTAATTAGATCCTTTTCTATTTAATGAGTGGTTGATAATTAGAATGGTTCTGTGACCTTCTGATTCTAAGGAAAATAAAGGCCTCCACTTTGAAAGATTTTTTTCAGCAAATCATCTGTTGTGAAATTTCAATCAGGATGTTTGTGTACCACTGGAAGGCAGATACTAACAACAAAGATGAGAAAACAGGCAGCAGTATAAGCTGCTATCAACTCTCACTAGTCGTGACAGCTTTTGCTATGAAGAAAAATGTAATAGGATATACAGATAATATGGTATTTCTTGTTTGTATTTTACATTATTTACTTGTTCAGTGAAGCGCAATAAAGCCAAGAAGACACAAAATGACTGACATGGAGAGTTCAAATTTATCTAGTTCTTTCAAAGTCCTGATTTCTCTCAAATATCTACGAGTAGGTAAAGCAGAGAAGGAAAATAAGACAATGTTGTTTCTTTGCCGAGAGCCAGTCCCTAGGCCAGAGAATTCTCCTTTAAAAGGCAGTATATAATGCAATGAGAAAAGTAATTTCTAAAGGCACTTTCAGGGATTCAGGTTGAGTTTTGTAATACCCACTGTGTGAACAGAACTCGCACTAATAAAGCCCAATAATGTGCATTGGAAAACAGGAAAGAAAAACATAGAACTCCAGTTTTAAAAAAGACAAAATACTGCTGTTTCTGTGACCCAAGGGATATGCAAACTGCAACTCCTATCACACCCCCATGGCCAAAGCTCTAATCCACAGAAGAGATTAAAAGTGGTGGGTTTTTATGAGAAGGGGAGTGTAAAAAGCAAGGGTGAATCCTCCTGTGAAAGAGAGGAAATTAAAGGTGATGGGTTTTTCTGAATCAGCCCTGAGGAAAATAACTTCCTACAATTGATTCTCTTATGTTCTACCACTACACAGGAGGCTGAGTAAGGAAAGGAGTAGAAGAGCTTTTAGTCGGCTCTGTACTACATTTGGTAAGCCTATTCAGGACTCAGTATGCTCCTGCTGTAAACCATTGGCTTCCCAGACAGCTGTCCATGTCACAATTTTACACATTACCTGACACCTGTCCTTCACGTGTCGCAGCCTCTCATGATGTTTCAGGCACACATTGGACATACGGCCTACTGCCAAGTCAATTCAATTGACTAAAGCAGCAGCAAACTCATTTTCCCTAAGGAAAAGGGAACCCTGTCCTAGTGAGACAGCAAACTGAACTGGTTCAGAGGAGAGCTGTCAGTGAGTTGTCACTGAGAGGGAGTGGGGTTGTCCCTTTTGGCGGCAAGGAACCATCAGCTTGGCTCAGCTGTGCACACCTTCAGCTAGCAGTGAGCTCAGCAGCAATGTCCCTTGCAGAGAAGGCATTTCTAAGGGCCTTCTCATTCATCTTAAAGAACCTTTACACAGAGAAATAGGGGAAAAGCAGTAAATAAACCAAGCCTAAATAGCTTCCAGAAGCCCTGAACAAAACACAGTTACAAAGGCAATCTTTGCTGCCACTGACCTCACACAGATGACAGCTTGCAGCTCGAGCTCTTGTTCTGAGCCTGTAAAAAAGCAAAATGCACTTGGTACTACTTTGCATTTAGCTTAGAACAACACTCCACAATCTTGGTGGGCCACAGCTACCGAAGTAAGGACTAAAAAGTAGCTTACATCATTAAGCTTCCTCTTTACAATGAGCTAAGTCACCAGCCTCTGGTGTCTCCACCTCTCCATTTAGTAAACTCTGCAGTAACAGAGTGAGACAGGTGTGTCCTATGTATTAAGGTCTAGATACTTCTAAGTAAAATTCCTCAAAACAGTGCAGGTTCAGACCAGGAGAAATTATATGAATAAAAAAAAATGCTAATTTTTCCTCAAAGCTCTCCTTCAAAATAAACATGCTAAAATGTCTTAGATAAAATCACATCAATAAAAATGTTTGAAGTATAGATATTCAATGTCATTGCTATGTAAAAATCTCATTACTAAGAGAAGATTTTTCATAAGAACTGTGAAAGAAAACTGAGTATAGGGATAGAAATGTTATTATCAAAATAAATTCATAGCTCAGAGAGATACTTAGAAGCACATATTACCAAGAAATACACAGGAACAGAATTTGAACACTTGCAGGAATTTAAGAAAAAAAAAGGAAACAAAAAAAAAAAAGGAACACATAAATGCAGAGTTTAAAGAGAAAAAACATCTTTTCAAGTAACTCATCTGGATCAGTTAAAGCCCAGCCCCCAACATGTCTACGTTTTCACATACATCGATGGGGCAGCATTTCCTTCTGTAGTGACAGCAAAGCTACAAAATTGGCCACGTGTAGCAAAATACCCACATGTAGCACCAGTCACACTGGTGCCATTCACTTGCATGTTTCTGTTCCATAAAACCACTTGCTTTCATTCCTGTTAATACCAGCACTTATGCATGTGCACAGAGTTTATCAAATGCTAAAATGTTCTCTTGTATTGAAAGCTGGAATCACTTTCCTGTCATCCTGTTAAGATCATTACAGAGAATTAAGGAGGATTTCAGCACAAAATATATATATATATACAAACATTTCATAAATTTTAAAACTCCACAAATCTCACTGAAGTAACACCCTACGGGTGCTCAAAGTCATCTGCACACGCAGCCAAGTAGAGACAGGACAAACTCAAACCAGCAGACAAGGGGGTAGAATCACCCAAAATTGCTGCCATAAGAATCATCCTGTCATTGCTCTTCTTAAAAGTCATGCTCTAAATGGCCTGTAACAGCTGCAGAGAGGTGATCAAATTGTTCAATCTAAAATAAGTTGGTCCCGTACAATGAGAAACTCTTTTTATGTAAAGGTGTATATGGGAATGGTACATAAAATCCAGAATGGCCTTGGAAAGCACAAGCAGAGTTACACATTATTGTGGGGAAAATGGCCCAGACAGCAGGGACTTTAGATCCTGCAGTATTCAAATGCGGCTCCTCACTATTTCTCCTCATGCAGCACTATCGCTGCCAAGGGCAGAGCAAGTCATGGACAAAAGACATCCACTTGAAGGACAAGATGAAGCTTTTGCCAGTGAGTAAGGAAAAACACATGCTGGAGCACTTCAGGCACTTTTTTGTAGTTTACTGTAGTTGAAACACCTTCCAAATCTGGAGTTCAGATGTGCTCCCAGATTTCTCTCCCACACTAAATTAACACATCCCCCAGCTACCCTTTTCTCTGGCTAAAAAATCCATCCTGTAGTAACTTACCAGTCTTTAACCATGTGACAACAGGAGTGCTTTTTCTCCTCAGTTTTGCATATAATCAATATCACAAATTGTTGGAGGCTTTTATCTGTAGGATTTTTACTCTACCATTGCGTAGAGGTATGGAGACAGTAAGGAAAGGTATTGCAAGCAAAGATGGCAATCCCAAGGTGAGACAGGATGAAGAAGATCTGGATTCCATCATTGCATTTTAACAGACCAGATAGGGAGTTTGCTTATCTGGGTTTCACCCACGTGGTTGGTTATTTTATGGATGTTCAGCTTGAGGCATTAAAATGTGATTAATTGCTTAATACGCCAAAGTATGAACTGAATAAAATTAGGGTAAGAAATTGAAAGTGGGGGATATCCAATCTGGGCCTCAGGTGCTCTGTGTCCCCATTGTGTTTTTGTGCGCATAAGCCGAGATGAGAGCCTTTGTTTGAATTCGAGCTTCATCGCTTTAAGAGTTGTGAAGTTTCTAGGACATAGGGTCTTGACAACCTCTAGTTGCGAAAGGGAAGCCATCCCACTGCCCCAGTCGTTTATATGAAGGGAAGTAAGAAAAAGTGCTTTAGGGAGCTGATCCTTATTTCTATTGAGTCCTTAGTTGTTGTTTTTCAGACCTAGTCTTTCTTCACACTATGCCTCTGGGAAATAGCAGAGCCTCTTGCCAGTCATATGCAATTGCTGCCTTCTCCCACAGTCCCCAGCACTTCAAAGCAACATATTGGAACAAAGGATTAGTATGGAGAGATACATATATTTTTACGTGACACCAGTGCTTTAAAACATTCCAGAGTATTCCTGAAGTCCCATTTCAGCTGCTGATTGCATATTCATTATGATAAATTTATTAATTGTGGTTTAATTGTAGTATGTTCCTCAACGTTTTAAAATGTTTTCTTATAAATCCACTAACACTATAATGGAGATAATTTACATCATTCCCCTTTTGCCAATTTTATGAGGTGTTACTGTGAAAAACAAGCTCATTGAGCAGTCCCTGTTCCTGATCCTACCACACAGCTTCTAACTTAATATCAGAAAAAATAACATAGACATGCTGCTGCCAGAGTCCAGATAAGGCAATGTTTTCCTGATCCTCAAAGTCATGGTTTGATTGATAAGCTGATAGGTTTCAAAGATTTTTTTTTCTTCATGCTGACTCGAAAAAATATTTGACAAAAAAAGCTGAATGGACAACACGTCTTTATCTTCCTGCATGTTTCTTACACAATCTCCAAAATTCTGATCTAAGGTTCTATTCAAATACCAGAGGTGTTACAGATACGGTAGCCTGTGCTGCTGAATTACACTTTACAAATGTTTTCTATGTTGATTTTCATAACCACTTCACTTCTGGCTCCAAATGCCTCAGGGTTAGTCGGGCTGTGTTAAGTAATTGCAGATATGGAGACAACTGACTTTCTACTAAGATAGGAAGGTCCTGTGATTATGGTGTAGGAACGTGATCAGGAAATGTGCTTCAACAGGCAACAGTGCTATAGATTTTCAATCAATTACAGCCTAAGCTCTTGAAAGATAAGCTCAGAAAGCTGCTTAAAGATACCTACTTGCTTTAACATTTCCTTCATATCAGCTCCCCTCATCTGTTAAATGGGGGCAACACAATTTCATTAAGGAGACTTACAAAGGCAATTTTTCAAGGCTAGTTCTTTTTATACAGTCATTATGTTTCTTTAGCTAACCTGAGGGTATGTGTGTTATCTCCGTGCCTTTTAAGACTGCTGCACCTTGCATTCTATTGTTGTATAGATAATTGTATTCTAACAAATACGGTCTCATAACTTCTTCATAAACAAAGCATATGGTCTCCATTCCCACAAGGAACATGTGTCTTCAGACTATGAGGCCAGTGTCTTTGAAAAGTTATGAGTAAGTAAGTAAGGCTCGTCTGTTTTTCTTAGCCTATCTCAGAACATCCTCTAAAGTTTTCAAAATCCTAATATTCTGTTGGACTCTGCAGAAGAATTTTAGAAGTGAAATGCTTGGATGTGATATGTTCTTACAATAGGCATGAATCTGGACTGCATTTTAACTACCACCTTTGCCACATCTACAAATATGAGTCTCCATATACAGATATGCAGAGTTTATAGATATGTCAAATGTATGTGTCTGAATAATGCACACACACAAACCATGTCATCGTCCCAAATTGTCCCAGTGGGTGAGAAGCAAGTAGGGAGCTTTTCTTCAGATATTGGCATCAGCTGGAATTGTGAGGAAAATCTGTGACAGTGCAGATGATTCTGAGTCCATCCCTTTCCAGCTTACATACTAATTGTGAGCTGAGGGGATCTTCAGCTGCTAAAATATGACCAAGTAGCACATCATAGGTTTAATGTAACATTTCAAAAATCCCAGCAATATTATTAAAAGATAAGCACTCAGAAATGTACATCTCAAGCCTTTCTTCTCTTTATACTGGAACATTATAAACCAAGAGTTTCTGTAGCAGATTCTGAGCTATGTATACCTGCATATATCTATGTTTACCCTTTCTATTTGTTACGATGTCCATTAATCTAAAGCAAGGGAACATGAAAGGACAGGGGACATTAAGCTCAGTGCTCCAAATCACAGGCATGACATTGATTTTTAGTGCTTAGAGGCTATGGAGAACCTGTTTCATCTCCATAACACTTTCCATCACACAAAAGCAAACATAAAACTTATAATAGATGACAAATAGACATTTTGCTACATGAATATGCCAGGAAAGATCACAGGCAATTTTGTGGTTTCCACTCCTGCAGCAGAGCATAAGGACATCAACCTAGGCACCACTCGTGCAGTCCTGTACACAACCGAGAGGAAGGAGAAAGGAGAATTTCCTATGCTTTTTCTTCTAGTCAGTTCCTAATGTTTTCCTAAGCCTTTACAGACATGGAAAACTATGGTCCAAATTTGAAGTTAACCAAGGAAAACTCTATCAACCCATAATAAAATCAATCATGTTTTATAAAAGGATTTGCTTTGCAGTCACACCCCGTACTTACTGCATCAGGTTTACAGTACAAGGCATCCATGTAAAGCTGCTGAAAAGGAAGCTGCATGCACTTCCTTCTTCCATCTTGCTTCTCCTTCACGGTTCAAAAATCACACCTCTTAGATGTCAGATATCTTTTTTTCAGTATTTGGTCACACTTACTGCGTATTTCAGTACTACTCATAAGAAATTCACCTGAAGGTTTTGAAATCTCATTTTTTCTTCATACATTTTTGTGTGCAAAAGACTAAAAGAAATTGAAACCATTTCCCAGGCCCTGATGGGCAATCACCTCTGAGGTCAAACAATAGCGGTTGACACAACACAAAGTACATCCCTGTATATGAATTTAGTCGGGGTTAAAGAAGATCTCTAGAGCAAACTGCAACTGCAGAGAGAACCAGTTATGTATAACAGCATTATCCGTATTTAATGCCCTGAAAAGTAACTTCAGCTTTGCTTCATCTTTAAGATCCCTTCCGACACAAACCATCCTATGATTCTGTGATCATCTTAGGGAATCTCACTGTATAGCCCAATTCTACAGCGATGTGACAAAACTTGTCATTGTCAGCTCTATTTCAAATAGAAAAGTAAACTTTGCTGAAACTCTAATTGTTTTTTGATCTGAGAACTTTCCAATTTTGTCTACTGTGGAAATATGGATCAATCTGGACATTTATTAGAAAGAAGAGATATTAGTGCATCATAAAATTACCTTATATCTGACAACCCAACTCAGATATTACGACTTATATTAAAAAATAGTTTATCATGGAAAATTATGTGTCACCATTGATGTATAACAGCCGAATGATGAAATGCTTGAACTCAAGCCTCAAGGGAATACTGCCTTGCCATAGGTTCTAGACAACACAGCTGCTTCACCTCTGTCTCTTAACTTCATTTTTTATATTCCAGGCTAGCAAAAAAAGCTAAATTCTTTAATTTTATTATTCCACTGATACTATTGGGCTATCCCATAACCCAAACCCAGTAGCTTTAGATCCAGCAGTGCCTACAATCACTATAAGGAAAATTTTATTTTATCGTAACATTATATGACAAACAAAGTGATGTGTTGTAAGTCAGAAAAGAGAAACATCACAATCACGATGCACAGAAAGGAGTATTCTCCCTTGCAGATACGGAATTCCTGAATCTCTGATGATTGGTGAGGGATTAAACTAGACCATCTTCCAAAAAATCCTATCTTGAGTAATGGCTTCCCTGTGCAACAGAGAAAATACATCGTCTGAAAGAGTAATAGTTTCTCTATTTAACTGATTTTCTCTGTACCACTTTAAGTAAAAGTTAAATACTGGAGTATAAGATAAACTGCATCATCAGGTAAATATATATTAATATATTTTTAAAAATAGTACCATAAATTAATTATAGGTTGTTAGGAGGGCTTAGTATTAAAAGGTAAAGAAAATGCCTTATTGAAAATTTACCAATTTTTATTTTCACTTGTCAGTACAAATGTGGCCATCTTGATGAATCAATATATACAGATTATTCCAATAATACTTACCCGTATTAACACTGCACAGAAATCAGAATTGGGATGAATAAAACTGGACCCAAATTATTCAAGTAATGATTGGAGTTGTGAATGTTGCAGTGAAATTAAAAAGACAAAATGAACCATCTCAAACAAAAAAAAACTAAGTCTATTGTTAGTACATTGTATATGTAGTATTTTCTACATATATCTGATAAAGAAAAAAACATTGTGGCACAGATCACTTGAGAAAATAACCCCAGAATGCAGCCAGATGCCTAAGCCAATGGCAGTGACAGTTCTGCCAATGTTGTCTGCCTATTTTTTTAACCTAACCATAGCTCAAAGTAACTAAATCCTCTTATCTCACTCTGAAAATTCAGTCAAACAAGGAAACCAAAAATTGTCTCCAAGATCAGTCTTTGCCTTCTCTTATATTCTCGAAACTTCAGGTAAAACTGCAGTTTCAAGACTTGCATAAGAATGGTCTACAGAGAAGCACCAAACCAGTCCTGTTACCATCCTTCTTTAGTACTGTCATTTCAAGAATGATCTGCAATGTTCTGATGATACTCATCAAATTCTTTCTGTCTTGCAAAATACATCCTCTTTTCCACATAGCTGTTTGGAGTTATCCATTCACAGGGAACATAAATTAAGAAGGAATAAAGGGAACCAAGTAAACAAGCCATACTCCACTTTCTTAAATCCAGCAAACAGTACAACCCATTATTAAGCAGCTAAATTCCCTGACTGAAAAAGAAAAATTTTATTATCTAGTGTTGCCCATATAAATTAATTTTTAAATTGCTAATTTAGAGATATCAGTTTGAACACACTGAAATATTTATGGGCCCATTCCAAAGCATACTATTTACTTGGAGTTCCTTTCACTGGAAATAGGAGACCCTTTATACCCATTGCACACTCAGATGCAGTCTTTTCTTATCATCTCCTTCACTATTTTCATTTTTCATGTCTTCTTTTCAGATTCTTTCTATGTTCTCTCTAATCATTAGAGTATTAAAACATTTCCTGGTCATAAACAACTTCTTTAACAGAGCTACTCACTTGTAGGGCAGAATCTAGAGATTAAAATGAGCCAGAAACACTCTTGGAAATCATATGAGAGCCTTCAGTTAACAAAAGAATAGGTGGCATTTATTAACATATGTCCTCCTACAAGCCTCGTTTCTGGAACAGTCACAAAAGATATGCTAAGGAAGCCCCAAATGATGGATGCCCTGCAGGGACTAGGGGAACAGTTTGCATCACCGTGTTCTCAACTGCTTTTCAATGCAAAACCGAACGGAACTTCACAGTTTTGACCTTCCTCTGTGGTAGCATGCACATTTCTGTCAAGTAGTGCTATGAAAGAACATAGTCACCAAAGAGATCATTCATGTTGTTTTACCACAGATGAGTCTGAATTTTTATTTCCATAAGTGAAAAGCGAGAGCTGCATAAAAATTTTCTGTACGTTCAGTATAAATACTTGGAACTCATTGTCTCTTGCATGTTGATACACAAGGTAGAAAGGAAAAAAAGTGAAAAGATAAAAGGTTGACTTTTCACAGTACATGTAACCAAAAGCATAATTTTAGGATGCAGAGAGGAGTCTAATCAGCAAAAAAATAGAGCTGTTGGTCGCAGCTCAGGTATCGTATATATTACTGACACAGGCACCAAGAAGTTTAAAAAAATAAACAAAACCAAACCAAAACCAACAACAAACAAAAACAAGAAACAACAACAAAAAGACCAAAACAGTATTTATTCACATGGAAAGACTACTGAACCACCCTTTCTGCCCATTCTTGCTGTATCAATTCCAATACCAGGAGTTTGATTCGACCCTCAATTCTGAAAGATATAGAGATAGATAGATAGATAGATAGATAGATAGATAGATAGATATGCAGAACCTCCATGTGTATCAAAACATGGTTTGAAGGACAAGACTTGAGACTGCCTTATCTATAAAATAACCCACTTCAGAACAGCCAAGTGGAATTCCCTGGTTACTCAGCTTTTTCACAAACAGGATGTTGCTCAGATGCTGCTAAACAGTAATGTTGCAATTCTTCAATTAAAAGGAGTAGGTGCCGTCAACTTAGTGTTATTTGGAGATACGTGAGCAGACTCTCTGCCCTAGTTGATTACAGAAAATGAAGCTCTTGCCACCACATTGACTCTCCAATTCCAGCATTTCAGTCTTAAGTGAATATTGAGTCATATCTCAGGCACCGTAAGAAAAAGCCAAGCAGATGCACTCAGTCAGCCTTGTCAGCTTTTCCCTTGTGCAAATCCAAATGTATCAAAGTTTGATTAGCACTGTAGAGAAAAAAGACCATCTGCTAACAAACCGAATGCATGTCTCACTGCAGAAAAGGAGAAAAGAGCTGATAGATACCTGCAGTGCTGAAATGCAAAGGAAGCAAGAAATTGTCATTTCTCTCAAACAATTGTGTGCCCAAAATAATATGGTAAACTGTGAAACCAACACAGGAACGGTAAGATCACACAGAGCGCTTTTTCTTACAGTCCATTTCTGCTTTGTGCCAAAATGCAGCAAGTACTGCTGTTGCATCCAGTTTTCTAATCAGATTAAGGAAATCCATTCTTCACTGGATAAAATGATCATGATTACTTTTTTAGTTAATCCCAAACAATTTAGATTAAATTCCTAAGCCTGTGTCTGCTTAAATTCCTGCTGAAAGACTTTTGGAACACCCTTTGTAGCCATATGCTTAAATGGATAATATGAGGTCACATTCAGTAGAATTCTTCAATGAAAGGTATCAAATCTTTTCACAACTCTTTATGCTTTTGAAACATCAGCTTGGGGTGAACAGGAAAAAGAAAAAAGGTCTTCACATCATTTTTGTTTCTGTTTATCCAACACCTATTGGTCCATAAAGATTGTTAGGAAAACACAGAATTTGGAGTGATATTTCCTTCGTGCCTGCAATATCTGTTACTTCATGAAATAAATGACCCTGCAAAAATGTCAGTTTATATATTTTAAAACAAGTTTTAATTTAGGCCTCTTGTCACAGTACAGAGCAATATCATAATTAATGATGTGAAACTGGTAGCTAAGATGTCATTACACATGGGAATGTCACACTGAATCAAGTTAAACTAGCCACTAAAAAAATTCAGCACTGGAATATTAGTTTTTATACGCACAGTATATCAAATAAATCTTTGACAAGCCACAAAAAATGGTATGGATTAAATATGATATGGGATGAGCAGATTTGGTACATAGCTGGCCTGGAATCTCAAAGTGCCAGCAAATCAAGGCCTGTGGGTAAGTCAGGCTATTTATTTGCCAAGCTGACCTACTTCTATTACCCTTATCATTCTTCTGAATACCATTTACGAGTCTTTCTGTCACAGCAAAAGACAATGTTAATTCATCAGAGCTCTCATGTAGTTTCTAAGAAGGCTGCATGCCTCCTGAAGCTGTTTTTACTAGGATTTCTAGGAAGTGCTCTAAGCTGCTCAAAACACCTTTATCCTGTTACCAGCAACCTTTTTTCAGAACAAATTAGCATTATACCTAAAAATTAGGTGTAAAATCAAAATAGCACTTATGCTGGATTTAAAAATCCTTTCAGAAGTTATTTTTCATTACAGAAATACACTTGTTAGCTGCATAAGTTACTGCTCACCTAAATATTCAGGAACACATTTTTAAGACACCATAACATAATTGAATCTGCCTAATATTCTGGAAGTATGGGATCTGCTGGAACTAGTTAGGAGCCACATAGTCCATTCTCTTGTGGCTGCATCCCTGTGGTTCCTTTGGGGAGGTAGAGGAGGTGTCGGGACACGCCTACCCAACAAAATTCTCAGCCCCAAGGACAGAAGTGGAATTTACACTAGGAGTCTGAGCTGTTGCTTTTGTAAAAGTAATTTGTGGCTTACCTTTATTCCATCGTATGCAGCACATCTTCCCTCAAACAGCACATTATTCATTGACTGACTGGAACAGAACACAGTCATTTAAAAACAAGCAACTACAAAATCTCCAAGTTTTACTTATTGTATATGCATTAGCTTATGGCGGGAGACAATTACGTGTCTGCTACTAGCATGTTCTGATATATAGCCATTCTTATAGAAACAAATGAGCACATATAAGAGCTATTGCAGCTCTTATACGTTGGTGGCTTTTTGTTCCATTTTGTAGACGATTTTTGCCCTTTAATAATCCTCCTTCATTAATCTTCTTTTGTTTAAACTTTATTTGTACATTTGAATCAAAATTTCCCTCTAAGTATGGACTGTACTCCTGTGAACAGTTTCTCTAGCCACTCATGATTATGCAATCAGGCATTGCAGCTACTGGAAGGCCTGACTGCTTCCTTGGGATGTAAGCAGGCTCATTTTGAACTAGTTTGTTTGGACAAAAACTTCAGCGAGGATTCAATCTCATGGGCTTCCTCCTGGCTCTCCCCTCATATATCCAAACATTTCCACAGGCTTATATTTAGAAGCTCCCACTGCTCCCACTGCAATCATCAGCTGCCTTAACCAGAAAGAGCTGTTGGCTGCAAAGCTAGGCATACAGCATTCACTTCTCCACTGTTTTATAGATTCATCTTTAGGCAGTATAAATATTTAACAAGGATGTTTTGGGAGCACCCCTACGAAGAGTACTTTCTTGCCTCCCTCTTCTCCAACAGACATTTAACTTTCCTCTCATGTAACCCCGACTGTCTGCATCTTACACCCATGACCTATCTCTAATGAGCTCTTTGGTACAAACACACTCAGGCAGGACTTGTGGCTCAGGGAACATCTGAGAGTCCATCTGCTCCATATCACTCTTTGCTGCCTTGATACACAGTTCAGCTCCTGAGTTTGTGATGCGATCATGGCTTTGTGTGGAATATTTGTGTAAAAAGTCACATTAATGAAATGCACAACAGTGCTAAGTGATGGTATGCAAGCAACTGTACAAATAGATGCTTTTTATTCTGTTGAAAAGGTATGTTTTCAGCAGTAATTGTATTTTGGTTTACACATTGTCCCATTTTATTATGATCATAAGGGTTTCAACACTACCCATGCAGTCTTGTAGATGACTGAGAAGGGAGGAGAAAAGAGAATTTCCTTTGCTTTTTCTTCTAGTCAGCTCTTAATGTTTTCACGAGCCTTTAGAGACATCACTGCTGCAAAAGGTAAGATAAGAACAGTTGTACGTATACTAGAAAAAAGCATTTCATGCTGTGCATGCTGTCTCAGGTCACCAGTTACCTAACTTGTACTCATTCATACTCCAGGGGACTTTTCTTTTATTCCTTGTTTCAGTAGGAAGGAGCAGTTAAAAATCACCTTTTCTCTGATTTTACCATACTAGTAAAAAGGGGGGACGTAAAGAAAGGCAAGGGGATGGGATACAACAACACATCACCACTAATATAATCTCTAGGGAAGACTTGGTGGACTACTGTTGCTTTGCTCTTACCTCTATGAATATAGGAAATGTACATTTCTAGGGAAAGGATATACCCAAAGTATAAGGCATCGCCCTGTGTTCACAGAGAGGATGCCAACCTCAGCTGACACTCCCCTTCATATCCCACAGTCCTTATTCCTTAAGGATGTAAGGAGAGGATGAAGCCATTACTTCTTTCTGAATTTCCTCCTCTCTAACCTTTTAAAGAGTGGGGGCTGGGAGGAGGACTGGGGAGGGTTGGCAAGAGAAATGTGCCTTGATCTGCACTATAATGGTTTTCATTCCCTAAAGTAGTGCTGGGCAGATATTGGACAGGTAGGCTTTTAGCGTAGTTATTAATTCTGTACCTAAAATATCTCACTATGGAGCAGGAAAATGAAGAAAACAAAGAACCTCACTGCTCACTGCAATAAAGACATCATAGAGGGTCTCAAAAATCAGCAAAGTCTCTAGGGCATGTGAGGGAAAACAGATCATAAGAGTGTGCTATGTATTATGCAGTGTGCCTTCTCCTCAAGACCATACAATTGTCAAATCTAGCAAAGGGCATTTGGTTCAAGTGACTAGATGAAAGTGAGGCAGGTCACCTTGCCAATTTGAAAGCATTTATGGTAAAACACTGGCAGCACAATTTTGAAGGTGGAAAAGGAAGTGAAATTCCCTTTGAAATTCAATCTTATTCAATTCAAATACCCAAGAGAACATAGCCAATGTGTAGAGGTCAGCTCTGTGCCAACCACTGCAAACTGGAAAAGGCTCAGAGACCAGATTATTCTCTCTGTATGCTGAGATGCAGAAGCTATGAGGAAATATTTAATAGTTATAAATAAGGATTAAAATAATGTTGTATCAAAATATCAACACTTTCAAAGGGCAGCTGCTGGCCAAAAAAGGCAAGTTTGAATAACACCCTACAAAAAAAAAGCCAAACAAACAAGCCAAAAAAACCCCACCAAATGCAGCAAATCATGCTATCGTGGTAGTTTACAGACAGACTGAGTAACAAGATCTGTGCTGTGAAGAGCCTCCAGTCTCACCCGAGAGTTATACATCCAGGACAAGGAAATGTAACAAGGAGGTGTGAGGATACACATTTTCATTAAGTACCATTTCAAGAAACAGGAGAAGCCCAAAGGGATGGGATACATGGAAAAGTCTGCTGAATGGAAAAGTCCTTCTCTACTCCCTCCCCGCAATAATGTTTGCTTCACATCCTTACAACCAAGCACCGCTCCTGCATCAAATTCTCTTATGTCAGAATCAGAAAAGCTGTAGGGGACTTTTGGAGGTCATCTGGTCCAACCCATAAATCTCTCTCCCCTCCTTCCTCCAAGCTAATTTGGCATATTGCAGTGCCTAAAAACTACTTTAAAAAACCCAGAAGTGTTTTTTACCATTTTAATGAGTCACACCAAAAGGAACCTCTGAGTTCAGATCTAGTGTAAGGGTAGGACCCCAAAACTGGAAGAGGAGAAACACAAGCAAGATTCCTCCTTCTGAAGGCAACAAGTTGAACTTGAGTTCCACTACACACACAGTCATCCCATCCTCTCTGATTCACTCTTTGAGGAATATTGCTACATTAGGTTTAATTTTGTATTTTACTTTGGTTTCCAATAAATTAGCTGAGTAGGTTCAGGGAGGTAGTGCATTGTGTGTCTCTCTGAAAGTGTGCTGTCAGGAGCATTTTTGTTTTGCTCTGCCTTAGGAACTCTTCTCTAGCAAGGGGAACAGACATGTTTACTGAGGCTGCTAAGACAACTGCAAATGAGAGATTAAAGATCCATGAGATTTGTCCCCCTAAATCTCATAGGTATAATGCAAAACCCTGTTGTACGACTCTTGAGGTTATTTTGCTCTAGCACATGTTTCTGTGTCTAAGCTCACTGCTCTTTGAATGACCTCACTAGAAGCACTTCAAGGGATTTGCTCTGGTGCTATGCTTCTGATACAGCCAAGCCATGAGGGATTGTACTGGGAGCCAAGCCAAAGTAGGTGCTACAGCCAACCACTGCTACATGCTGCGGACTGCATGGCTCTTTATCTGCTGTGAGCATTTCTTTCCTTTTGATTCCTTTGCTTTAAAGATGTGCTGTCTTACTTTTTCCATAACCAAAATTTATTTTAAAGGAAGTGGAATTTTAGGCAAATAAATTTAATTCTGCCTTGCCCCTGATCCAACATCTATTTTCCCTTTAAGAGCATCACACTGGGCTCTCAATTCCATTTTCAAGCCAATCTCAGACAAGTACCAGTTCTAACCCTTTCTCAGACAGGTGGCCAGCCAAGAGATTTTGAAGCATTAGTGCTCAACTCATTTAGACTTCCTTCAAGACTGAGTGATTTCTGGGAGGGAACTCAACCTCTATGACCTCCCACTACACTGTACTTTGCTGCTAATCATTCTGCCATCAGTCCTTGAAACGCAATTTTACATAATCTGCACTGGGCAAAAGAAATTACAAGTATTCCAACAAGCCTGTTGCTCTACTTCTGCAATCAAGTTACAGTGTTACTTATGTTTTAACCAAGTATTTTCATTTGCCTTTACGTACAGATAAAGCTCTATGTATTTATACATTTTTATTTGCATATATATGCATATGCATTTTTATGTGCCTGAAAAAAACTCATTTAAAGACTATGGGGATAAATTCAGAAGCTTAAACAAAAAATATTAAAATAGCCAAGGCATCCAATAATATATAATGGGAAGGTGAAATTTGAATTGAAAATACTTACACTTTGTTCAATATGTCACAGGCACTAATCTGTAATGGTCCTAAAATCACAAGATAGGAATGACATTATTGGTTTGAATGAATACTGACCTCTGACCCTTACTTTCATAAATCTCAATTATAAGCTGCATGCTGGAAGTTCTGGAGGCTCCAGCTGCAGCAGCTGTTTAAAACATACGGCTCCTTCTCTTCAAATTACCGGCAGTCCCTTGAAGAAGTTGCAGGAGGGATCGCACCCGTGCCTCAGTTGCCTCCAGCATGTAGAGCACTGCCACCTGATAAGAGGCCAGCACAGCCACACAAACACTGATGGCTCTAAATTGGAGCAGTTGAAAAATGAATAAATATTACTTCAGCTGCTCCTGCCAGGGAGATGGTAGCTTTTAGCTAAGAGCTGTTTGTCTTAAACTACCACAGCTGGATTTCTCCAGCTGCAGGAAAACTGACTGCAGTTTTTGGTGGTGTTACTTTACAGCGGGTGGCTGGTGATACTCAGGCCTGTCAAATGTCACATAAGATTTTAATGATAACATGTACGATAGCTGTGCTGTATTTGAGGATATTTTCCCATTTGAAATCAAATATGGGAAGCGCCTCTCTGCCAGAAGAGCTCAAGGGTCAAAATAGGATCATGCCTTTTTTGAAAGCTTCATATATCCCTCTCCTGTGCACACTGCGCTTCAGCAGAGCTGAGCAGAGTCTTGCATGAAGTTGTCAGGGTTGAAGCTGGGGTTGCCCAAGAGAAGTTGGAAAGGGACTGAAGGAGCAGTGGATGTTAGATGTAGTCTGTAAAGTAAAAAGCAAATGATTGAGAAAGAAATGAGAAAGTATCAATGGGAAAATGTGCAAGTCAGCAAGGAAGAACAAGCTGTTAAAGGATGATTTTTTTGATTGTGAATGCTGGTGTTTCCACTAGCTTCACTGCAATGAGTCATGAATGGTCAGCAAAAATGGTTCTCTCTCAGTTATTGGCACCTAAGTTAGGAAATTCAGACCAGTGCTACAGCAAAGAAAGCAAACACCCTCAGGCTAAGCCTTGCATTCATATTCCAGCCACCTCCTTTCACAAAGGAAAAGAAATGTGTCTGTCTTGAGTTCAAAAGTTCAACAGTCACAATTAAATGCTCTACAAGTAACATGCTGTGCAGTTAGAACTGCAAAGGAAATATGGGGATCCTCACACAACTCTGGACTTATAGTGGCAGCACTCTGGCATTTTATAAACCTAATGGAGAAAGGCAAGGCAGAGAGAGCCTCCTGCTTTTTTGGAAAAGCACAGCTAGAGAAGGGGTTACTACTCAAGAGAAAACAATTTAAAAGTGTTTGGAATATATGCTGATAATTGAAGAACTGCTTAATCCTGTTCACAGGTCTAATGGCTTCTGAGGGAATTTAAATAAGTTTGTGAGGTTTAACATTCCTCTGAGAGATGAACCTATGTATAACCTTGTATTTAATAATTAAAAGTCTTTTTGATATGAAGGACCCAGAATATTGATTATAGTAAATTATAATCTGAACAACCAACCACTTGATGCTATGAATAATGCAGGAGAACTTCAAGACCAGACTTCTTGTGTCTGGATGGTCTACTGAGAATATGGGGCAATGAAGGACTTGAATGAATAAATGAGAACCACATGCTCTTGAAGAAGAGGAATAGCATCATCATCCGCTTCACCCTCCTTCTCATTAGCACTAACCACAGAGTAGCAAAACGTGCATAATTTTAGCAATAATGTGAATGGTATAATAATAATAAAAGAAACTTAATCCCTGAACTGGGTTGAATGTCTAAAGAAGAAAAAACCTGGCAGAAAATTGAGACCAAAAAAAAAATCCACAAAAAGAGCCGGAGAAAAAAAGGAGATTTAATAGGTGGAATGAACTGGCTTTATTGTGTCTAAGAAGTATCAACTGGGTCAAAGGAAGGGCAATTCAAATAAAATAATAGCTCAACCTAAGACACATGAGCTATTTTACTTCAATAACATGTTAATTTATTTAGCTTAAATATTTTATATGTTATTTTAGCAACCGAGCTATCTGTAAACAAATATAGGTGTATACAAGTGAAAAGAACATTTAAACATAAAAACCTTGAATCTCCACCTTTCTATCCCTCATCACCCCTCTTCCAGAAATCAATCCTTTTATTCCAGAAGATATTATTTCAAATTAGCAAGCAAAGTGTTTGCCAGTAAGGTCATAATGTCAAAGCTGAACAAAGGGTAACATTATTGAGGAATATAGAAAAAGGAATTTTGAAAGTAATAGCAGTGTAAAACTATTTTAAAGCAAGAATATCTCAATACTATGTCATGTGAAGGAAAGCATTTCTACATCTCAGGCCACTCTGAATTCTACCAACACAATAGTTTTCCTTTATCCTCAAGCCCTATTCACACAGAAAATAGCACATTCCTAGCCTTTTCGCTGTTATTGAGCTGTTCCAAACCAGAGAGGTATGCCATAATTTTCTTCAGACAGGGAAGTGATAAAACAAAATTACTTCATTCAGCCCTCTTTCCATTCCCAAGTAGCTTTTCTATGAACCATCATGGACAACGTACATCACAAACCCAAAAAACACGCATAGACAATCAAGACAAGGTGTCAAACGTATTATAGAGAGAAGTCACGCTCCATCAGCTTTACTAGATTTGATTTCTTAAGCAGGTTCTATTCAGCGATGTGTCACAGTTTAACCCCACCTGTCAACTAAGCACCACACAGCTGCTCGCTCACTCCCTCCAGCAGGATGGGAGAATAGAATTGGAAACACAAAAGTGAGAAAACTCACTGGGTTCCAGCACAAATCCGAAACACAGTCCCACAGTAGGTGCTATGAGAAATTTAACTCTACTTCAGCCCAAACCAGCACAGGATGTTTATAGGTGATTTTTCTGTGCAAAGATGAAACCCTGAAAAATAAGTTATTTGATCTTAGACCTAGTTCATAAATAGAAATCTTGAGAAACACCCTGGTTTTAAGTGACATGAAACCATTAATTGTTGGTTCAAATTTTTTCAGCAGTTAAATATTGACTAATTTGTAAGAGATTTTTCCATTAGTTACTTTTTTAGGTATTTAACTGAATTTTCCCAAATTTTTTAACATAAAGAGTATCACAAGTTCTGGGGGTTTGTGGGGTTGTTTTTAGTAAAGGTAAAACAGGCAGGAGACCTATGCCAATCTTAAAAAGCAAGACTAAGATAAAAAGTCACCCCGGTGTTTTCTTCAATAGAATTGTATACTTTGATAACTGTTTCCAACTGGCTTTCTCAAAGGAAACTGTCTTTAGCAGTGAAGATGTCGCTATTTTATTAAGCAGTTCAGTTTACAGAATAAGTTCAGTAATATCCACATCAGCTTATATATAAGCAGTCATAAATCCTTCTGTACACGTAATTTTAATGTTGATTCCAGTAATAACACCAGATAAAAACATTTCAGAGCTCTTGTGGTGTCCCACCTCGAAGGGGAAGGGAGCACTGAGGATTCATAGATGCCCACAGTTGAAAAAGAATATCATAAGTTACAAAGTGACTGCAAAAAGTTACGGAATTTTGTTAGTAAATGATACACACAGAATGGAAATTGGAAGAAGTCCCTTATCTTCTAGTATAAACACATGGTGGTGGATTTTGAATAAGGAGTAGGGTGAAAGAAGAGAGAGAGAGATTAAAGAGAGAATGACAGAGAGGGACTAAAGCCAGCACTGGATTCTAGCAAAAATACTAAACTGTACTACAGGTAATTTTTGTCTGGTAAATTGAATCCTGTGTTTGCTAATTACAGAAATATTCTGTATATGTGACTAGGATTTTCCATCATGGGGCATAGCAAGGTCAAACTCCTACTGTAGCCCTGCATTTTCTTTTAAGTGTCGGTTACAGCCATTTGACCGCTGCATATACAGCACGCAGACAAATAAATAAGGAGAGCACTAAACAAAAGCTGGATAAGAGGTGATTGCTGAGAGCTGTGAACTAATGATAATGCTTTTTTTCTGGTTTTCAGTGATGTTTGCAGCAGCATACCTGCAATGACTAAAGCAGCAGATAATCCCCCTATCTTCTTATAGAATCCCAAGGATCCCAATTATTGTCAGAGGGCTACATTTTTAGTCATACAAATAGCATCCACCGTTTTCATTTCTTCCCTCTTAAAAAGGCTGAAAATAGTGACATCTCTTTTACACTTTTGTTGTCATTGCAAATCTATGTCTGCCCATACCACATCAATATGATAGCTTTTCTAATTGGATCTATTTGTGGGAGGAAGAAGGATCAGTAGCAGAGAGAGACACAGAGATACATTTTCAGAGTTGAGCTAGGAAAAACATTGAAGCTGAAGTTTCATCAGTATGACAAGAGTTCTGCATCTAATTTCCATGAATATGGAAAAATAGAAAATCTTTCCTTATAAGAGCATATTTTTAGAAAGAGATGAACATTTAACTAAATCAGATGCTGTAATTATTTTTTTAACAAAAAAAATATTTCAAAACACCCACTTAGAATATTTAACTAAATCTCTGAAGATGCATGAATTGTTTATGAAGAACAACAGAGAGACGGAGATACAGCCCATGATGGGCAGCAGAGAGTGACCAAGGTGACCAGAAGCTGAGCTCTTCATAGCCTACAGGTCTCTCCTCTCTCAGTACCATGACAGTGAAAAGTGCAGTAACTTTGCTAGAAATACAGCTTCTATGCTGGCTTATTGCATCAGCCATTTTACAAATACTAATGTCCAAGTGTACAAAACATCTTCAACTCCTCATCTTATTTTAATGGAGTAGAATAAAATCAATATCCTTTTCCTCACTTATGAATTCACATGAGATACAGGTATTTGGTAAGGAACCATAGAAATGGTTCAGCTCATGACTCACTGACTGTATTACTCATGGATCTGGACTTCTGCCAGTCCCTTAAAAAGAAAAGTGGTACGTCATTTTTTTTCTGTCTAGCATCAGTACAGAAAGATATTAGTACCAGAAGTTGTCAAAATAAAACCCCAAACCACTCCCTCCTACCCCTCAAAAAATAAAATGGGGCAGGATGTTGGATTTGTCAAAAGTACAGTCGACTTGAAATGGCCCATTGTTTTACCCCAGACATATCACAAGGTTCAATTTATTAAAAAAACCAAGCCTACCTTTTGACATTGTTTTGCTTAACGATGTAGAAATTAATTGTTTGCAAATTACAGTTTTACATCACGTTACGGGAGATGAAGATCCTGTTTACTGCTCAGCCTGAGGGATAGAAAATTCAAAGCTCATACTCTTCACTGCCCAAGAAAGCGTCTTGACCATTGGCTGAAAGAGGATGATCTCAACCTCTTGCTATGAAAGCTAATCCATTTTGCAAAAGCTACAAGTTCAGTGGCAGCAGGAATAGTGCCCAAGTGGCCCAGCTTCCAAGTGAGATATTTTTAGCTCACAGCACCTCTCAGATTGCATAACACAAATTTTGACTATGACACTCCATAGTTTTTGGCCTATCATCTTAAAACAACAAGATTTTAATTGTCTTGCAAAGCTAAAGATTAATAAATTGATTTACATTAAAATGTCTTCTTCCCTTTTCTCATCAAAATACATAAACTAAAAATTTCAAAGCCTATATATGATCTACCATAGTGGGTAGAAACAAGGTAATTTTCAAAATTTCTGTATAGTATTTTTCAACACATTTTGGGGATGATGTTTATAACTTGTGAGTAACCTTTCCAGTTGCTGCTTCTTTTTTCAAACAATAGTTATTTTTGGTTCAGGTGTTTGAAGCACAGAGGCTTTGTAAGGTCAGCCTGAACACAGAGCTATTGCTTACTTGTAATAGCATTTCCATGACACTGTCATTTAGTCCTCCTAAGTGACTTCACAGGGGGATATGTTAATATATGTTATTTTTGATAATCCTATTGATCATGTTCACTAGAAGGAATAGCTAAAGACTGGAGGAAAGCCAGTTGCTGTCCTATTGTTAAGGAGGGCAAGAAGGACAATTAAGGGAACTACAGGCTGGTCAGCCTCACCTAAGTCCCTGGAAAGGTGATGGAGCTGCTAATCCAGGAAAATATTTCTAGATATATGAAGGACAAAAAGGTCATCAGGAGGAGTCAGCAGGGCTTCTCCAAGGTGAAGTCATGCTTTACCAATTTGATTAACTTCTGTAATGAAATTTGTTTGTAGATGAGGAGAGAGCAGTAGATATTGGCTATCTGGACTTCAGAAAGGTCTCCCATAAGATGCTCACAGACAAGCTGTTGGAGGATGGACTGGAGGAGTGGACAGGTGGATCAAAACGGCCAGGCCCAGAGGGTGGTGATCAGAGGCATGAACTCTGGTGACAGGTCAGTACCCGTCAGTGTACCTGTGTACCCCAGGGGTCAATACCGGGTTCAGTCCCATTGAACATCTTCATTAATTATGTAGATGCCTGGGTAGCAATTTTGCTCATATTACAAAACTGGGAGGGGTGGATGATGCACCACGATGGTCATGCTGCCATCCAGGGGGTTTGGAGAAACAGGCTGACAGGCTGACAGGAACTTTATGAAATTCAACAAAGGGAAATGCCAAGTCCTGCACACACAGAGGAACAGTCCCAGGCATCGGTAAATGCTGGGGCCACGCAGTTGGAAAGCAGCTTGGCAGAAAAAGACTTGGGTGTTCCAGTGGACACCAAGCTGAACATGAGCCATCAATGTGCCTTTACAGCAAAGAAGGCCAGTGTCATCCTGGGCTGCTTTAAGAGCAGTGTTCCCAGCAGGCTGAGGGAGGGGATCCTTTCCCTGTACTCAGCACTGTCGAGGCCATACTTGGAGCACTGTGTCCAGTTCTGGGCTCCCTAGTACAAGAGACAGACGTATTGGAAAGAGTCCAGGGATAGCAAGTTGATTAAGGGACTGGAGCACCTCACTTATGAGGGAAGGCTGACAGAGCTGGTATAGTTTAGCCTAGAGAAAAGAAGGATCAGGAGAGGTCTTATTAGCGTATACAGATACCTAAAAGGAGGTTGCAAAGAGGATGAAGCCAGGCTCTTCTCAGTGGAGCCCAGTGACAGGTCCACAGGCAATGGGCACAAACTGAGTTACAGCTTCAGAAATTTTTAGCAAAGTCAATGGAAAGAAGGGGAATCAAGAAGAATTATTTCTCATTATACTTTATTTAATTGCTTATTTGGTTTCCTTTGGGCACAGGAGAAGGGAAAAGATAAACAGTTTACTTTAATGAAGTGAATCACCTTTAAAGTCTGAAATTATCAGATTACTTCCCTTATGATTAAGGCAAAACTATTGTCAGTATCACAACTAAAAGGTTTTAAACTGTTCTTGAATATGTTTCTAAACTAAATGTAGGACTAATGTTTGAACTCCAGGGTTTATCCCAGCACAATTTATAAGTCATTTTTGTCTCACCCAAGTTAGATCTCTGACTGGCTTTTTCCAACATCAGTGGTCCCCAGATTTCTCTTTAAAACAGTGGTATGTCTGAGGTTTATATTAAATCTTTGGATTTTTTGCTGCTCTGCTCCAATATACAATCAAACTGTGAGAACAGAGAATGGAACACAGAGGCCCAAAGTTGGGCTAAACACGTTACCACAGAAGAAAACAGGACCTCTCTTAATTAGTTGGACAAGGACTGTCTTAGGTAGAGGACACCCTGGAGAGAAGCACAGTGCCTAGAAAAGCTCACTGACGAGGCCTTTACAGCCTCTAAACAAAACATGTGCTTCTCACTACAGAAGTCACAACCACAGTAATAGTGGGTAATTCAAACAGAACTGGGGTAAACCGTGGTAAACCCATGGATTGCTTACGGGAATGGCCGTCTCATCCGTGCTTCCACGAGCCCCTTTGCTGAAGGACTGATGATTCAAACCAGCAACCTTACTATCAAGAGAGAGGAGAACCAACAGGTTTATATGCACAAAAGGAATTTTAAATCACTCTAGTCTGATCAAGTCACATATACTTATGCCTTCTTAATCTGAACTGATAAAGTCCCTCTTTATCTTAACATCAATCAAGGTAACAAATATTTTTCTATTTACTTTTCATTAATAATTTCAAATGGAGCATTTACCTTATTTTCTTCTTTGTCAGGGTCACATACCAACTATTTTTTCTTCCAAGAAACTCTCTGCCTGCAATTCAAAAGCTCAAGAGGTGCTACGCTTTCAGACAAAGTATCATTATAAATAGAGATTCCTAACAAATGTGATAGAGATCAAATTATAATGTTTAGGCAAACCACATTTACTGACCAGTGTAAGTTCAATTGCAATAACCATGATTCATGTTATAACTGACTTAATACACGTCAGTGTATTTAAAATAAAAAATGCCAGATTGCACCCAAGATTCCAAATCCTTCAAAGTAAAAAGCTTAGCTGTGTGCATCTAGAGAAATAAAAGTTGCAGAGTTTAAAATATCTTCATTTGATTTTTACAATCTCAGCAATCCTAGAAAAGGATGGACTCCTCTTAAGTCTCACATAGACCTTGACTACCAACAGTGTTTGGACAAGATCTTTAAAATTTCTCAAAGGAATAGAAATGATATCAAAAGACAGTTAGCCAAAAGTTTCAAACGCATGCATTTTTTCCTATGATACCCCTAGATAAATGGCATCATTTTAATTTTTGTTTCTTGGTACTTAAATTTTGGGGGTTTTACTATTAGAAAGGTACTTAAAGCTGAAATCTTCAATACATTCATGTCCAGTAGCATGAGGCTTCAAATACTAATGCTTTATAAGTAATTTTCACACCAGCAAAAGGTTTTCTCTCATTTCTCTCAAGATTAATTTTTCCTCTTCTAGCTCACCATCCTTAACCGCTTTACCTCTCTTCCCCAACCTCATATGCTCACCAGATATCAGTATTAGTGGGAATGTTTTCATGTCTGTTAAGCCTTTAAATCCTCTTGTCTATTAATGCACCAATCTATTGTGGTTGTGTACAAAATAAGTCCACAAAGGAGCTTTCAGTGCCGTGCCAAAAGGAAAATATTTCTCTAAGAGGACAGTTTGGGGCCTGTCCAGTTGTAAATTTTATCCCTCTCGTCGCATTCTTACTTCTTTAAAACCCTTTATATCTCCTACTTCTCAAAGGAGATAATTTAGACTATTATCTAATATCCTGCATTATTCTTGACAATGCAAACAAGAAAATATACCTTATCTCAACACCTTAAAATCCTTTTCCAAGAGATCTTGTAAATCTCAATCCAGTATACTATATTTCTCAGTAATAAATATCAACAAAATTATCACATAATGACATTTCTCTCACACAAGAAATAATCAGGATTTGAATCTTCCACCTTCATGTCACATTTCGCCAGGGTCTAAGAACTAATATGATAACACCTGCAGGCTTACATGTCTTGCAACCTTTGTTTTTCAGCCAGTACAAAGAACTGCAAGTACTGTTAATATGAAAAAAGAAAAATACAAAATTCAAAGAAGACACTTTGAATCCCAATCCCATTGGTCAGTTCCAGCTACTGTAGGGAAGATACACTCATGATTATCAATGATGTGAATACCAAAGAAATTCAGTTTTACATATTTTTTCTCAAATCCGGCATCAGTAAGTTTGATTTTGTATTTGGGTTTTTGTCTGATTTGTAAGATGATTTTTTTCTTATAGATAAGAAACACAAATCTTGGATCAATCAGAAGTATGAGCACAGTGTAATAAAGGATGGAAGAGTTGACTCACCCAGCACTTACCATCTCTCTAAATCATACAGAGAAATGCCAGTATTGTGGAGAAAGCTGAAGTCTTCATGAACTAAGGGACACCAAGTGCAAGGTCTCATGCCTTCTGAAGCAGAAAATTCTCGGGAAGGGAACCCATACAGCAGCTCCAAGAAACTTTTTTAATGAAGGTGATCTTCAGTATATGAAACCTTTGTTGCTATAAAGTCTCCTGACTATTTGCTCTGCCAGAGTGTTTGTGCAATAAATACTTATGATTGTCTGATATCTGTAACGGTTTCTTACAGCATACAGGAGCCATATTTTACTATCTTTCTGTACAGAATCACTACTATTTATGATTCTCTATTCAAATAAGAGACGTATTATTTTTATTTTGCATGACTAAGCTACCAATCAAATGAGATTCCAGTAATAAAAAATTGGAAATGTCTAGTAATTTCTATTGGCTTTAACCTCAGCATGATCTGTCTTACCTACCTGTGTTTACAATCCTTTCTGTTTGGCCACCTACTTGATTTCACTGATTTCCTAAATTATGCAGTTGAAAAAAAAAATATTCTATTATGTAGCTAATTCTACCTGCAATCTTTTTCACCTCCTTTAACCTTAAGACTCCAAAGACTTCAAGAGAATACAAAACTCACAGAAATTGAATTCTGAAGGAAATATCCAAAACTGGCCAAAAGAGAGAGGTGATTTCCAGTCCTCGAATGAAGGGTTGGTGAAGGCTGCAGAAAACAAAGAGCCCAGTTAAAATAATTTCAAGATAAAATATTATTTCAGGTTTGTTTGTACTAGAAATACTGGTTTACAGATAATTTACAATCATCTATCACGTTTTTCTCTGATGAATGCCTCAAAAGTATTGCTAATTTTTCATAGACATTGAACAGTTCTCAACAAGAACCAGTCAAAATACTCTTTGGAGCATCACCAAACTCTGCCTTCAGGAGCTCTGCTGCATTCTGTCTGGTATATGATCACAAAGTGGAGAAATAAGAGTAAGGTACAAACACTGAATAAAACCTAAATATTATTCATATCAGCTGTCTCTCACTCAGGCTAAGGAGCAACTAAGACCCTCTGAACACCAACTGGAGACTAATTTATAGCTATCAGCACTTTGCTTTTGGTAGACAAATGCTTGATATTTGTTGATGTGGTGCCATTAAAATATTATAACATGGCCATACTTTAAATTCACAGCTCCCAAAGAGCTTGCCATTATGCTCAGTCAGAAGTCATTAACACGCTAACAAGGCAGCAAGAATACTACAGAGAAAATAACATTTGACTTTGTTATCAGCTTCATAAAGTACATCAAGGGTACAGATAGAATGGCTGCTCCTGTCAGTGCATTTATATGGCCCCATTCATTATTCTTTTCATAGCCTTTCCTACAGTATTTCCTATTTAGTCCTTAGCTTAAATCAGAGATCAGCAAGCAAGGTACACCATGAATTCACAAATTCATCTCTCTGGTGATACAAGAATGATATTGCAGAGTCTGCCTGGGTTGGAGTTATGATTCTTCACAACATCTTGTGGAGGGCTGTGCCTTGCATCTGCGGCTGCAGGAGCATTTTTTCTGTTGCGGAGCAGAACTCACACACCATCAAGGCGCTCCCTCCAGCTCCACACCACCCAAACCCAGGAGGCTGGGAGTGTATCTATACTGTCTGTGTTTGCTGGTGTTGTGACAATGCTACTTTGATTTTGGTCTGAGGAATTTGCTGTTGTTGCTGCAAGCAAGATTCACGAAAAGCATGTAATGAATCTAAATACTCTTGATGATTCATAAATGTGTGTTTCTAAGAGATGGAGGGTGGAATGTACTGGATACAGGTGAGCTTTACAGGGGGCATCTCTGGGAAACCGTTTTTTTAAAAAAGTGCAGGAGATATGGGAGAGAGGAATGAGGAAAAATCTGGGAGAAACAACTCTGCAGACACCAAAGTCAGTGAAGAGGTAGGAGGAGGTTCTTCATGTTCAGGAGCAGAAATTCCCCTCCAGTCCACGATGAGAACACACGGATCTATCCTAAAGGACTGCAGCCTGTGGAAAAGACCCACACAGGAACAGTTAGTGGAGAACTGGATACCCCAGGAGGGACTCCACCCTGAAGAAGGGGAAATTTTCCCCAAATCAAGACTGTTTTGCCCATGATGGTAACTGGTGGGGGATCTTCTTGTCTTAATCTCAACCCACAAGTTTTTCCATCTTATTTTCTTCCTCTGCATGGTTGAGGAGGCTGGGTGGGTATCTGACAACAAGCCAAGGTCAACCTAACACAGCTGGTTCAGGATATGGACTTCTCAATCCCAAATGTTCACTATGGCATTAGTCCATGAATCCTGTGTGTATATCACCTCCCTAGGTACAGCTATGAGAAATGTAACAGCAAGCAATTGCTGCCATTTCACATTTATTTTCCACTCACAGCTTGAATAATTTCACTCTGCCATGAACATGGTTTCAAGGGTCTAAATGTCACCAGTAGAGCTTCTTCCTTACAAATACTGATATCGAATTTCAGTGTCTTTCACTTCATCCGTCAGTAGAAAGTAATATTTTGTCAGTAATTCAAGTAATTCTAATTGACAACATCCGTGCTCTTAATGTGTGTCAGTCAGGCATCATAATTGTAAAATCAGTTTTCACCTGAACCATCAGTATAATGTAATGAATAATATTGCAGAAAGACAGCATAGGACACAGAAGGAAATTAGGTGGTAAAGGTGAGGAAAATTTTGATATTCCCAGCTTACAGAAAGACAAGTAAAAGTTTAGTACCATATCAGTTATGGAAATATTTGTGCATATGAAGCATACATTGCAACTCTGTTTTGTACTTAGTCAAATATCTCTAACAGAGGAAAATTAAAAGGAGAAAAAATTACTGAAATTGGTATTGCATTTCTAGCCTGTCCATGTTATATTATTATAGTATATGATGCAATACATGTTATTTATATTCTAACATATAATTTAAAATAACAACAACACAGAAGTAATCTTACACAGTGCTATAAATATGGCTAAGAGCGGTCATTGCCTTATTGTACAAAATTTATTTAATATTTCAACTAAAGTTCAAAAGAATTGCAGGATGATGAGAAGGTTCTGGGAAAGTACCAAACAAATGCAAAATTTCTCAATGTGTTTTGCGCTTCTTTATGTGCAGAAAAAGTCACTGAAATATGTCACCAAAATGCTTCTCCCAGATCAAACCATTATACGTATGCACCTTGTATTCAAAGATATTTGTACTGAGGTAGATTTATGGAAGTTTAAATTGTTTTAAAATATAACCTCGCCTTTAAAATGAAAAGTATCTCAAAACAGATGCGAGGAATATGCATTACATATTAATTGAGAGTTTAAAAGAGATGAAAAAAAATCGTCTTTATGGTATTACAATAGCAATATTCTTTCAGTGAGTTAATGTCTTGCAAATACATGTTTGTGTACTTTAAACTGGTGCCTTAGTAAATGAAAATCATGGAGCTTAGAAGGGGGTTTTGCATCTCTATATTATTGCCCTAGGGCTAATCCTAAATCTTATAACTGCTTAAAATACTGTATGTGGTTTTAATAGAAAATAGCCACTTAACTCACTTTAATAGCTGACAGCTCAAAAAGGTGCTTGCTTATCTCCTGAAAAATTGAAACAGTGACAGTATACGGAAGCTCCTTTTCTATATCTCCTAGGTGACACTTAACATGAATTCAATTCAGATAACAACCTTGTTGTCAGTCAAACAGGAAAAGCAAAAAAAAGTATCCACATGCCTATACCCAGTAAAGAAATACTAAAGCCTCCATAGAAATCAGTAAGCTTTTCTACATTCCTAGAAGTTATGGTGAAAGCAAAAAAAAAGCAAACAAAACCAAACACATGCACAAAAATACGTCAAAACCTAATACTAATACAATAAATAAACTAGAAATTATGTATTTAGGTGAATATTTTGGCTCGTATTATTTATTATTGCCTGAAGAGTATTGCCTGGATAATCTCTGACTGGACAATATATTCTTTACTGCAGACAGATCTGGCAGTTTATGACTATGCTTTACTGAGGTTCTTCTTTAAGACCTCTTTTAAGACCTCTTCCTTTTTTAAATAGGAACAGTTCTTTTGCATGCCTCAATTTATACTGAATTGGTCTGAAAATAACAAAATATGGGAAATGTACTTTTTCATGTCTTTCAGTCTCACCTCAGAAATCATAGCGACAAACTTTCACAAACAATAATGCAGAATTTCATCAGAACTGAGTTATTATTGGGTTTCATATTTTATTTTACATACACCTATTTTACATCTGCTTAAGTAGGTCTGCAAAAGACAGTTATTCTCTGCCTTCACAATTCAAGATAAGTCATTAAAATACAGTGCATATTATTAGCCTGTATAGAGCAAAACCACTAAACTAGAAAACACTTTTGCTATTCACTTAGACATTTGACACCACATTTTGATCTCAAATATGGAATGTGACTGTAACATTAACCCATTTTTTTCTCCTCATTCTTTCTTTAAAAAAAAAGCTAAAAGTACAATACTTTGTCAAGGACATCAGGACTACTTCTACATGAACTATAACATGTGGTGTATTTATCATATTTTACTTGGTCAAAAACTGAAGGGAACACTAAAATCCAGAATCTTTCATCTCTGATTGAGGACATCTGGCCTCTAGTCTCCCTCCTTGCAATACCTTATTTTTTTCTGTCATTATTTCCCACTGAGAAGTTATAACACAAAGATATTTGTATAACTACCAGTAAGTTCATTCTCAAAAAAACCAAAAAAAACCAAAAAACCAAAAAACCAAAAAAAACCCCAAAAAAACAAAAAAAAAAAAACCAAAAAAAAACCCCCACACATTTCCNAAAAAAAAAAAAAATAAACAACCACACATTTCCAAGTACAACAGAAAGTTATGCATTACTATCACCTGCAAATTTGTTGTTAGGTATATTTAGCAATTTTCTCTAAAAATCCTTCCCAGCGTATATCCAACCTAGCCTTCATCTAAACTGTCAAAATATTTCAGGAGATAAGGAAAATTGGATTAATTCCAAAGAAAAAATAACACTGATTTTAGTCTTAGTTGCTTTCATATCAATCCTACATGCTCAAATCTATCAGAAAATAGTACAAACTTAATGAAGGATTTCTTCAAAGCAATAGTTTTTAAGATTTTCCTCTTAATTTTATAAAATCTTTAAATTTTATAGTTTCCCTCCCTTAAGAAATACATAATTCTTACATCAATATTAACCCAAAATGTTCAAAATATTAAGCAAGCAGAGAAAATGTACTTTTTAATACAGATACTCTTTTTTCCCTTCTGATTATTCCCCTCTGAACCCTGGACTGCAGCTGGAACAAATTCCTCTCATGCACAGAAAGACCAGAAGCCGTTTTGGATTGCTCGAGCTAAGCTCTAGGCTGTGTCCAGGAGCATGCACGCACTGAGGCACACATCATCTTCATACACACTCTCCTCCAGGTGAAACGGGACCCAGCCCTGCTGCAGGATCTATATCATAGTAGCAGAGTACCACGCTGCTAAAGCTCTAAAAGAAATGGAGAATACCGGCCTGATCATGCCTGTCTTTAATGCAGCTTCTTAGTTCCTGAATCAAAAGTTCTTTCGGAGCGTCTTCTGGTTTGACCCTCTCTGCCCAAATGCCTGGTCAAAAGGTAAAAAACTAAAAAGCAAAAATCTTTAAAACACATGCTCGAATTTCTAGTTTAAAATAAACAAATTTTAATATCAGATTGCAAGTTTTTATACTTTTAAGTCTACTACTCTATAAAATAGTTATCAGAACTAATATCTATTTTTTTTTTCTTTTCAACTGATAATCAAATTCAGAATTTCATATCGAGCCTGTGGGTTAGAAATTGTGTCGCTACTTTACTGTGTCTCTTGCCTAGAGATGACAGCTGAGATGAGCCCTCAAGGGCCAAGAGGGAAAATGCATCAGAATCTCAGTCAAAACTCCAGGCAGCTCACTTGAACTCTGAGTATCTCAGCCCAATGCATAGCTAAAACATATTAGAATTAAAGCTCCCACAAAATATACAAGAATAATGTATAAGAATCAAAGCATATTTACTTTTCATGACTGATCAAATTATTACAGTCTGTTAAAAGTGTGTTTCTTCCATCAGTGAAATTTTGTTGAAGTTTCATTGATGGCTGCACCGAACTGGGACAACAAAAAATGCTATGGCCATATGTGGTCTTCAGGCAGACCTAATGGGTTATTTTGAATGCATACTGGAACTGGAAAACAAGGTTTTCAACTATTTTTGGCACGCATTTGAGTTAACCTTTTTGTTCCATTTCCTAAATATTATTGTCCTTCTCATGGTAATGCAAAGTGCCTTATCTGACAAAAATACTCGATAAATATAGACTACCTATGACCCTAATATAAGTATTAGATTGCAAAATGGCCTTTTCTGTCAGTCTGTCTGAAAGTATTTGGGTCAAGTGCATTGTGGCAAAATAGGAAATATATTTTCTTCTTTCCTTGCTCTTTCAGAAAGGTGAAAGCTATATTGCTACTTTTTGCCCTGGAACAGCCCTCTTTTCCTGTCAATCCAACATAAACCTCAGTGAAAAAGAAAATGTAACTACACATTCAAAAGAGGAAAAGGTCAAGGACAAATGTATTTTGTATCGCTTAAAGCATGACATGAATAATTGAGTGAATTATTTTTCTCTTTGGTGAGAAGAGAAAAATGTATAAATTCAGAGACATCATTCAGAGACACTACCCCCACTCCACTGTTTACAGATGTTATTAGAACCCATAAAGTCAAAATCACACACCTGAAGATCTATTTTGAAAATAGTGAACTTGTGAAGAGCATATATTAATTACACAACTTGCATTGGCAGGACCAGCAATTTTATATTTCTCTATTAAGAACAAATTTTTTTTTTCCTTTGGCCTAAAACTTGCTTTAGACTTCATTGATTAGTAATTATATATAACACTAATAGACCAGAAATGTGTCATGAAACATTATTGAAGAAAACCTAAGGAATTATAACATTGTATTTTACTTGTGTAAAGAGGTAGATAAAATATAGAAAAAATAATTCTGAAATACTTGCTTCAAAAATGAACAATTCACAATCTGTGAATGAAGGATTTGGGAATTTCATTATAGATGCATTTGATAAAGTGCATTTATACCTAGCTAATCTGAAAACCATTGCTTAAAGCAGTGCCAAGATGCTCATCACCATCTACACATGAATACTAAATAGCCAGGCAGTTTTGCTCATAGCTGGAGTTTCGTATATCACGCAAGAAAACCTTTTTAATAAAGCAACTCTGTCTGATTCAGAATAGCCCTCAATGCTATCCAAAATGATGGCTCAGCCTTCATTACATTAGGAAAATACAAGAACTCACACACAGAGTACTGCAGGCTGACATCTTAATGCAACTGATTCCTGCACAACGCTACAGCTGTAGCTCCAGGGACTGAATTTCCCCATTGTTGGCACCGAGTCGTTTGCTAGACTGGCACGGTGCTGGCCAGCTGGCGACACAGGAGCTGGACCAAAGCCCACAGGATGCTCCCAGCTGCCAGCTCCCTAGAGGACACTGCCTGAGAAGCCAGCCCAGGAGAAAGGGGCTGCCACCACAGCCCAGACCACCAGCCAGCGGCACAGCAGTGACTTGGCAGCAGTAGCTGCCACCACTGCCTCCTCCATTTCATCCCCTTCGACAGTAGCAGCCCACCTCCCCGTGCCAGACAGAGCACACAGTGACAGTCACTGGCAGTAGGAAGAGAGAGAAAGGAAAGGGAAGCGTTAATGAAGTGTCTGTAACGTTCTTGTAGCAAACAAGGTTCCAATATCAGGAGTAAGATCAAGCATGCTGCATGGCCGAGGTCTGTATCTTCTCTCAGCTCCAGGAAAATCATCAACATAAGACAGACTCTTAAAAGCCTGTACATGGAGGCTGGCCTTTCCTGCAAAATTGGCTCAGCATTCCTCATACCTGAGGTATAGGCGTGTCTATATATATATATATATATATATATATATGTGTGTGTGTGTATATATATATAGACACACCTATAGGTATAGGTATATATAGAGAGTGTTCCTATTATTGCAGAAAAAGGGAGGAAAGATCAAATTTTTCATCAATCAGTGAAAGAGATCATTAGAAGTACTTACATTGGATGTGTTTACATTTCTATATGGGGATGAGCTTTCCTAATCCAACTTCACTCCCCTAGAATCCCAGCAACAAACTCAGATCAGGGACAGAGCATAACTCTTAAAAAAAAAAAGGTATTTAAAGGGTTCACCTGAAGAGGTAAAGAAGCCAAAGAGTGGGATCAAATCCTGATAATCTCTGACCTCACAGAAGTCTGAGGCACTTTGCCTGCCCTGGCATCTCAGTCCTGAGCCATCACATGACTGACAAGCCCTTCTTTCTCTCCCAGTTCCACATAATTCAAGGATTTTTGCTTAACAGTTTTCTGTATCCAAGCTCAGGAAAAGTAATAACCAGTCAATCTCAAAAGGTTTCAAGGTTTAATTCAGAGAAACATCTGAAGGGCCTAATATCCCTTCTAGTCTAATGAGCTGAATAGCCCATGGGAATCAGGTCTCTGTTGACATTTCCAGTAACTTGTTTTTAACAAAGATTGAAATATTACAACAGCTTCTCCTGTTGTTTCAATATTTCTTTATATTTTCCTAAGGAACATCAGACATAATACATAAGGGATATGAAGGGGGGCATAGGGAACAGAGGGGGAAGATGGACAAGATGAATAGCAGAGAATTAAATTAAAGCAACAAAACTTGAAAGTACCTCAAGCTTTATCAAAATATTCAAAGGTTTTTAGGTAGGTAGCCAGCTAGTTATCCATAGTTTCCAATTTTGTTGTCAATTTTTCCCAGCTGTTTTAATCAAGAGTGAAGAAACCATCTGACATTGTGTCATAAAAATATCCCATCTTTGGCGAAGATGTGTGATCTCTTCTTCAGTGTTGTTTTACTCGAAATGTGCTGGTTTGAGCTACCGAGCCAGGCTAAATCTGAGTAATTGTCCTGGGGTAACATAATCCTTGTCTACAAAGAGTATCTATTTTCCATAGGTCACAGCCTGATGCCTAAGTTCTGCTTTTGTCTCAGTATGGACATAATACAAGATATCCAGGTGTTTCACTGGCTCGCTACATGCAGCCTTGAAATCCAGCCACAGATAAAGTTCTTATAATAAGCAAAGTTTCTGTTCAAATACATGTCAGCTTTTTAGAACAACCTTTCTTAATGTACATTTTTTTTCGGTTTTAGGTCTTTGCAAAGTGGCAGCTTGTGCGATTTCCAAATTACGTGACAGAACTACTCATTGCTCACTTACCTGCATCTTTGATAATTCCACTCCCACAGGGTTAACTTCTGTTTAATAACCAGTTTTATTCCTGTTCTCCATGCAGCAGTTGTCCTCGGCAGCCATGACATTACACCACCCTATGACACAGTTAAGGTAAAAATGCATTCTGAACAGATTGTTCCCTGCTGCAATTCCTTTAAAGCCAACTCATTTTCGTCAAGGGTGAACTCGGATCTCAATCTTTTAAGATGAACTCCTCAGTATTTATTGAAGGCAACCCAAGGAATAGCTTGCTTCAAAAAAATTCTTTTGAAATTTATTAATGTACCACTGGGTACTATTTCAAGGCAGGAAATGTTTATTTACAGTAGTAGCTTAATCTGAAACACACAGTAGTTTCTCAACTTTCCAAGACACAATTACCTTTTAAGTACCTGAAGTGAAAAGGTCATAGCAAAGACTTCCTGAGTGGATTTAATAAACCAATAATAGGTTTAAGGTCTCCAGTTCTTAAGCAGGGCTTGTATTTGGTTACTTTCTGTAGTTTATAGAGTACAGAAAAGTTTACAAATATTACTTTATCAAATGCTAAGCTAGTTACTCTTACTTTTCTCTTAAGTATAATATCCTTTTTCCATTACCTTCCATTCCAACTTGTATTACTTATTTTTTTGAGATCTGAATACAGAGGTCAGGAACTATTCCAACTGCATTTTGGTATTTTATGGTTTGGAGGTTCTTTCTCCATGTCTTAATCTGTCTCTATCAAGGCTGGGGGGTTACACTAGTCTCAAGAATACAGAAACAGATAAATATTTGTGAGTGTCACATCAAACATAATACCAATAGCTGAAAAAAAAAATTGACATTTTATATAATGTCAAAAAATGAACCATAACACTCCACTTGAATTAAAAGGGGTAGGTATATAATCTCATAAAATCCAATATATTTTGATTCACAATATATTTAGTACTTCAGTGAGCCAACAAGGAGGTGATAGTCACACAAATTGTACCGTGTTAACAGATATTAGACAATATTTCTGTGTGACAGAATATAAAAGTAACAGGACAAGTATTAAAACCAAAGCAAGGTCCAGCATGATACTGTCAAAATGTTGTATTTGATTGGAATGGTTTTTTTCTTGAAAGCCAAATGGTTTATCCCCAGTAAAACAGAAATTTCTTTTGAAATATTCTGTTTAATGTTGGTCCAGCCTCACCTTGAATGTTGTGTGCCGTTCTGGGCCCCACAATTAAAAAAGGATGTTATGGTACTTGAACTCACACAGAGGAGAGCAGCAGAGTTGATGAAAGAGCTGGAAGGAATGGCCAAGCAGGCTGAAGACACTGGCTTTGCTGGCTTTGGAGAAAAGGAGGTTGAGGGGTGACCTCCGTTCTCTCTACAGCTTACTGAGGAGGGGAAGTGGACAGGAAGGTCCTGAGCGCTTTCCCTAGCATCCAGTGACAGGACACATGGGAAGGGTTCAAAGCAGTGTCAGGGGAGGTTCAGACTTGACATTATGAAACATTTCTTCACTGAGAGTGTGGTCAAACAGCGGAGCAGGCTTCCTAGTGATTTGGTCAATGCCTCAACCTGTCAGTGTTTGAGAAGCATTTAGGAAATATCCTTAATATACTTTAGCTTTTGGTCAGCCCGAAAGTGGTCAGGCAGATGGAGTAAATTATACTGTAGGTCCCTTCCAACTGGAACTATTCTACACTTTCCAATTCTAAATCTTAAAATTTTCAAAACCACACAGAACAAGACAGCTATCTCCTGATAACCTGCATTCAAAAAGAGTTTTGCCGTCCCTTAAAGGGATAGGACTTGACCCACTTTTATTAAGCAAAGAACAATACAGAGCCCTTTTCACCCATTAAAAAAGCAAGAACTGAACATTATCTTTCCACCTCAGTCATTTTTCCAAACATGCAGCAGTGCTGGGTCTGCCAAACTTGTCTCTTTCTTGCACTGTTCCCAATGCAGTTCGCCCCGGAAGGTGGACACAAGTTTCAACATATTGGCACTGGTCTGGCAGAGGACTGGGGTACTAAGAGGCAAACTTCCCTTTTCTCTCTCAGCTAATTCTACTTCTTAGTCATGTTGCAAAGGGTGTGAATCAATTCTAAACAGAAAAAGTCCTCACACTTTGAAAAACAACCAGGTGATATCCACTACTTGTGCCCCACACTGTTCAACACACGGATTTGGATAAAATACTAGTACTTCAGACAAGCTATGCTTGACCAGAACAAGCTCCATTTTGGCCACCTGCTCCTGTCCTTGATGCTTATCAACAGAAAGCACCTGAGTACAAAAACTGAGCAAACACATAAAAATACTTTTCCTGAATATTCTCACAGCCCTTAATTTCAGAAGGAAATTCTATGGAAATTCTGGTTCTGTCCAGTAAGATAGTGCATCCCACTTCCTTCTTAAAAAAAAACCAAACCAAAACCAAAACCCAAACCAAAGGAGACTGAATTGTACTGGCTGTTGCTCCCCAGGATTAGTAACTGTGTTGCTGGAGCAACAAAAGGTAATGGTCAATGTACCCTCTATATTGTACAGTTGCTAATCATTTTTACCATCCGTCACATAGCTTCTAGATGTCCATGTCTCATGTTTACATAAAATCAGGAACCCAAAAGAACTGCATATCCACTGTAGTAACTGATTGCTTTACTTATTAACTCTTTAATTCAGTGGAAGAAAACATACTTTTTGATGCATCTGACCTAAGCTAAAAAAAAAAAAAACCATCAAAATATGGGTTTTTTTCCTAGAGAAAAATACACTATTAATAGAAAACACTCTGCAATTAGGAATAGATTAGATATTTAATTATTTGGTACAACCTTAAAAGTGAACACTCTCCAGGCAAAGAGTTGTTTCCCTAGTACAAAATCACATGCATCTTAGGAACTTAGCTTCAATTTTGTACTAAGGTTGCACAAATAATTAAGTGTCACAATTCTTAACAAGGCTACCACTTCTTATGTATAAATAAAATATTGAGACTCAATACACATAGCATTGTTTGGACATATGTCAAAGTTCCTGATTGCAGCTGGCTGATTACTGCATGATTTTAGATACTACAATATCCATTTTTAATTTTGTCTCTTGTCTGCTGTGCCAAAATCACTCACAGGAGCAAAATCAACAATTAAAACTTCTGCAATATGTAACGAGTGGCAAGAATGTGAGTAATGTATATGTGACAGAGTAGACTAGGTCAGCCTTTGGCCTACCTGTTTCCTGAATTTAATCGATCTTCAACAAGGTTTCATTGCTTTCCTCCCACAACATCTAAATGTAGTCACCTGCGACAAAGAATGAGTTCACTCCCACAGAAAAAGAAAGAAAAGGAAGGAAATAAAAGTTAATGTTGCTGTATACACGAGACACTTGTACACCATCATGAAATCAAGGTAATGAAAATGCAAAAAGCCTGTCATGGTCCCTACCTTGTACTTTAAATATTCCACAGTGTGCTCTTACACTTCTTCATCTGACACCCAGCCTACTAGAAGTTAAGGAACTATATGAGAACATCAACCCTCAGTAACTTCTAAAGTCTCTGCCTTCATAGCTGAAAAAACACTTCAATATACCACAAGAGCATAGTTTAAGAGGTCAAAGTCAGAAAGCTTATTATCCTTTAACCCACGCAGCAGATTTCCTCTCTGCATATTTCTTTTGTGGCACTACAGCTCCTGAAGGGGCAAAAGAGAGTGTGCAGCCAGAATACTTTCCTGATTTGTGCTTACTCAAGGTAGTTATAACTTTGCTCTTGAAAGAGGCTCCAAGGCAGTGTTTATCATCATCATTGAGAGGAGTCCACATGTTCAGGTCCATTGAAAGTGAAGATATCTTTCAAAAGATAGTTACAATTCCTTCAGAGATGATTAAATATTTCCGTCTCTGCTTAAGAGAGTGTCAATTGCAGGAAATGACACTGTCTCCTTTGAAGGTTTTTGATAACGTAGAAACATCAGAACATGCCACAATACACTCCTGTAACAATATTTAACATATACCTTGAAAATGGTTTGTTCTGTTCATTCCAGGCTCTTGCTTGAAGATCCCTCTTTTTCTCCAAGGACTGCATGCCTAATTGAAATGGTAGCAAAAGTTACAGGAGGAAAATGTGACCCAAGGACTCAATCTTAAGTATGACACTGGCTCTGATCAATCACTAGATCTGAAGAAGAAAAAATCCCCAGGGCAATGACTCTCCAGATACACAGTTAATTGCCTATTAAGAGAAAAAGGCACAAAAATGTCTCTAATTGAGCTGGTGATGTACAAGAGGAAGGAAAACATGCATATGAGAAAATCCTCCATTTTAAGAGAATTTGAAGTGCTTTTTTCCTGGTTTGTCATTCTTCACTCTGAAAACAATGCACCTCTACAAGCCCTAATTTATAGAGAATGTGCACTGCTTATGCAATGCTTATCACAAAGAAACCCCTAGAAACAAAAAATAAAAAACATAACATAACAAAACAAAAAACCACACACAAAAAAAAAAAACTGCCACCATACTTCAAAAGAGTATTTCTAGTATTAAAGTGCATATAAAGAACTTCTTAATTTGTGGTGATGGTATCCCCTATCTACAATTACTAAGTCTCTGGACTCTTGTTCTAATTCAGTTATTTGATACTTAGGTAAACAAAAGCAGTATTGTCGTGCATTTTTTTTTTCACTTGGTTATTTATAAGTTAAATCAGAAAAGCCATAAGAATCTATCACCAATAAATTATTTGATAAACAAATAGTTAGACCATCTTAGGTACTCAGGGAGCAATGGTAAAGGGATTGTGATTAGACTGTCTAGAATACATTCTTATATAGAATTCAGAATAGCCTTTGATTTTCCACATTTTTTATTTTCACATCTTAAAAAATAAATAACATTTTTTTCTAAAATTAGAAAGTCCCTGGTTATGAGTAAGACAGGAAGAGAAGCCAACCAAGAGCTTACAGGTCAGGATTTAAAGGAGGGCAGGTACAAGTCAAGGGACTGCTACAGGCTGCCTGCACATGAAGGCTGAGCAGAGGAGGACACTGTGACAGATAGGAACAGCCTCACATTCACAATCCCTGGTCTTCACGAGGGACTTCAACCACCTCACCATTTGCTGGAAGGACAGCCCAGCAGGACACAAGCAATCCAGTAAAGAAGAAATTCTTTACTGTGACGGTGGTGAGGCCATGGAGGCCCAGAGAAGTGGTGGATGACCCATCCATGGAAGTGTTCAAGGTTAGTCTGTGCTGGGCTTCTGAACAGCCTGGTCTGGTGGAAGGTGCCCCTGCCAAAGGTAGCATGGTTGGAACTAGATGGCTTTTAAGGTCCCTTCCAACCCAAGCCTTCTATGGTTCTATGATACGTCAAAAATTCATTGATGGGTATATCTGCTGTGGAACAACAACAGAACTTAATGCTTATGAGAAAATCTCAGTATCAGCAAGTCAACAAGTCAGTACCAAAACATTAATGCTAGAAATAATGTTTTTGAAGAAATTGTTCATTTTCATCAATGGATAACCACCATTACTCTATTATCATAGCAGAAAAGCAGACGGCAATACTCCTCAAGAGATCAGTCGTGTTCTTGATGAAAAAGACTTAAAATAGCAGAAGAGAGATCAACGTTAAGAATTGTATGTGCTAGAAGCAAACTTCTAGAACTGTAAAACACTATTTTTCACTAGACTTAGAAGAGCAAATTTCCATTGTCAAGTGTTTTTAATGTTATCCATTATCATTTTTGGAGATGATAATTAGCCAGCTAATATTACATGAGAAACATAAAATGACAACATAATATTTTGTTTTCTAACTAAAATAATAAGAAGAATTGTTCTTCCATTACTGCATTATCCCAAAGTCAATGAAAGAAAATAGGTTCTAAAAGCTGAGATAAAACAGGATAAATAGGAGGCATCCATCAGCAGCAAACTTCTCTTTTAAGTTCTTCTTTTAACTTCTAATTTTGACTTCCACTGAGGTTGAATTCCTTCTGAGAAATTCAGTTCTACCCATATATGCCTATTGAGCTCTGTCTTGAAAAGGTTCAACAGATTATTTTGCATAAAATACCTTCAGATTATCTCTTAACCAACTTCTCAGAATTTAATCATCAAGTATTTAGTCATATACTTAACTTTTTGCCATGATAAAAGCTAACTTTTTTCATTAGATGCCATTATGGTTTTTTATACTTACTGCACCTAAAAAATCCACTAAAATGAGCTTAATTCTCCTTACTATAAAACTGAGCTGTCTGCTAAACCTATTTCAGAGATAATAATTTGTAAGATTTATAGTGAGTATGTTCTAAATCGATCTAATTAGAGTGTCTTGAGAATAAAGGTTGCAAGACCTTTTATGATTAAAGCACCAATTTTAGCAATTTATGTGGGGTGTCTTTTTGTCAAATAAACTCCTTTGGAACTGCAGCTGTTTATTGTTTTGCATCAGCTCCATAACTTGGGGAGGGGGATGGTACAGTATCAGTTAGTTATCCTTATATTTGTCTTTGGAAATTATTAAAACCACTACGACTTTTTGTGATATTCTAAATATTCCTAATAAGTGTAGGAAAAAAGCTTATATTTCATGACAACATCCCATAGTATATGAGAGGGAAAAATTATTCACTGTTGTTAAGAGAGAGACCTCCAAATCACATAAGAACTGTTAAAGATCAGTTCTTTTCTTCAGTTTTGGAGAGACAACAGCTTTTTTTTATTGCTGTTATAGAGTGACAGCTAAAAAGACATGATGCCATGTGCCTATTGTAAGATTGAGAGGAGCTGTTTGGCAGGGGGTGGACCAGGAAACAGATATGATACTAGATGTGATAGCACTCCAGGTGAATTATCTTCCCGGAATTGCTGTGCTGCCTCACTTTGTCAGGGACTTAATTCTGCAAGGTACTGAGGGTTTCAGGGGGCTGATTCAGCAAAATACTCTAACATCAAATATGTCTTTAAATGTTTCTACTCAAAATGCCCAAGTGTAATATTACACAAACCCTTAAACCAGTTTAAGCACCAGGAGCTGTCTACAGAAGTCATATTGTTGCACGCAACCTCAGTACAGAAAAGCACCAGACTGTAAGCTTATGATACCTGCACAAATATTTAAAAATACACTCCGTGAGACAAAGTAGTCTGAACTATTTTGCACATTACATCTGAAAATACCACCACAATGAGATCAAGTATTCTTACACTATACTCCACTTTCCACTATTAGCAAGACACGAGGTAATAACATCAACTAGTCAGGGGG
>VZTG01005248.1:6102826-6352371 GCA_013397845.1 Melanocharis versteri | reverse complement strand
ATATATAAAAAGTTCTCTGTCATCTAACCTCTCTCTGTCCAGGTGTTCTGTGGTCTGCCATAATATTGTTAAAGGGAACTGAGAACCATTTTTGAATCCGATTGTATTTTTAGCACTGCTGTTTCACTCATAAAGAAAAACAAAAGAAAAAAAATCAACAAAAATTTTCAGTAAAGAAAAAATTGTACTCTCAAAAAATTGATTAAAAGTACATATTTTCTGATCTTAACAGAGAATTTTATAGGATTACTGCTGACAGAAAATGATATGCATTATCTGAAAAACTGTTTTGGAACTTCACTTTTCTTACAGAATTGTTTGCTTATCCAAGAAGAAACTTCATGCATATGGTAAATAGTTTTTTACAGTCATAATAGCCATGCAGGGTATCTTATAGTATAATAAAAAAATAGAGTATTTTTCTAGAATACATGACCAAGCTTCCCATAAAAATCAAAGGGAAATAAATGGTAAAATGACTGAACAGTGAGAAGAATTTTATAGAAGTAAAATAGTGTTTTACTGTATTACACTGAACATATTTGTACTTAGTAAACCATAGAAGTTTTTCCCAATCACAGGAAATTTTCAAGATTTCAGAAAATTTTGTTCTCTGCATGAGAAATAATGACTACAATTTTGACTTTCCATGAATAAAGCTGAAATGAAAAAATGAAGCTCTCTGTCTGGAATATTTAAAAGGCTTTAAGCTGCTTCACAACAGAAAAAAGGATTTTTTAAATAAAAAAATCCCCCAGTATACATACAGATTTGTTTAAAAGACATCAATAAAGAATATTTTTCAATTTTGTTCTTTGAAAATTTGAGTCAAGAATTTAATGGAAATAGACTTTCTTGTGAGAAAATTTTGTTAACGATAAAGCGTTTCTGCCATAAGGAGAAGCTGCTAACAGCAGGAACAGACACATAATACTTGCAAGGATCTCTGTTGTGATTGTAATTAACATATCTTTTGGCAGATGTACAGAAATCCTTATACTTGTGCTCCTCTGTCTTAGGATAGCCCATTTCTCCTCACCATCTTTTTGCTATTCGTGTATTTATAGAAATATTTCTATTGTCTTTTACATTAATAGACAGATTAATTTCTAGTTGGGCTTTGGCCATTTTAATTTTCTTCATGTACAACCTCACATCATCCTTGTAGTCCTCCTGAACCACTTATCTGCCCCCTTTTTTTTAAAGTCCATTAACTCTCCCTGTTGTGTGAAGCTCCAGACAAAGCTCTGTTCACCCAGGCCAGTCATCCTCTCCAATGGATCATCTTTTGGTGCATGAGGATGTCCTGCACCTTTAAGATTTACTTCTTTAAGCACATCAAGCCTTCCTAGACCCATTTGCCCTTCAGGGCTCCATATATGCTATAATATAGTCTCTTAGGTCCTTTTGAAAAGAATAAAGTACACATCCAAGGTGGTGTTTTATTTTGTTTTATTATAATTGCTATAAAGTGCTTTTGTGCAAAATTATTTTCTGTTGGATAATACTATCATACAAGTTATCTAGGCATAAACATAAATGCAAATCCTGCTACATTTCTAAAACTAAGTTATGAGATCAGAATAAAATTGTAATCTTATTCTTTAGCATTGGCATCAGCTTCATATTCTGTAAAATAAAGCAGAATCTGACAACTTGTCTAAAACATAGAAGTTCAATTGAATACTAAAGTCAGTTATTTTTCTCCTGAGAATATATTTTCAGGCATTGAATAATTATATTTATGTATATGCACAGAACTATATACACTTTTGTAGCTGGACAAGAATGTTATAAGGTAACTTAATTTTTCACTTCTTATCTTTAACAGAAGAATAATGTGGTTTTGACTTTTCTGTCTCATCGTGAAAGACATGATGGAATTACTGCAATTATAAAGGCATTTTGGCAAAGAAAAACATCTAAAAAAGCAGATGAAATTCTAGGCTATATCATTCAAGCTATTTCCAGTAGACAAATGGAGATGTGATTGAATTGTGATTGTGCAAGCTTCAGTTGGAATATATATTATTTCGAGCAAAGCAAAAATGACATCAACGGCAAGGGAAATTACTATATTAGTTGCATTGGAAAACTTATCATATGAAAAGAAACTGAAAAAAACTTTGGCTCATCTAGCCTGCCAAAAGGAACGTTCTCCTCAAAACCATGAAGGTAAATACCAAGACATCAGAAATTCTAAACAGCGGTATTGGTTATTATGAATATTATCCTAAAACTGAAAAAATAAATGTAAATATGCTAGCCTGAAAGTTAGAAAAAAGGGTTCTAACCCCTAGAAGAGTAAAACTTCACCATATCAGTCCAACAACGGGAGGGAAAATTAGAACTCTCTGTAGTACTTAGCTTCATAAATGTACATTTATATAATATGGTATTCTGTCATAATAGGTACCTATGAACATCAATGCAGGAGGCCAATTAAATTCTATGCCCTATGTTCCAAATGTGAAACTGCAAAAAAGTGTATCTATTATCGCTTGTTACAGCCCATCAGCTACAGGTTCATAAAAATATGTCTCTCAGAAGAGACATGCTGTAGTTTGGAATGACAAGTTTTTACTGTAGTCTTGAGCAGTGGGAGTAAATTTCACAGTACTTGAAAGAAATTAGGCATATTTGAAGAAAAGGAAAAGAAATTGATCCAGGATAAAAATCTGTTAAAATCTGTTTGTGTGGTATAAAATTAACACTAGGTAGTACAGGGATTCTCTAGCATTTTTCAAAATCAGCTATACTGATCTGTTCTAGTTCAACTTTTCTATTAAATAAGTTCAATATACTTTCTAAAACACATTAAGTAAATTATCACACATGAATCTCTCACCCTTTTGTCAAAATGAAAATATTGTTAAAATGTGTTACTTTTTTCATTCAATTTTCTTATTTTTTTTACTACCAAGTCCTTACATCTTTGCAATCTTCAATCAAGAGCAGATAAAGTGTTATCTCCCATTTCAACCATTTTTGCTCTTTAACTGTTTCGTTGCATATGAAGAGGGAATCTGTCAACCATGGCCTATGTTTAGAAAGTCTTTTTCAGGGTGAAAACATCTAACTTTTTTATATGAAAATTAAAGAAAATTAATCTGCTGTCCAAATATGACTTCTGTTTCTTGGAAGATTTGGAACTGACAAAGGAGACAAATTAATATCAATCAGAAAGTGAGGAGTACTTCTAAGGTTGTCTTTAAACACTTGTTTTTACTCTGGTTTCAGGAACTGACTAAACAATCTGACATATGCCAAAAAAGCACTAAGAGCATGAGCAATGCACATGTTATCTTCTAGGGAATCTGGAAAATTTTAAAGTTTTTAAATAGACTTTTCATTTTAACATTTGTTTTTAATACTTAAAAACTAAAATATTGAAGTTTGTGTTAAACAAAAGCATTTGTTCAATAGTGATAAACAATTGTTCATTATTAAAGGAAAGGGTCCATGTGTCAAAAAGGGTAGCAGTTTTTCTTATGTAATTTTGCACAATTTAAACACAAAATTTTCTTGTATGGTGAAGAAAAATCAGAGTTATTTATTTACATATGCAAAACCAAACCCAGCATGGCAAGGTACACTTACTAGATATTCACAGCAGGTTTTTATCCTATAAGAACATATCATACCCTGTACTTCTGTACTATATCAAACTATAAGAATTGCAGATTATGTCCAGCTGCACAACAGAAAGTGGTTAATAGACAGATTTTATGCTGATGATATGAACTTCCAAGGTGATTGTTTTTAGACAATATTTAACTCAAGTTAAATGTATGTTCTAAGCTTCCACATTTACCTACATGTGCTATTTTTCTATAATGCACTTGGTGGTGATGCTAAAGAGAAGCATAGTTGTTACTGGTTTAGATATATTGCTACTTTGTCTGATGCCAAATAGAGTTTTTAACAAGAACAATGCTATCTGCACATCATACAGTTGCCAAAAGGTAAGAGATCTTATGTCTTAACAGTAGATTCAGCTTTGTGAATGTCTCAGTGATTTTCTTTCTCAGTTAGGAATACGATCTATCTCACAATCAGCTCTGAAAATGTATAAGGCGATCACAGCTTTTTTCCCTTTCGCTGGAAAGGCAAATTGTGTACTTTACTAGAACTAAAGCTTATACAGTTGTGATTTCTTCTTATTATTCCCTGCTGGTTATCTTAGTACTTTCTGCTCTGCTCTCAGCACTATACGTATCTGGTCGTGACATGTTTGCTAAAGGTGGTAGTGTCACCTCTGAGTGTGGTCTAGGTTGTGCTTAGAATGAGATAGTACAGATTAAACCAACAATTATTTAGAACATGGTGAATTCGTTTATGTCTATCTCCAAACCAACCACAGCTTTCCTTGCTCTTTAGTTAAAAAAAGTAGAGGACATAAAATTTATCACTGCATGAAAAATCTTAGGAGATGTAATACATAGAGTCAGGGGAAACGTGCATTTATTAGTGCCACCAGGTGAAGAATACCTGCTCAGAGAATGTTAGAAAAAGCAAAGCTGAGTAGCTGGAAGTAATTAACACCCTCTAAATAATTGCCAGATGTCCACAGCATGAGTACTTCACCTAGTTTTGGGCCCCCCAGTAGAATAGAGACATCCTCCTATGAAGTCAGGCTGAGGGAGTTGGTGTTGCTCAGTCTGGAGAAGAGAAGGCTCTAGGGAAACTTTATTGTGGCTTTTAACTATTTAAAGGGGGCTTATATGAAAGACAAAAAAAGGCATTTTACTAGGGCCTGTAGTGACAGGACAAGGAATAATTGTTTTAAACTAAGAGAAAGGAGATTTAGATTCCAAATTCTTTGCTCTGCGGAGGGTGAAACACTGGGATAGGTAGTCCAGAGAAGCTGTGGGTGTCACATCATTGGAAGTGCTCAAGGTTAGGTTAGATGGGGCTTTGAGCAACCTGGTTCTCTTTGTTAACTCAGTCTCTGATTCTTACTCACAGGCCTTCAACCTGCTCATGACTACTCTTCAGAGACAACTTTTCACATTCAATCCACCTCTTGATGTACCTCTTCACCTCTCCTTCCTTTCCTGTGTTTTCTGAACAGTCTGTAGCCATTGATAGTTGTACTCCAGTCATGGGACTCATCTCATCAGGTTTGGGTAACGTCAACAAGGTCATAACTTTTTAGCAACATGGTGGCTTCCAATTCCTCCTGTCTGCTGCCCATGCTGAGCACGTTGGTGTAAAGGCTCCTCAGCTGGGCTGTTGTCTGTGTCACCTTCATAGAGAAATACCCCTTAATTCTTTTGAGATATTTCTCTGGCATTTCCTGTTGGCTTCTGTTACCTCATGAAACTCTGGTTCATCTCCGTAAGACTGCGAGTGTTCTCTGGTGTGGCCAATACAGTTCAGAGTCACAGGCAGAAGACTCTTGCTAGCACCCAGTCCCCTCTAACTTTGCTTCTCATCCCACAGCTTTCCAGGAGCAAGCCTGAAATTGTTCCTCTCCCTCATATAAACTAACATATAGCTCAAAGCTCTGCCAATGAGTCCCACTAGTTCCTAAGCAAAGACTCTCCTCCCTCTCTGAGAAAGGTGAGTCCCATCTGATGCCAGCCAGCCTGGTGCTGCACAGGCCATTCATTCCATTGTCAAAGCCCGCAACATTTTGATGGTGACAGCAGTCATATATGTTAATAGACTCAGCCCATCTGTTTCTTCCAATGTTTCTACCTTCAACTGGAATTATAGAGGAAAATATAACTTGTGTCCCAGATTCCATTATGAAATATTCCAAGGCCCTCAAGTCTTTTTTGAATGAACTTGGACTACGTGAAGCCACTTCATCAACTCCTACTTGAAAGATCAGGAGCTGGTAGTAGTCTGAGGGCCACACCAAGCTAAGAAGTTTCCTGGTGACATCCTTAACCCAGGCCCCACGGAAGAAGCTGATCTCCCAGTGAGTTGGGCCTGGTTGGCATACTGGGCCCTCTGTTGTCTCTGCCCACAGCAGGGGACTGAAGCAGGATGATCTTTGAAGGTCTCTTCCAACCCAAACCATCCTATGATTCTGTGATCAGTGGGAGAAAGTTCAGCACAAAACCACAGTGATGTCTGGGTGCTGAAACTCTTGCCCTGTGAGGGGGTCCTGAGGAAGTTAAGCTGCTTCAGCTGGGAGTAAGGATGGCTTCTGGTAGACCACACCACAGCCCACTAGAAGGTTACTAAGAAGTTATAGCCAGCATCTTCACAGTGAGGCATGGCAGAAAGATTTTTGTCCAACAGCAGAAGGCAGTGTCATTTCTATTGTTCCATCTTTCCTTTTTCACAGTCTCAGACTGACTCCTCAGTCTTGTTGGCTGAACACATCAATTGTCCTTTACTGCATACAGTTTTAGACTAGTAGAGAAGTAAAATTCTTGTCTTCTGTTGTTTGAAGATAGTAGATAAGTGTGAACCAGGTCATGTAGCTCTCTAAGAAAAATATTTTAATGTACATTGAACCATGTATGTTAAACATGTGAAACCAGTCAAAAAAAGGAATACAAATATTTCAGTAATCATGTGTTAACAAGAAGGTATGCCACAATAGGCCCTTGTAACTGGATTTTTCCTATTCTAAATGCTTCATTCCCTAGCCTACTTCATCAGTGTAGTCCACCTGGAAAATGAAATATATATTAATAGAATTGACTATTAATAGTGATTGCTTTTAGTAAAAGTTTACTGACATCAAATAAAAGAAATTCCTAATTGGATTGAATCAACCACATCTGGATGTGTACTTTGCTGTCTACTTAGCGTTTATAGCTAATGACAAGAATGTTTTTAAGGGTTTGAATACTCAGCTTGAATTAATACATTATCTGATCCCTAATTATTAATCAAGAAATAAAGAATTTATGGTGTAAAGTATTTAAGATATAAAAAATTCTAGTTGTTCTAGGCAATCTAGCTTATGGCAAAAAATGTAATGGCGAGTATTTTCAAACACACGGAGCAGAAACAAAGTAGATTAGAAAATAAAAAGATCTGCTGTTGTGTTTGAGTTTGTTTTTTTCTTAAAGTTGATTCCCTGAATCGGCAAGATTCAAGACACCAACAAGAAGCTGGTGCCGACAACTTATTCAGAGCAGCAGATACAAATACAGTATATCCTGAACTGTGTATTTTTGTTAAAGCTACTCTATAAAATTATTACTATTTTATCCTACAAGCAATGTATATGAGAATATTAGGATGAACATTGTTACAGTGTTATCTACCTGAGAATTTTGACTATCCAAAAATTTAATTGCATCTATTGAAGAACAAAGCAGTAGGTAAAGAATTTTCAGACAATTTAAATCTGAAAACAGAATGTTTCTCTGAAAGTAAAATAAAATATAATCAGGTAGATTAACATTATTTAAAATAACAACTAAAGCAAACAAAAATATGAAGGTCTCAGGAATAAATAATATACAAAGAAATAGAACCTTTAGGAGAACACATTCAATGCTGGCATTGCTATGAGAGTATTAAAATTAATATTCTCATAATTAAAAATTAAATGAAGGGTCTTTGTATCATTAGAATCACTGCATTATAGTACTGGGTCAAATTATTTGATGGCAAGATTTAATTGCAGTTCTAATGTTAATTTAAAGAAATGAAATTTTTTAAAGGCTTAGTAAGTTTGGACAAGCATACCTTTGTTCATTGTCAAGAGTATTTATGTGTGAATGACGAAAAGTAGGAGGAAAAAACATACTCTAATTTAAGTGACAAGAGGGAAGAGACTATTAGTATTTCAAAATCAAAAGTAATAGTCATATAGATGTTGACAACAAGGAATATTTTCTGATTAACTATTGAACTGTCTCCACACTGCTCCAATATACTGTTTGAAATTATCTTAAAGAACTTCTGGTCAAAAGCAGCCTTCTCTCATATGAAGTAAGATAGCTGTGAAAATGTAAACTGCAGAGTTTGGCTGCTCAGGCCAAGCCCGGAGAGCAGTCAGGTTTTTCTCTGCTTTAGTAGCACACCTTCTGCAGACAGATTTAGCTAGTTCAGAATATTTGGGTATGAGCTGAAATTACACTTTGCACTGGCATTGTACCATAATCCTAAACAGACTAGCCAAGTTGTTAAACAAGTTGCACTCGTATTTGCACTTAAGCTGTGTCTCTTTCACAGTGAGATCCCTCAGTGACAAAAGGGCTGAAATTCAGGCTGCATCTCAAAGCACTGATGTGTTTCACAGTGTCCACAGACAGCAATACGTGTGGTACCCAAGTGAGCCATGAGAGTCAATACATCACCAACCAAACGGAGCCAAGAGTATTCATCTGACCAGATGCAGGTGTCGTCAATAGATACCTGCACACAATAGAATAATTCCTTCCAGTATTGGAAGGGAGCCTATAGGGAAGCCAGAGAGGGACTCTTTGTTTGGAACTCCAGTGACAGGACAAGAACTAGTGGGTGCAAACTAAGGGAGGGGAAATTTAGGCTGGGTATTAGAAAGGAATTCTTTACTGTGAGGGTGGTGAGAAACAGGAATGGGTTGCCCAGGGAAGCTCTGAATGCCCCAACCCTGGCAGTGTTCGAGGCCGGTTTGGACAAGGCCTTGAGCAACCTGTTCTAGTGGGAGGTGTCCCTGCCCATGCCAGTGAGGTTGGGTCTAGATAATCTTTAAGATTCTTCCAGTCCTTAACATTCTACGATCCTAATATTTTGGAAACTCATTCTACTGTGTTTCACTAACTCCAGTCTTGATAGAATCAACAGGAGTATAAACCAGTTAAACACCCTCGCAACAAAGGAAGGAAAATGATCCTGTTACCATAAGGTCTAGACCCACCTTATTTTAGGCAATCATATCACGTGAAGCTATTCTTAACCTGGAAAGACTCTTTTGACTCTTTGCCATACTCTTCCCACTAGTTCTTTTAGGACAATCATTTTCGCTTGTCCATTATGTTCACTTTTTTATGGTCCATGGAGATAAAAATTACTTTTTTTTTCTTTTTTTATTTCTTTTTGTGTGTGTGTGTGTTACTAATAGCAGCCAATGTTAAAATAATTGCTACTTTTTGAGTTTTTAAAAAAAGATACATTTTTCAGAGACGGAGTCACTTCTTAATACTTTTTCTAGTTATTTAATATGTTTTTAATTCAATACTTTAAAAACCCCTCTAGACTTATACAAACTTTGAAATTTTGCATTTTGAGGGGCGTAGAATCCATTCTGTCTTGATGGTAGCTTATTAACAAATTCCAGACAGTAATTCATAGTTGGATAATTTGATATGACTTAATTATATGCTGGTTAAAATAATTTGAAAAAAAAAATCTATTTAGCATCAAGTCTGAAGAAAAGTTCCTTAGGTTCACAAAACTTGAGAAGAATACAAGACAGAAAAATAACTCCCTTTATATCTAAGTCATAAGTGTCTATTTGTTCAAAAAGCTCCCAAGGTTTACAAATTCAAGGAAAGTATATACATTTAAATACTGAAATAGGACCATACTGACATAGGACCATCACTTGAAGGCAATATTTGAATAGGAAAATAAAAAATCCTGGGTTTGATAGGCAGACAGAGGAATAAATGAAGGCACAGAGAAATAATGATCAATTTGAGTTGCTGAAACAGAGGCAGGTATAAGCTTTTCTCAGTGCATGGTTTGATTTTACTTCCTTACTTTGCTTTCTTGGCATACTGCTGTATAGTAATATAGCTAGCCATTAATAACAAAAAGCATGCTTTACAAGTGGTTTTCTTGCAATATAGACATTTATAAAAGAATTACAGATGGGAAAATATACCTAATGGGATTTCTTCCTCATTATAAAATTATCCCAATCTTAGCATTCCACAATCACATCATTATGATTGTAGAACACATGGGAAAATCAAGAGTAGCTATCATGACAGCAATCTTTACTAACATTAGCTTGTTCAAACAAAAATTAATGGATTGTCTCACTACGTAAGAAACACCTTTATGGAAACATTTACTGTAGTAAATTATTAGACAGAATTTCTCCTTACTACCTGTTCAATTTGATAAAAAATATATTCAGTAGAGGCAGCTGCTAACTGAGACTTCATTACCTCACAGCCGCTGCTAAATTTAACATTTCAGGTTTGGTAGTAGCAAAACTTTCTGGATGTGAATAAATCTATTGTGGTGCCAACTTTTCCTCTTTGTCCTGGGGATTTATATTAGACCCATGCAATTCCAGGCCTCTACAGCTACCATGATCAGTCCTGTAGAAAACAGTATCAAGCATGTTGGCGCTCAGGTATCTATGAATCTAATGTCTCTTTACTGGTATATGTAGGTTTCTTCCTGCTTCCTTTGTCCTCTCTACCTAGTAGTACTGGAATATCTAGCTTTTGATGAGCTGAGACAAAATAAAATGCTTTCTCTACTTTCCTTTTTTCTGTCATATTTCCCCAAACCTTTTAAATAAAAAGCAATCTGATAAAGCCTGATTACAACCAGCTTTTTGGAGTCTGAATTCACATTAACATAATGCCTGGAAAATCACAATATTCCTTGAAAATGTGAGATTTTAATACCATTCACTGTCTGAGGGTAGCCAGAAAGAGGTATGGATTTTCCATAAGCTTAGAAAGCTTTATGCTCATTTAGTCTTATCTGTAAGGTTTATCTGGCTGCCATGAAGTAGCTGTGTATCTCGATAACAAATTTCTGAGTCCAATACATGATGGAGAGGATCTAATCTTCCATACCTGTAGAGGAAGAATTGAATTTCAAAATTTCTTCTTGGAAAGGGTTTTCAGCGTTGGACTGGACTGCCCAGGGAGTGGTGGAGAAAAAACTGGTCGTGGCATTTAGTGCTATGGTCAAGTTGACAAAGTGGTGATTGGTCAAATCTTGAAATGGGGCACTGGAGCTGGGGAATAGTGTTTCTGGGCTCCCAGCTCCTCACCTGAATCCCTCTTGGAGACAAGGGCATGGAGTGAGAAGAGAATTGGGAATGGCCTCAAACCAACAGAGAGCAGGCTTAGATGTTAGAATTAAATTCTTTACTATAAGGTTTGGGAGACACCGGCACAAGTTTGTCAGAGAGGTTGTGGACTCCCCATCCATGAAGATGTTCAAGACCAGGCTGGATGGAGCTCTCGGTAGCCCAGTCTAGTAGAAGGTGTCCATGTCTGCAGCAGGGGGTTGGAGCTGGATAATCTCTAAGGTCCCTTCCACCCCAAACCATTCTGATCCTGTGATCTTGGCAGTCTTTGCCAGCCTAAGTGGTTCTGTTATTCTATGAGGAGCTGTACAATGCAAATTGTCAATCTTGATTTTTAGTAGGCATGCTCTCAGATATCTTCTCATTTCCTCCCTCATGTCCAGAATATAACTCATTAAGCAGGTTTGAAAATGGGTCATAAAGAAAGTCATTGGAGATCTACAAGGGATGTACAATTGCATCTACTGCCCTCTCTCCAGAGCAGCAGCTGATCTTTCTCACCAACACATATAACAAGGAAAAAGGACAGCACAATGACGGTGATCTTTACCTTTGGAGAACTCCAGTTTCCCTCTTCTCTCACAGATCTTTGGCAACAGCAAGGCCATTTATACATTTTGTCCTGAGCTTTTCTACCAAAAATTTTTTGTATAATAAAATCTGCTGAACGACTAACCCATATTGTTTTAATACATGTCTTAGAAAGTTAAGGAACTCCAAGGTTCTGGTGATGAAATAGCCATAAAATAGTCAATGCAGTAGCTTTGTTTTATCAGAAAGAAGTAGAGATTCTTTTAGCAGTCTGCCCAATGTCAACACTTCAAATCTTGTTAGCTTCACATTCACATATTTTTTTCTCTTGTACTAAATCTTTTATCTCAGTTTTTCTTAGCTTTGATTATTCAATAGAGCAGAAACTGAATTCCTGTAACGAAACCTGAAATCATGGGTATGAGGCAGAAAATCAAACTTGACATCATTGTATAAGGTACATAAGAAAGCAAATTTTATGCAGCCATGCAGTTCCGGACGAGGAAACTTAAAACAGCATTTTAATACCATAGACATGTGTTATTCAGTGCAATAGACTTCCATAGGATAATTCTTATCCACCCAGAGGTCAGCTGGCTTGCTGTCATAATTGCTACACAAGTACCTTTACCACATGGCAGTTCATGCCTTACGGCAAAGAAAGCTTTGATGGGAATCCCTGGAACCTGTGCTCCTTTAAATCATTTTCTCTCCTCTCCAAGGGAGTTCTAAGGAATTTATCAAGCCATCTGCCTTAAGTGCTAAATTCTATGAGCTATACAGAACTTTTGCCTTTCTAAAAGATGCTGATAATGATGATTATTAATAATTATTATATTATTGTGCATATCACAGTATCTTTAGCCATATATTGTTAGATGAGGTATTAAAGCATGGTATATGCAAATGTACCACTCTGAGTATCAAATCCAAATAGACGGGATGGACCTATTAATTCCATTTCTACAGAAAAGGAAAAGATATGCTATAAGATTTTTTGGTTTACCAGAATCACAAAATAAGCTGAAACAAGATGGACTGTCTGTGGTTATCAGTAGTTTTCCTGATGTTTCAGTCTTTTGCATATACTGAAACATGGTTCCATCTTTCTAAAAATAAGCCACTGGCATTTTTTCTTTGGGAAGGCAGCAAAATTTCATTCTTTTAAATTTTTTCTCCTTTTTTTTAAACTGATATTTGCATATATGGAATCCATTATCATTCATAATAATTAGTTTAACAAACTTGACAAATTAATTATGCTGTGTTTGTGGAACACTGCTGCACTTTCAGGATGAAAATTCAGCCTGTGGCTTGCTGAAATTATTCTTCATCTATTTCTTACACAAATTCATTACTGTTTTTATTCTAATTTTATCAGTATGTAACTTGAAAGACTTGTCTTCTACCATCCTGGTGGAAGAAACTATTCTGTCAGACTATAAAAGCTTTTCATCAAAGCCAGTTACTTCTCTTTACTTTAAATTTCAAAACCCATGGTTTGTAGATGTGAATGACCTTGTGGCTTTTGTTTTTACCTGTAGCTCTCTTTTTCACCTCTTATAATTATTATTTTTCCTTATTTAAAGTTTTAAAGGTAATGATTGTGACTTCACAGATCATCATTTGATGGATAGCGTGCCTATTCAGTCTGAATAGAGAATAGGTTTCTACATGAATTATATCAGTTAGCAGTGCATAATATTGGTTTGTGTAACTGATTGAACTGCAAACTTTGTAAGATTGAGCAAAAATGCAAATTCTAAGCCCCATTCTCACAGATCTTTGCATTCTTTTTGTGTTCGAAGAAGTCAAAGAGAATAGTCCTTTTACTATGAACGGGTGGTGGGACTTTAAAAAAAACCATCTACATCTCATACTTTGCTCATCCAACTACTGGCTGCTTATAGAAATCTCATACTTTTTCTTATTCAGCTTTGTTACCGGATGCCTTATATTTGATTATTTTTTGATAGTCAGCAGTCAGCTGAGCAATAATCTCATCTCCTTTGTAACTAATTCATATGGTCTGTACAGCAATACTGCCTAAATACCTACAGAACTCTAAATCATGACTTTGAGCAATCTCTAGAAACAACACAAACTGGGAACTCACTATCTGGGGATCAGCTTTCAGAAAAGGCCCCAGGGGTTCTGACTGACAGCAGGCTGGGAATGAGCCAGCAGGTAGCATATCTGCATGAATCCTTCATCTAGAAGCAAGGGAGGTCAGTACTGGGCCATATTAATAGAACAGTCAGAAGGTCAAGTGAAGTGATTATCTCCTCTGATCAACATCTGTTAGACTACATGTAGAATTTTGCACTCCCATCTCCACCTCAGTACTAGAAAGATGTGGATAAATTGGAGTGAATTCAGTATAGGGTCACCAGGATGGGACAGTCAGTGACCAAAGTACTTTCAACTATGAAGAGAAGTTGAGGGAATTGGGTTTGTCAACTGAGAGAAGAGCCCAACAACCTCCTCCCCTACCTGTGGGATCACGTTCTCCACAGTGTGTGGAGTGGGAGGGTGAAACACAATGGGCACAAAACAAGGTAAGTTCAGTTTGATATAAGGGGAATTTTTTTTCCCGTGAGGACAGACAGGTGGTGGAACAGGTCACCCAGAGAATTTGTGCAGTCTTTTTCCATCCTTCAGGGTTTTAAAGACCCACCTACATAGCTCCGAGTTGTCTCATCTCATAACTGACCTTCCTTTGAGCCAGCAGCTATCCCAGAGAGAACTTCAAGTTGCTCTTGAATTATCCAGTGATTCTAATCTGGAGCAACGACTCCATGGATTGAAAGCTGAGGAGGTAGTAAATGCATGCAGAACTATGGTAACAAGAAACCTGTGGCACATCCTGAGGTCAAAGCACTGACTGCGTGACAATAACTTTCATCTCCTTCAGCCTGTTTGCACCTTTGCAAGGAGCCTATATCCGCTACGCTTGCGTTCAGGCTAAATTATTTCAGTATTGTGAACAGTGGAAATTCACCTTCCTAAAGATTCTGCAATATTTTGAAAGTGATTGCAGCTATACCAAGCTGTCTTTTTACAATAAATAAGGGTAGGAAAATTCAGGTAGCACTTTTAGTGTCTTCCTGCCCATTATTACAGTTTAAAGAATTGATGGATACTTGTCCAGTGTTTCTGTTGTAATGCCACATCACTGACTAGGCCTTGAGGTCAAACTATTGGCATCCATCGGTGTTAGTGAAGTTCAAACTCATCTTCTAGATACATCCATAGGACTTTTGACAAACAAGTCTGTATATTTACTTAGACGAAGCATGATTTACACTAAAGGAAAAAGAAAAAAGACAAAGTCTATAATATATTGGGCTTTTCCAAGAAAATAGCCTTGTATTATGCATGAAGAAAGCAGGTTAAATGGTCTGTCTGTTAAATATTAAAAAATATGTAAAAAAATCCCCCTATATTCAATTCTACAACACTTTGAATATTAATTCACTGTGGAAAAATCAATTTAAAATCTCAAGATCAAGAATATTCTTAGTATTTCTTGAACATGACTTTTTTAATTGTCTGGGGAACAAAAGATTTATTTTTTCCTACTACACTGACAGATTTTTTCCTTTGAAAAAATTTGTACTCGGACAGAAAAAAGTTACTTAAAACAACATACATGCATGAATTCAGCATGAATACCTAGATATAATGGTCTAAATAGTGCCTCAAGATGCATAAAAACATTCTTGTCAGTGGAAAAAATTTTATCTAGTTGTAGATGAACTACATGAAGAAGTACTTGTTCAAAAAAGAACTTGTTATGCTCCCTGCCTTCCTAAAGTCAGAGGGAGGGATAACAATTTGGTGAATTTTGTTATTGAAAATTTTGTTTTGCCTCTGGTTTGTGAAAAAGAGATCAATTGCACCTAATTTTCTTCCTTTTAACATACTTTACAAATTTGATCATTTTCTTGACGATTTGCAATTATGCATATTTTGAATTTCATATACATGTGTACTTCAGCTGAAGCAGTTGTATTTTCTTATTTTTTTAATATATTTTTGAAGACATGCATAGCTAGGAAAAGGTGAAGAGATCAGAACTGATGGCAAATGGATCTGTGTATAGGTCTAGGATATATATTTACTCTATATAAGCCACATAAATAGATTAAAATTAGAAATATAAACAGATATATACACTCTATATACTTGCAAATGTACATATTTATGATTCAGAATGTTAGAAAAATACATAGGAATGTACTAATTTTTTTATAAAGGCAGGACAATAAAAGATTAGTTACCTTGCAAAGGATTTAAAATAACATCTAAGAGAAAAGAATATTAAGCTCACTGCTCAATCTGAGTTTGTTGACTGATACAATAAGTTGAATGCTGAAATTAACATCTGTATCTTTCCTCTCATCCTAAAAAAGCAACTGGATGTAGTAACTCACAATCAGACAAAGAAATTTAAGTTACTCAGAATACATTTTCTCCTCTTCATAAAATATTAGATAAATTATATGGGTCTGTCCCACAGTAGAATACCTGTTGTGGATTGCTCTCTCCAGATCATTCAATGCTATTCTCACTGATTATTGAATAGGATGAGTCTTTATTTCCACACGTACAATTTCATCCCTAAATAATCCGCTCTTCCATAAACTACTCCAAGCTTCGTAATCATTCTCAGCACAGAAAGTACATATCTCAAGTCATCCCTCCTTCAGTAGTTAAAATAGGTTAGGAGCAACTATTTTGATATCTTTATCATGTAACATTTACTTTGTAATTTATGTTCATGTTGGGTAATGTCAAGCAAATGTTAGCATGGGACAGAAATTGTCTTCTGTTTTCTAAGAGCAGGATGTTATACTGTGAGTGAACAAAAGATTAGCTGGTTTTTATGCTTGGAGTAAATACAGAAAAAAATGTGATAAAAATTGCTTTTATTGATTTTAAAGAAAGGGAAAGTGAGGATGCTGTGGTAGTAGATTCCTAGTTCTTTGCAATGATTCCCAGCTATATATCCAAATCATGCTGTAGACTAATGCTGAATACTCTCTGCTGAAAGTTCAGGTATTTATGGATATTTGATCATCAATGAATAGTAAGTGCCTGAAAATATTAATGACTGCATAATTCTTGATTCTCTGGAAATACTTTGTTGTTAAGCACAGTAGTTAAAAATGTCTGACTTTCAGAAACACTAGCTTGAACCATCCTTGAAAAGGACTGAAAATCCTTTCTTTGGTTAATGTTGCCTCTTCTACAAGTAATAGCTTGATCCAGTGGGGTTTGGAAGTTGTTGGGCTACTTAAGTGTGAACAGTATGTGTAATTAGCCAAATTTTCAGTCAATGAGCTCATCTGAGTATGGAGTATAATTAGGAATGTCAGAAACAATAATAACTAAAATCTGTAATGCCCAGACACCAATTAGAATAATGTGTTCATCTATGTCATTTTAAGAAGCCAGATTTATATAGTGAGATCTCCCTCTCCTCCAGAAGTTGATGTGAGTGAAAATTACATTAACAGCCTGGAAAGCCCAGACTCCTCTCTGATATAAACTAAATTAATGTGCAATGACTGGTGCAATAACTGTACTCCACTATTCTGGAGATGCACCATAAGAGCATAGAATTCTACACCCCTCTTCAGGCTCTGACTACACTGTCTTCAGGGAAGAGCTTTCTGTATCACGAAAAACCAAGCGTTTGGTCAGAAATCTTGTAATTTGAATTATTTTTGACAAAAACAACAACAAGAGCAAATCCAGCCATTGCTTCTTGTTTCAATCTATCTCAGGATCAGCCAGTTCCATTAATGTACCACAGTCATGAACGATGACACTGAAGAGTGCTAGCGGAAAGAGAAAAAACTAAGAGAAGCTGTGTTAAAAATGTATGTTTCAGAGATTGAAGAGCATTTCAGTGATAAAGTAGGAAAACAGGTTACTGACTAGAGTGGAATAGAGACACACAATTTGAGAAAGATCAGTGAACTAATTCAATTCAGTTCAGTTCGTCCTTGAGATCAGCGGGCTTTAGTATCGTAGAAAAATACAGTAGATTTAGAGCTTTCTAGATTGGTCTCACTTGGATCACATTGTTAACTAAAGCAACTGTATAAAAACAGGATAGAAACATGGTTTTAACAGATCTAGAACATGACTGGCTGATATAGTATACATTACAATATTATAGTATACATTACAATCATTGTTCAAACAGGTAACTGAATCCCATTATCTGACCGTGTAACACCTTGGTAGTGTTGAGTACATTATCTAGAGACACAAGAGGTGCCAAAATGAGCAAGCCAATGAAATAGATGACATAGATGAATGTCAGAAACAAAAGCAAGCAAATGAGCTGTGGGAACAGATGGAGTGTGAATCACTGCTGTTATAAGGAGACATTACATTATGGAGAAAACATGAGTAGAAATAAAACCAATAATTTTCAAATAAAGCTTTACAGCCTGTAAAAAAAATAGAAAAAGCAAAGGAAGATAACACAGGAAAAGAGAGGAAGAAGAAAGTGTTGGACAAGCGCATAATAACTAGTAGAGCACAATATACAGCAAGGATGAAAAGAGTTTTCAGTTTCTTACTAAAACTTGAACAGGCCTCTGAAGTGCTTTTGGCAGCCTGAACAAGTCATAGGAATGTTTGTTTTCGCTAGTTGTAACACAGGAATGTGTAGCTGTGGACTAATAGTTAATATGAAGTGTTTATGCCTAGGACAGATATAATCAACTTCATAATTACAGAAAGATGTTGAGAAAAAATAATGCTAATACACGTTAGGGTTTTTTCAATTGTTGCTGATATTAAACTTACCAAAACTTACACTCTAACATTCCAATCGTTGAGTGTTTGACTACCTCTAACAGACTGGTCTGTGTTCTACAGTCGATAATGCAAATGGATTGTGACATAATGGGACTTAATGAATTTTACTATAAAAAATATGAAATTCCATGATAAATCACATATGGTGAACAACAACTACCATCTGCCAGAAGTTATGGGCAAAAAGTTAGCCACTGAATTATTAATACAGTGCTATAAATCCAGAAATGGTTTGCTGATAGTTTGTTTTCTGAGTGTTTCATACAGCATCCTGCAAAGCATGTTGTAAACCATGGCCTGTATTAAAAACTGGGCTCTAAACAATTGTGGGTTTCTTAGAGGAAGAACTCTAATAATACAAGCAATCAAAGAACCACAACAAAGGTATGCCAAGTTTTTGTAGGAGTCTAAAGAATCTGTGTCAGGGCTTGTAATGGGAGAGGTATCAGCTCTGCTATTCTCTGCTATTATAGGAAACAGCCTTTCTTAGATTTATCAAAACAGTGACAGGAAAGTCGTCCTAGCATCTTTTCTTTAGACTTTTTTTGAAAGTACTGACAGACTATAATGGAAGCTTGCATGGTCCTTGGATCCAGTGACAATTGGTTTCTCAGAAGTACTTAAGAGAGAAGGATGAGACAGATGGGTAATGAAATCTCTAGTGATTTTTTTTTAATTCCTGGGATATAAAGAACTTTACATAGCCTTTACTGCTGTCTCCGATATTCCCTTTCTTACATAACTTTGTCTGTTCTTTGATGCAGTTTTTCTTTTCGTTTGATTTGGTTTAGTTTTAGACTTTATATTAAAATAATGGCAATTTCATATAATTTTTCAGATAATTTTGCAGCAAGGTTGTATAAAATGCAAGAATACCTTATAGATTAATATTAGATCCACATTCAGATTATAAATGTGTTTTCAGTACCGATTTTTAGTTTGTTATGACTGATGCGCTCTTGTTTCTTGTAACTTGCCATTTTCCCAAGTTTTACTCTCCATTCATTTTATCTTTTGTCCAATCTTCAGGATTAAGATTTATTAAGCCAAAGTGCATTGAATTTTCCTAAATATAATTATTTCCAGATCACTTGCCATATGTTATCTATCTAATTTTGCATTTGTGTATTTATGTGTGTTTCACATGTTATGATTCAGTTGTAATTAAAAAATGTAATCAAAGTTGACTTTTTACTCCTGCCTAGATCAATAAAGATGATATCAAATAATCTCCATTCCAATACACTAACTCCAGAGAATAATGCTTCATTTCCTGTCTTAGAAATCTCACAGGAATTCTGGTATGAGGTAGGTTTTATTTCTGATATTTTCCTCTGATTCATATTAATTATGTAACAATACGAGATGTCTCATTTTTTTCAGATTATATCTATAGCAAAAAGTATGAACTACAACTAAACTTAACCATCCTAACCTTTACTCTGAAAGTCAGTGGCTTAACTGGTTATATGCTACATTGAAAACCCAAAGAGGTAAGTACTGAGGACTGTTTTAAGTAGTACAGGCCATATTCAATGTAAAGAGATCCTAAAACATATTAAAGTGTTGATTAAAATTTATTCAAAAGCTTGAGCCATCAGTTTCAGAACTATTGAAACAGGCGACTGGAAACAGAATAACTTCATGGAATATGTTCATGATGCAAAAAAAATCCAGACCAGTAAAATAGTGGATATTTGGAAAAAAGTCATTGTGACTGGTCTAGAAAAAGTCAAAACCACATCATTTGAAGAGAGAAAAAATGCTTTACTTACCGAAAAAGACCAGTGCACACATGAATTTTACTTATTACTGTCCATGGTTGTGTCCATGTGTACCATACAGATATACTAAAATTCCAAGGAGATAGAAACTAACAAGCAAAAGAACAATTAAACTATTTTTTAATGAAGGAGAATCAAGAAATAATCCCATTTATTTGATCATCTCAAAAGCAGTCACAAAGAAGGTGAAAAAGCAGACCACATGAGACTACCAAAAGTGTAAAAAAATAAGAGTAGGAAAGCATAATAGCACAATAAAGCGGGTAATGTTCAAGTCTTAGGACATCCTGCTGACACAAAAGGCTATATTCAGAGAGGAAAATTACTCTTTGGGAAAATGAGAAAGTACTACATTTTTTGGTTGATACAAAAGTCTCCTTTCAGCTAGTAGTAGCTTCTTAAACGAAGCAACTTATATTTTATATCCTTGTGTTAAAAATTCTGATATTCATTATTTAAATATATAGGGGGAGCAGGAAAAAACTGAGCTAAAATATAGCCCTTCTGCATTTCATTAAAGGAGAAACATTAAAATGATTCTTGGGATATTTTTCTGATAACTGAAATTGTACATAAATATCAAAAGATATTCCCACTCATTACTTTCAAGAAATATAGCATTTCTTCTCAATTTTCATTGCAAATCTGAAATGGAAAGTAAGCCCTGTACTGTAGCTGGCTGAGATTTTTCTGTTATTCTGTGGAAGAAGATAAAATAGTTTCTTCTTTTCTGAATCTAAAACCTTCTCCCTTCTTTATCGCTCCTAAGTATAAAGACCCCCTGAGAAATTAAAAAAAGACAGCAGGAGGCCAGACTTTTCTGAATATGATTCATTCTGAAGAAAAATGAGCATATTTTAAACTGTACTGCTTAGGAAGGAGAATATGTTCTTCTATGATGTTCCTTGTGTTCATTTGGATTCGAGATTTTCAGACAAAAAAAACATGAGTGATGGTGAAATATTTAAAACAAGGTAGGCAGAACTGGGTGTGTTTTCAGATCCAATTTATCCAAAAGTGTCTCAGGGTGCAGAGAGTGAACATTTTCCTAAATTAAGGTTAATTGTTTTGCTTAAAAAGCAGCAAGATATTTGAATATGCTTCAGTGTTGTGGTTTCTTAGTGCTGTTAGGATTTAAAACAAAAGAAAAAGCTTCTTCCACTGTATTCAAGCTTTGTCCCCAGTTTCAGTTTAGGGTCAAAATCATATTTTCCTGTTTGGGAAAGACACACACATGACGAAAAAAAATTCTGGTTTCATCCACAACAATACAAATCTTTAATTTTTCTACTAATTTCAGCATTGCAATTTACCAATTTTTTGCCTTAAGATTAGTTTGATGGCCCATACTGTTACCACATTTTTGGATGATATACATGCGTGAAAAATATGTAGGAAAAATTCCAGCATACTTTTTTTCCACATAAGAAAGAGATTTTTGTCACATATCGTGTATGTAGATAGGTTGCACACAGAGTAGGTTCTTGGACTGAGTATGAATGAAAGAGTACAGAAGACTTTAGACTGACATTGTCTTTATTTAATGAGACCTGGCTGCTAAATTATTACTATTGTTATATATTATTAATATTACTAAATGAAACCCAGCTACTTGCTTTTGCAATTAATGTTTCCTCTATTTTTTACTTCTTTTTCCTTCTCCTTCTTATTAACAAGAAAGTTTTCATAATTATTTAAAACTCCACAGCTGGATTTCAAAACTGCTTAAGCTCCCATTTAATCACTTAAGCAAATAGCTGAGTCTTAAAAAGAACTCTATAATAGGGACATTGGGACACAATATATTAAGAACATCATGCAAAAAAAGATGAGTGATCTCAGGGAGAAGAATGGACGAGACCCTCTCTGAAACACATTTTCAGCTTTATTCTCTCTTTCCTGCCTCTGTTATTTACATTCCTTAAAAAAAAGAAGATTTTTTTTCTCATCCACAGATCATTTCTAGACAAAATGGCTTTCAAGATTCCAGCTTTTAAATTCCAGTAAATTCGAGTCAATGTAAAACTGCATTGCTGCTGTATCAGTGAGCAGAAGAAGTATTAAATCAAAACATTCTTCAGATTAGATGAAGATGAAAACATTTATTCAAATGGCTGTAAGTGGTACACACAAAATTACCAAGAAAGTATGTTTTAACTGACAGATGAAGAGAACAATTTTATCTATGTATGTGTGTAATAATAACAGCAGGAATTATGCAATGTTCTTAGTATTAGTTTGTTTCAGCTTTATAGCAAAGCACTGACTTACTGTAAAAAAGTTCTGTTTCCAAGTCTAGATTTTTCTTTTAAAATTCTTTCTAAAGCAACCGCCACTGGTCAAACTATTTTCCAGGATATAATAAGACACAGAGATTCATCTCACCTTACCACACATTGTTAAAAACTGATCATCAAAATCTCTCCAACTACCCCGCATTCCCTCTGGAAGACCATGGAGAGAAATACATTCTTCAAGAGTGATTCAACTCACCTACCTTAAGTCACACTGTGAAAGTGTCCATCTCTCTCTGTGGGCTATGGGAGGAGTTTTGTTATTAGCCTACAGTTAGGTATGCTGTACGCTGTAGATGTATGAAGTAAAAATAAATCATCTCTCATTTTTTTTCCTCAGAATTTGGTTGCAAATGCAATTCAGCACGTAATGTTTTCTATTGCAGTGCAAGATTCCCCATAGCCTAAGAATTAAAGATAACATATAATAATTATGTATAATTATTACAATATAATATTAATAATTATAGTATTATATAATTTTATATAAGTAGCATCTATTGGATGATTAACTGAAAATGGCAGCTTACCAGTTAATAACAACCTCTTCTTACATGTGAACCTCCCTGGATTTCAGAACATGTGTTTCATTGCTGATCATCTGACTTTGTAGCTTCCAAAGTTCAAATTCTTTTGGGCAGTTATTAATCTTAAAATAATGTGCAAATATAAATAGACATGAGCAGAGGAAAAAGCAGTAAATATGTAATACATTTCTTTAATTTTAATAGAAGGGGTAGAAGAAATAAAGGTCACCTTCTTAGGCAGTGTAATCATCTATAAATATTCCAAATGTAATAATATTAAACGTATTCTTTGTTAAGGATAAAAATTTCTTTCTCTTCAAACAAGAAACAGAAAAATTTAGGAGTAGAACAGGGACTTAACTAGATTTTCATTAGATCAAAACTGCTAAAATACTCAGCATGTCTACCTTTACATCAGTCCTGTTTGTGAGAGACACTCTTTCATCAGAGTACTTCAGTTTTGGTTGCTTCTGGGAAAGTGTTTTAATTTATTCCAGCTACGAATCTGCCTCACATTATTTTTTAACTAGGGCTTGGTGTGATGTAGTCACAGCAAAATAAAATTTCCTGCTATAACTTTCAGAGACACCTACAAAATATAGAGAAGCAGTCAAAGTGTGCAGACCTGGAAGAGGCACCAGGAGGCCCAGTGGTCCACCAACAATTACAAACCCAGGAATAATAGGACAAATCTCTTTTGCCCAATCTGTTCCTGAAAATTTACTATGATGTAAACTTCCTTTTTTCCCCCAAGGCAGTATGTATCAGAGTTATTTATCTTTTGTTTTCAGAAGTTTAGTCTGAATCTCTATTGCCTAAATAGTCTTCCTTGTCTGTTCCTCTTTTTATTTTTTTTTCTGCTTATTCCATAAAATTACATTTTTCAGATTTGTAGTTAATTGTAAGATCATCCCTGAGATTTTGCTTCTCAAGTATAAGCAAACTGAATTATCTTAACATTTTCTCATGGCTCAGGCTATCACTGTTTCTACTTTCTGTGAACTTTCTTCAGTTGCACCAAATGCTGTGATCCACGCCCAAAAGCTGGACACTGGGTGCCCTACCTGCACAAGCAGCAAAGAAGAATGACTGCAGCTATCTTACAGACAGCAGTGTTTCTGTGTCTTGGGATGGTGTCTGCCTTTCTTGAGGTTGCATGATGTTATTGACTCTTGTGCAGTTCACAGTCTATCCCTTATAGGTGTTTTTTTCTGTATACAATAGACTTGCTTGTCTTTCTGTGTCTTCTATCTGTAGATTATTCGTACAACATTAGGAGAAATTTGTATTTGCTCTCACTGAACTGAACATTTTTATCCAAACATTTATTTTGTTCATAATCTTAATTTAATTATAACCCTATTCCCTGTAGACTTGCAGCTTTCTACAGTTTTTGTGTCCTGCAAATAGAAAAGCAACCTGTATTCTTAGGCATTAATAACATTAATATAATATAACTTGAAATAACACTAGAATATTCCAGAAAAGGCCCTTGGGTGTCTCCTCATTTCTTTTTGTCCTTTCACTTCAAGTATCTCATTTAGTGTGGGCTATGAGATTTAACTTCAGAGAGTTAAAAATTAGATTTAGGCTTGCAAGTCATTTAGGATCTATTCTAAGCATTGTAGGAAAATCAATGTCTCCAGATGCTTAATAGTCATCCTCTTACGAGATATCTTTGATCTCTGGGAATCTTTATGCATATACAGGGTCCATTTTCTTCTTTGACCTTTGCCCAGTAGACAGATATTCTCTATTTGTGACCAGCCCTCATTGATTTGATAGTTTATTTCAGAACTCTCCTTCAGAAGGAGGCAAAAACCCCCTAAAATAAAGAAATTTTATATTAAGAAGAGAAAAAAATATCTTCCCTGTATTTTTACATCTTGTCAGCAAAGCAACAGAATTACAGAAAAAAAACCGTAAGAGGAAGAAAAAATTCAGATATCAAGTGATTCAGAAAGTGTACTCCAGAACAACTATTTCAGTAAATGTTTCATTATTTCCCTACTCATACAAAGATAATTTATTTTTAAAATTATAAAATGCAATAAAATTCAATAAATTGAAAATCTGTAGGATTTACCCTAGCACACATAAATACTTTTTTAAAGCTAACTTTTTTCTATGGACACCTTGGAGAACTTTATAGAGGACATCCTTAAAAACTCAATTCCATATATTTGTTAAAAACATAAAACAAAATATTATCATTCTCCAAGACATAATAGAGACTATTTCAGAAAATTTTGCCTCTGTAATTTTGATGAGCTTGCTACTATTCAATACCTGTCAGTAATTGTGTCAAATTTCAGAACAAATAAACAAATGTTTCCTGTCATCAGCCTTTTGAATTGGAATAGTATTTTTCTTTCTAATGGATTCATATTGAAACATCAAAGGACTAATTTTAAATTATCACTTTCTATTCAAGCTTAAGGTAACTTTTTAAAATAACTTCCTTTCACTCACCAGACATCAGTCAAAAAGAACAATTCTTTTAGGTTTAGAGCTGGTTTCCTTTAGAAGAATGTACAAAAGTAATTTTACTCATGTTTATTTCCTCAGTTCTCTAGTTCAGGTTTTTGACTGAGGATTTGGAGCTGTTATACAATGATATGCTAATATAGATGCAGCTTCTCAGATTCCTTAAACGATCTTTAAAGAGGTTTATATTATGTATTGATTTCCTAATCTGCTTAAATTTATTGGGAAGCTGAAGACAATGAAAAATTGTGTAATGAAAAACATTATTATAATTTAATCAACATATACTGTAATTTTTTTAATATTAAAGGAATTATTGTCGTGAATTCTCTAATCAAATTTATGTCAAAGACTTATATTCCACAAATTATCAAGGCTTTCCATTTATTTGATGATACTTTTGAAAAACCCACTTTGCAAATTAATGTTCATAATGAGTGATTTCAGGAAACCTTGTCCTAATATAACCTGAATTATCACAATTTGTTAATCACAGTCTGCTGTACAAGATTCTCCCATTAATTTCTTAAAGCAATTTAGGAGCTGACAGATATGTGAGTATATTATTTATTATATAGAAAGCATTAGCAGTATACATGATGGCACTATTTAATTTATGTATTCCAAATTCTTTTAGGTTTAAAACCTGTTATTTTCTGGTATTTGCATTGACTTAATTTTTTTTTTTAATATATGCTACTGTAGATCTCTTGCTTACTTGTTCTTTTTTTCTGGTATAAAATAATTTATCTATTCACATGATAAGACTTCTACATGTAGTCATGAGGGTACTTGAGCGATATACTGAAAAACAGACAAGTGCTCTGTGTGAAAAAAAAAAAAATTATGCTTTAAATATATGGAAATGTGCAGATACAAGCTTATGAGACTTTCTACATTTTACCAAATTCTATGATGAAACATTAATTTTTTTTTTCTTTTCAAACTGGATTACGGAACATTAAATCTCAAAGCTATTGTGTTTAAAACCCTGATAAGTAGATGTTAATGTTCTCATTCAAAATTCAGAGAAAGAGTACCAGTTTCTTGGAAGAGAAAACACTTCAACCACACAAACCAAATAAAATACTATTTCAAAGCAGAAAGTAGAAACAAATGCAGAAAAAAAAAAAAAAAAAAAAAAAGAATGCTTGTCTCCAGAACAGCTTTGGGGCAAAAAGAAAAAAAGATTGCTGTGTGGAGCTGGACACCAGGAACAGAAGCAAGGAAGGAATGATCTTGGTCACTTAAACTCAGTGAGAACCTTCAGGAGCACCTTTCACTAGCTAGGCAGCAGCCACATGTAGCGCACACAGAAGTATAAACTGTGGCCTGGATTGTGAGCGTGTTTACTAATAATCACCTCCCAAAACAAACACAATAGAGAAAACAGTGAATCAAATCAAGTTAAGATTCCTGATGTATGAATTCTAAAGGAAAAAGTCATGAAACAAACAGGAAAAAATTTAGTACATGATTACAAATATTTGCTATATTTCCTAACTGAGTTGTGCCTGATTCATTCATGTGACCCATTGATATGGAAGGCAGCTGTTTTTGCAAGAAGAATAAAGACAGAAAAAAACTCCAAAGATGACCTCTTTTTTTTGCTTGGTAAGGAAGGGGGATGTGTTCTGATCTGCTGAATATCTGAGGGTGGCAGCAGAAAAGAAGAAATTAAATCATGAGCCACGTCTTTTTGCACTTCACAAAATTTTAATTTGGCATAAATTATTTTCAAAAAAGGTTAGTACGATCTACGGCATGGGACTTGGTGACAAAAAGAGAATATAACTACATGGTTATCCATAAAGAAAGGAATAGAGGAATAAATATACACCCAAAAATATTTTAGAAAACTTGGGTAGAGACTTTTGATGGAGGAGATGTAAAAGCATCTGTCCCTTTTGTCTGTGACTCCAGTAGTCTGCTATTAGTTTACAACAATTAATTAAATTAATGAAGTTCCCTGAATCAAGCCTGGTTTGCCCACTGCAGTACTTTGTGAGTGCTTTCCCATTCCTCATCTTAACCCATGAGGTTTTCCCCCTTATTTTCTGCCCCTGTCCTGCTGAGGAGGGGAGGAGCAGAAAGGCTTAGTGGGCGTCTGGCAGCCACCCAAGGTCGTCCCACCACTTTAGTACTGAACATTACTCCAAAGACACAACTGTTTTATTTTTACATTAAGGTCAGAAGCCAAATGGAGTTGGAAATTGTTTTTCTGAACAAGTAATGACTTCTCGGACTCTGCCAGTTTCAGTGGTGATCACTGCTATATCACCAAGACAATGAAATATATTTGATTTTAAAGTAGCAACATACGTACTTACGTTTTGTAAGGGAAGTTGGCATCCACAATATCAATTTCAATTGTATCAAAGTGTAGAAGGGAAAAAATATTGTATTGTCTTTCACCTATAAGGCATCCTATTTCCATGCAATTTCCTGCTGCTTGAACAGGCTTTTCCCCACAATTTACGCTTTTGAAGAAAAGTGTGAATTGCAAAGTAGATGTTATTTTGAGAATTTTCCGCTAAAAAAGACTTAAGAGGAAAAATTTATACTTAAATGTCATATTTAGCAGATCAGTTAAAGAATATAAATAATATTTAACCGGGATAATATATTTTCCAAGGCCGGGGGGAAAAAAAATTCCAAAATGAGTCAGCTTTAATTTATTTTTCTTTAGCATGATACCATCTTCAACAAAAATGGAGATTTTTTTCCTTGAATACACAGTTAATCACATGTAACAACATTTATAAATATAAACCCCTCTTTTTGAATGTGTGCGTTTGTTTCAATCACTTAGCATATATAAAAGCATAACTAAGTAGAAAAACTAGATGTAGATTTCAAGAATCTTAAGCTTTTCATGCCAGGTGAATGACTACTTCTGTTAAAGTTACCTTGTGACTTTTCTACTAAAACAAAGAAAATATGTAGTGATATAAGGACTGAGTCTACTCCTAACTACTGATATTTGCAGCACCTAGGTGTAATGTTCAGGCTGTGAATAAATGTCAAGATATCCTGGTTAACTTATACCTTTTGTATTACTAAATGACAGAGAAGATCAGCTATACTCAAGTTTGCAAGAGAGGTCATGAATGGAGAGCTCTGAGGACAACCAGTAATCAACACACACTTTCACTGATCTAGATCCTCAATTGGTATGAATCAATATAATTCCTGTGAAGAAAATGGGCTCTGTATTGATTTACCTCTTTTGTGAAAATAAGCACAGTGCTTGGCTCAGCTTCCTGTGCAAAAGAGAACTTTTCTTGACACAATAGAGAAGAAAATAAGAACTGAAATTATCCAAGAACAAAAAAGAAGAATTAAAAATATCCAAGAAGAGATGTTTAATTAATGTTATCTTTTATATATATATATATATATTTTAGATTGGAAAGATTAAAGCATATTTATTAAGTAAGCAGTACTATTCTAAGTTTCAACGGTGCAATTCCACACAGCATCACTTTTATTTGGAAATGGTATTAAGTTTTGTCAAGGATTCTTTAAAATTAGACATATTAATTAAATAAAGTTAGGAAAACCTTGTTGATATATTTTCAAAAGGAAATCAGAATTTTTTGACATTTTCCATTGAAAATCAATGCTTCTGTACAGAACTGTCAATCTTAATAAAGCATGTGAGAGAAGCATGTACAGAAACAGTGCAGAGATTGCTTACAGATAGGGACAATGTAGCAACTAACGTCCAGAGCTGAAGTCAACCTCACCTTTAGAGCTCTTCTACCTATATCCAACAGGTAAACAGGAGACATATACTCCTGTTGATAGTGCAAGCATCTCAGAAAATTCTGGTCTGATACCACCTAAAATAAAAATGGCAGGGCTTCCCATTGGCTGCAGCACATGCTCGGTAAACTTCAATGACATAAAGGCAACAAAAAATCTTTTCATCAACCAGGAAAGACTAAGGATTTTTCCACATTTTTCATCAAGATATGTTTCTAGTTTATTCTGCATAGAAATGTTGATAATGAGGGAGATGCCATGAGTAATCAGTAGAAGGGTAATTAATGCTTCAGATAAGGAAGAAAAGTCCACAAACATGTGAAATAAAAGAAAAACAAGGTTTTAGACCCTTCCAAAGATTTTAATGTGGTTTGCATCTTTCTCTCACTTTGGATAAATCAAAATTTGGATAAATCAAAACACAATAAGTGTTCCAGTATTTTGCTCAAATGCTATAATGATATTGCAAAAAATCCTAATTGCAGTGCGAACATATTGCCATTGTTTCTGCATTGTGTGTGGTGCTTTTGTGCAAGCCAAGTCTAATATGTTTCAGGATTAGAGGCAGCTGGGTTTAAGGAGATCAAATTTAGGTTTTCTTCCTATTGAGGAAAAAAAGGAATTAACTTTCGGAGTTAATGTTTTTACGTGAATGGGTAAACTGATTGTGTGACAGTCACATCTGACAGTTTTAGATGTAGCCTTTATAAGTGAGGATTATTTAAAATGAATTACTGCATTCAATTTGTTTTCCTTGGTTGATAAAAGAGGTTTTCATTTTAATTCATCCTACAGTCATAATTGAAGGCATGTTCAAACTTGTATCTAGTGCTTGTTGTATTTTAAGAATATTTTAAGTTTATATAGGAAGGAGAATATGAGAAAAAGACAGATATATACATATCTTTATTTTATACTAGTGTTGCGGTTTCTGAAAAAGGGACTTCTCTTTCTCAAGCAAAGTTTCTTCAAAAACTGAGAAGTTTCTAAAAGTACTTGGTACTTGATGAGTTGGCATTTTCAGACAAAAACTATTTTGTCCAGTTCTAATAAGTATGCTGTTGCATAAATCAGATTTCCTGGTTGAGATGCAGCACACGCTGTGAAATTCCTTATGTTCCACTTTTTTTAGTTAGTGGAGAGTGGAATATCAATTATGATTATAATTTATTGTTATATCATCTTCAAAGACATTCTATCCTTTCTTGAGAGCTGTTACAACTTGGTTCCTCCAAGGCACAAAATACCAAGCTAGGTTTTTTGTCAGATATTAGAAAATGGTTTAACATGAAAAATCAAGTGAGTAAGCCTATTCCCAAGACCACTCAGAGCCACTCCACATTTGATGAGAAAGCTTTCCAAAGGAAAAAAAAAAAGGGATCTGTGTAAAGCCCTGAAAAAAATTACAAGATTCTGGCTGTTGACACTGTTTACACTTATTGTTATCAATAGCTTTTTGCTGGAGATATTTCCACTCTCACCAGTCTGCCATGAATAGTGGAAGACAGTTCATGTCTTCAATGATGCTTTATTTACAATGGTGATTCATGACACTCTTGTCCAGAAGCTCTAGAAATACAAGAATTTTTTAACCTGGAAAAGGGCTCTGGAGGCCATCTGGCCCAAAACGTTGCTAAAATCAGGGCCAACTTCAAAGTAGATTCAACAGAAAGATATAAAAGTCAATAATGGGAGTCATTGCTTCAAAAATCTCTATCTGAAACTTACTATACAACTTCATTTTTATCAATACACATATTGGAAGCTCAAGTGTAAGCTTGAAGACATAAATATATAACACACATAATCAGAATATTCCTCATTGCTCTCAAAGTATAATTGCCAGTTACGAGCTGATTGCCTTTTATGAAATTGTTGCTAGTGGAAAGTTAATTGATAATGGATTTCAGAGAAACTGGGAGAACCAACAGTTTGCTTCATCAATATTAGTGTATTTTTTTACAAGATGTGATACAATTACTTGAGGAGCAATTAGGGGAAGAACTGCAGAGACACTGTGATGGTTCAACAAATCCAGGCTCTAGGGCAGACCACAAGCCAGACTGGGAGAGCAAAAGCAGGGTCATCTGTTGCTTTAATAATTTCATAAAGACATTCGATTCAACACGGGAGAATGGCCACAAGCTAGAAGCTGTCAGTTTTGCTAAAAACCCTTTATGAACAGTTGGGTAGAACACTATTGGTCAACAACAACCTGAAGGTTGATTCAAGCTGATAAGTAGTGTGTGGACTATTCCACCCTGTATCCCCTAACACCTAGCACTGAGCCTGAGCAATAAAGCTGTGATAACTGCAAGCTTTATGTCACAAGCCAAGAGCAAGTAATTATAGTAGCAATCTTAAAATAATAGTAGCTGGAAGAAACAAAATATCTGGTTCTTACTCTTAGAACCCTCCAAAAAAAGATGTATACACGAGAAAAATACTGAAGTGATATGATGGAGCAGGTCATGGGAAGCTGAATTCTCCCTTACATCACAATATAATCTAGAATTAGAGAGAAACTCAGATTTGTTTCCGTGATTTTCAGACCCTGAGACAAAGGAATGAAAAAACCCCAACCTACATAATTCAGATCATGTTTTAGGAATAGTGCTTCTATGGTGATTGAGGTAAATTTTGGTATATATTCGTGGATATGACTAACTGTTTTGTTTTGTTTTCCTTAGTGTCTGGAAACATTTGGAAAATTCTGAAGCTAGGTCAGAAGCATTCCATGAAAACCTTTGCTAGAGGCTTCCTTTTGGTGCTCAGAATCTGTTGGTTTCATTTGATAACCTCTTCTTATTTTGGAAAATATGGCAAGTAGATAATCCCTATATGCTCTCTTTATTTCTTTTACAACCGACTGTGATGGATTTGAAGGCCAGAACTCAGAACTTTTCTTCTACTGTTATATCAGGTGCTATAAAAGCATTGAAAAAAAATAGCTAACTCTATCCTTACTACAGAGAAAAAAAAAAAAAAAAACACTATTATCAAAATAGCAAATATGCTTAGACTAGGACACATGGGTTAATTTTAAAATGAAAATCTTTTGTGCCTCAGAAGACAGGGTAGGGAAGAGACAGGAGGGAGATAATGCTCTAAAAATCACTAAACAATTTTTTAAAGAATTCATGCAGCAGTTTCAAAATGCATATGCTTTTTAGCCTAATTAAGCATATGCTTAAGCAATTATTGATTTGATGTGCTCACTTGAGGGCTCAGAATGCAGAAAGTATTTTGTGACACTGGGAAATACTTTGCTATGCAATTCTAAGAAAACTCTGGAGGCAGTAGAGCAGAGTTTATCTTACTAATGTTGTTTATAAAAGCAGATTCTTTTCTGTCAGATCAACCAAGGGAAAGAGTCAGATGTAGACACATGAGATTATATGTGGAGAGTATAGACAGATGGAAAGAATGACATATAATACCTAACCCATTCCCTAACCTCTCTGTAAATTATCACATACTCAGTTGTACTCAGTAAGAGATGAATAAATTGACCTAAAATCAAATAACTTTAATCAAGTACCAGCTATTTTTCAATCTAATTTAAGATTCTGTTCCCTTTTGATTTCTCCTTTAGGTGTGCAAAAAAGATAGTTTTGGCCTTCCCAGGATCCTTTGGTTTTTAATCTTTCTGGCTTGATGAAACATCTTCTTTATCATCTGTAAAGAAAATATGCAGAGGAACAGATGTTCCAACAATCATTCTGTGAAGGGTGTATTGAAGAGGTGTCATTTTCTTCACGGACTTCTGAACTGAACCCATTTTTGAATGTCTCATTCACCCTTTGAAACAAAGGGTTTTTTCCTAAATAAATAGATTATTGCTACAGTTTGACATACACAAATAATTTAAGAACACTGCATATTGCATGCACCTAGGAAGCCCAGTCCATTACTATGTGACAGCACTTGAAAATATTTCATTTTTCAGTGGTTAAGTTTCCTGTGTTTTCCATTACATAAGGTATCAATAACAGTATTGATCTCGAAGATTATATTTTTGTACAATTTAATTTTAAACGTGACAGTACTAAGAACAGAAGGTTTTTGTAGGCCCAGAAATAGCATGTTTACTTCATTTGTGTAATTTATATGCTAATAATGTGCAGTCTTGGATTCCCTGAGATATTGCTTTACTGCTTATAAATTTATTCCTCTGATACCGTCTGGCACAGCAATTTCATGTCAGCTATTATCTGTGGAAACAGATTAAAGCATCCCTGAAGCTTTTTTTCTTTATTTGAAGAGAATTTTCAATCCTCTAAAAGCATTCAGAGAAGGGAAGGGACCAGAAAGCAAAATATTTTCCAGTTCAAGCATACTCTAGCTCTTGACACTATAGAGAAAATAGTACAGTATTCATCAGTATTGTTTGGCAAAAATTTACTGCTCTCCATGAACATGGATTTTGGAGGCAACGAGCAGGGAGTAACATCAGTAGCTGCTGTCATCAGCATGGCAGAAAGTGTATTCAAAGGTAATAGAGAAGGTTAAAATGAATACCCAGAAGGGATAGGCATTTTTTAGGTAACAACTTGAAAGTGCTGTATTCTGATAAGCAGTGGCCTAAACGGTGTAAATGGTATTTGTGTTTGTAACACAAATACTGAGCAATAAATTTTATTTTACTGAACATCAACATTTTTCGTATTTCCTAGTTTCAGAATACCTGAATGTACAGAACCATAAGCAAATTGCTTCATGGAAAAGTAGGATGTTAAATAGGCATTTTGAATAATGGGCTGGCTCCCTCAGGATTCTTTAGGGCGTAGACCTCGCAGACAATATGCAGACTCTGGAGTGGAGACATCAGATTTCAAAAGGCAATTAAAAAATATATGTTATGGAAGGTCATAAAGATGTTAGGTTCACCAAAGCTATCTTCGAAAGAAGCAGCTGAAGAAAGCAGGAAAGGTGGGAAGGAAAATGAAAGAGAGGATGGGAGGCTTAGAGAGAGGTCTGACCGGTAGTAAGTGAGAGATAGCTTGGAAGCAGTTTAAGAGAGGATTAGCTTCTCTGGGTGGATGTGAGGAAAACCCATGAGTCCAAATCTTACAGAAAGATGGTTTTAAGACAATAGGAAGGAAAAGTGTACCATTAAACTCCAGCAGTGAAATTGTTTCTTATGTTTTTTCCTTACTTCATAAAGGGACTGAAAGAGATTGATTCATGTATTAGGTGATGCCATAGTATTTTGAGATGATCAGCCCTAAAATGAAGTGTCTCAGGATGGTCTAAAATGGCTGTTTTGGCCAGAAAGTGGACAAGTGGAAGTGATTTTTTAAATTAAATATATCTCAATTTGTTAAAAAAAAAAAAACCAAAACAAACAAAATAACACCAAACAAAACAAACAAACAAACAACAAAAAAAACCTGCCAAAAAAACCCACAAACAACCCAGCTTTTAAAAATACATATTTTGCAGAACTTAGGTACACGTTCTTTGTACTTGATGATCTTACAATAGTTTTGCTTACTAAATGCTCTCCAATTTCCTTCTCAGGATATGTATTCCATGATTTCCATATGGTGGGAGTACATTCAAACACAGATGGTACATTTTTTTTAAAATATTTTTTCCTCCTGTGTGTCTCATTATTAGCAATTTGATGATCACCATGAATTAAAACAAGCATGAAGACCCATGATGATTCATATAATCTCTCAATTTAGATTTCAAAGGCATTTCAGGCTCTCCTAAATCTCTGAATGAAAATCATCTAAAACCTTTGATCCATTGGGAAACTAAAGATATCTGACAATGAAAAATCCTACCTTTCTTAGTAGGATTTCACTGACGCTCAAAAAAAATTGTATTACAAAATTGTTCGCAGAGGACAATTTTGCTATTGGATTCTCACCAAAGCTGTGAACAAAAGATCTTTCCATTTTCTCTCTTGATTTCTCAAACTGTACCTCTGACAACACAGAATATGGTTGGCTTTTTCTTAAGATCATTCTCTGAGCACAGACTAATTTTTATTGCTGAGTCTAAGTAGCAGCAGTATTTATCCCACGGTTGATTTAATTAATTTTAATTTTGCAGACTCTGTAGCTAATCTCAGGGGCCACAAATTTGTCTTCTAAATTACTTTTTTCTGCTTTCTTTAAAACTTTTGCGCTTAGTGAGTGCCTAGGTGTTCAATTTTTCTAATACTGCAAATGTTACTTTATAGCATGTATTACTTCAGGCACAGAATACAGAGCTTTTTTATGTGTTCTGTTACTTTTGGAGAAAAAACGTGAGCTTCATTTTGGATTAAGCCACCTCACTAGTACCAATAGGAAGAAGTTCATGCTAATAGTCATCAAGATGCCACTATCCATAGATATTAACATCATTATTTATAAATAAAAATGGAAGACCTCTAATATCCTCTTGAAATTTGCCTGTGATGTATCCTTTCCACCTGTATATGTATAAACTCACGCAAAAACAAGTGAAATCTATACTAAAGCAACATTGATTTGGAAATCTTTTGGCAGTCTTAGAATATATTTAATGGAATTGTGCACGTTAGGAAAGAAAAGCAGATTTAAAAGTGTGTACACAGACTGATGTAATACTACCTCACTGGGCCATAGATAACTTCTTGTAAGAGTCCAAGTACAGCTGTATTCCTGTAAGAATTCTAGAGACATGGAAATAAGAGGTTGAAGTAAGGCTACACCTATGCTACATGGTGAATTAGTTCTCGTGTGGACACTTGGACCTACAGAGAAATTACCTCCTCTTTAGGAGAGAAGGGAAAAAGAGATCATAAAAAGCACCTGTGTCAGCAAGGCCTGCAGGAACTTCATAAAACAGCAATGACCAGGTAGAATGATTGCTTTTTTCAAAGCAATTATTGCCAACGAACCAGTTGTTATTCAACAGCTGTAGGAAAAGGCTGTTTTTATTAATTTTCTTCCTATTCCCCTTAATCAGTTTGAAAATTGCTGTGAACTGTAGAGTCTGTAGATGATGCAAACTGTTCAGGACAGTCAGATCTAAAAATTTCGATAAAGACTGACTAGCAATAGAGTGATGGATGTAATGCTATCAACAACGCAAAGAAATGGGCAGGGGGGAAAACCAATCTTACCAACCTAAACTATGTTTATACACCAGCGGTCTCAAAATTGACTATTATCTTCTGGGAACAAGGTCTCTCAGCCACTGTGAATGCTTCCCTGAAAGCATCTCCTCTCTGAGCACCAGCACTTGAAAATGGCACAGATATTCCAAATTACCAGAAAAGAAATGGAGCCAAAAGAGGTTGTTTTATTTTACTGCATGAATTCCTGAAGTGCCTACAGCTAACATAATTTTGTGCATTTCTGTTTACTCTACTGAAAACCACTTAGAAGGTATATATGTTCTAAATCTGTATGTACTAGTGAGGGTTTCAAGTGAAATAATTATGGCAAAAGCTCTCAAAAGAAGGGGAAGAAATTTTAAGTGAGGGACTTTTGGTTTGGTTTATTGTCCAGATCTTTTCCCTGATTAATATGTGGGATTCTGAAGGGTTGCAGGCTGCTGTGGAAACCAAAATCAGAAAGGGGTGACATAATTGTGCAGGAAGGGTTCATTTATGCCCACCTTGAAGATTAACTTCTTGGCACTGCAGTCCTCCTCGATCATATGATGACAAGAGCCTCAAAAGTTCTTTGTGTCGACTGAGATGCCTCAGGATCTCACAAAAATAAACCTGGATTTACAGGTATCACCTGGGCTTCCTTTACCATCCTCCATAACCAGTGGATTGAACTAAGAATTTGTCTTAGAAATCTGGTTCAGATTGAGGTCAATTGCATCTTAAATTTTGTGGCTAAGGCAAGAGTCAGATGCACTGTATATTTATTACCTCAGGATGTTTAGAAGGCCAAACATTCACAAAAAGAATTGAACATATTCATAGCAAAGGGTTTCTGAGTGGCCCTCTCAGGTCAGCATATCTGCTACTTACTTTTGGTATTATATGTCCTACTACTGGCACCTGGACAAATTGATTAAGAAATATGATCATTCATGGCTGTCATATTTCTAGGTCTAAGTGCTGAAGACAGAATTGGTTTGAAAATATTGCATAACTACTGCTTTGTTACTTTCTAGAAGGCAGACTGCTGACCTAGAGATGAAGCAGTTTTATGCTGGACTGATGTAGGATCACAACTACTGTGGAAGGTTGGGTTGATGATCTTGTGGAAGGCGGTTCTTTTAATTTTGGCCTCGAGATTGGTAACAGAACTGAAAGGTTTCCTCTTTTAAAAAAACCCACAGAGAACAGCAACAAAGCTGTATTTTGCAATATTTCTTTGTCCAAACTCTCCTCTGCTCCTCACTGTGTAAGCAGCCCCCATATCTGTGCAATGCAGAGTCATAAATGAGAGTTGGTCACTTTGGGGTTGTTAAATCAGAGGCTCTGTGTTCACTGCAATTCACCAGGTCGATGTGCTCCCCTGACTTAAAACAAAATGACTTAGTAATAGATAGAACGATAGGTTTTATACACAGATGAATGGCTCTAATTCATTTAATAGGACTTCATGCTTAAAAATTGCTTCAGGGGTTTTATGTTCTATTTTGCTTTACGTCTGAGGTGATACCTTCACATTACCATTGAGGTGTATTTAGAGCTTCAGCTACCAAAATGTTGTTTGTAACATTTTGGTAGCAGAAACTTTAAATGCACATGGATTACTCATCCCCAAAATCTGTCTTAGCTGCTTTCTCCAGCTCCTCCAGCTCTAACAGAAATTTTCACAAGCAGATTTCTTTCATTACTGCAGAATTGTCTCACTGGACTTTAGTGCCTTGCATATTAAAGCAGATTAGTGTGTTAAATTTAAATCTTAGCAAATCAAATTACCCAGGGTCTTCTTTATAGAACTGACTACTGAGAAATTGAATTTAAATTCATATAAACATGTTCCTTAGACCTTTCCCAACAATCCCGACTACTTTGCTCCTTGTCTTTTTAAAGATAATTTGTCCTATTACATTTTTGAGATTGACATATAGAGAGAAGTATTATTTATTCCTATCAATCCCGCTCCTACATCCTGGAGTTTGGGGCTTTTTTGCTTGTGTTTGGGTTTTGGGTAGGTTGGTTGGGTTTTTTTAAATAAAAGACAGATGCAGTCATTATGATCAAGGTTTGTTCATGCAAACAGTTGTCCTGAAACCTGTCAAATTCTGAAATGACAGGCAGAAAAATTCCAATTTTCTTGTATTTTGAAGAGTTGCAAAAAACCCAAAAAACTATTCCTAGCAATTGGGTGAACACTACAAGTAGCAAGCAACACGCAAGATCCTGTCAGACACACAGAATGGAAAATGGAGAAGAATAGTGAGAATTTTAAAATACATATTTTGAAATCTTCCCTCTTTACGCCCTGGTTAAATGTTTATATTGGCTACATTGTGCAATTTATTTTTGATTCCCTCCTATTGGCAGTTGACTTGGAAGATGATAATAAAACCAAATTGTGCTGCAATTAAGAAAAAAACTTAGCAAGTATTTACATAAGCAAATAAAATATTTATATAAATCAAATATATATTCACTTGTCAAATTTTTTTCTCAGGCAACAACTAAGTAAAGCAAGTATAATAGCAACATTACATTCAAAATATGATTACATCATATTATATATGGAAGGCATCATAAGTATATTTTTAATATTTAAATTTAAAACACTAGCTTATGTTGTTTTGGAAGTCAATATGACTACATTATAATTTTTGTGGCTTTTCCCTGTGATCTCAGTGATAGGACTGCTTTCTGAAAGATGAATTTGATTTGTTTATGCTAACAAGGAAGAGCAGCAGAAATCTCTTACTACTTATACAACAAGAAGCTATCAGTGAAATCAGATGAAGGCCTCATACTGATTAAATTTGAAGTTATATTGACATCTAATTTAGATTTAGATTTAATATATTAATGTTACAGCGTAATGTGGAAAGATCAAAGTGTTGATGCTAATGACTTTTAAAGTTTCAGTGTCAAATTGGATTCATTTGGCTGCTTCCCATGACTTGTAGATGACAGTGGGAAATTTCTTCTGAAATGATTTACAAATAAAACAAACAACAAGGTTTCTTTACTTCTTAAATGAGACTAGACACGGAAAAATGGTATGTAGAATAACAACCACATTTGAGTGTGATCATCAGGAAGAAAAAGGGTTTCAAATAAACAAAATTCTTATTCAGGCAATTTTTATTTGGACCATATATTCTTGCTCTTGCAATACCAAAAAGAAAAAAAATTCACTTTGTGTTATGCCATTATCACACGCTCACAGTGAAGGTATCACCCGTAAGCAGTAAATTCTCTCTTTAAATGGTCCCCACTGTAAAGAGACATCACCAGGGATTCAGAGGAATTGACACTCTGACAGGTCCACCATCTGCTTCCCAAAACAAAAAAATGACATAAACTGACAAAGCTTCTATCCCAGGGAGCTTATTATCACAATTTGATAATGCAACAAATAATGTAAAACATAATATAGACATTAGCTGCTTGCAGTGAACAGATGAATAAGAAAAAAATGTGAACAAGGTAAGTTTGAAGAAATTATGTAATTGCTTACTAGTAATTAAATTAGAAGGGAGAATCTTTCCGTGTTGCTCCCAGGTACAGCAATAATCTATTTTAAGAAACTAAATTTCTTCTTGCAGTGTAAATTCCAAAATTCAAATCACTTTAGCTGGGGACTTTGCTTTCACTCCAATGCATTTCTATAAGCTCTCAAATGGCACAGCACATCTCTGGAGCTTCAGGAAACCCAAAGAACTAAACCAAGTTAAGCCTGAAAGCTGAGTCACCCTTCCATTTCAAAGCAACTTCTGCCACTGAAGATGTAAGAAAGATTTTTTTTTTGAGTTCTATTAAACAGATATTGTAGAAGCTTCACTAATCCCTGAGTCCTCTCTTCTGTGTGGAAATGGGTAGGTTGACACTGAATGCTAAATTAGGAGAGACTGGTGGTGTCATTTCCAGCACTGAGCTCTCTGTCAGCATGGCAATATCATTAAAACTACATCTGTATTCTCTTTTCTTAATCCTCCTTACTCTCCAGGTAAAAGGTTAGGGGAGGTCAAAATATAAATCAGTAGAGACGTTATTATTTAGGCTTGTCCTTAGAGGGGTGGGAGTGGTGTAGGGGTAACTGCAAGAGCAGAATCAGTCCAGACAGTGACATAAAGCTTACAGTTCACTTTCTAAGGGGAATGTGTGCAGCAGTGCAGAGATCTGTCCTGCCGCACACAGGACACACACCAGGCAAGGCCCCTGTGTGTGCCTCTCCTCTCAAGCACAGGAATGAGGCAGTCTCCTGGGGTGCCTGAGCTGTGGCAGTGTCTCACTGTATGTGTGACCATCCCACCTCGGGACTGCTGTCCGCAGCCTAATGCAGCATAGGGGACCTCTGTGTACATATCCCCACTGAGGAACTACTGCTGCTTGCATTCTTGTTTTTTTAAGTTAAATGGTCAACAACACTCACCCATAATCCAGTTGGTCTCCTATTCCCAGACTGGTTTACTTGCACCCTTTTTAAAGTCCACTAGCCGTGGTTTCCCGAGGTAACGCTGTCTTCTGATCTTCAGTCTAAAATGTGTTACCAGGACCCACCCATTGGGATTAACAACTTCTATCCAATTCTTTCCAGTGCATATCTAAACCATTACAGGGGGGCAGATGTGGTTCGTATCTCATCTAGCAGGACTTTTAGGTAAGAGTCCCTCATGATAATTATCTATGCTCCCTTGTCTTTCCACTGCACACCAGAATCACCAAATGGTGATTTGGTGACAGACAGAGACCTCATTTTATCTGAGCCGTGCTTTCAGGTAGGTTTCATCCTGTCACAAGGCTATTGATTTTCCAATGTATAAAACATTTCAAATTGAAAATTTTAGGTATAGCAACCTATAGATAATACCAATTTTAGTGTGCGGCGCATTCTTGCTGTATCCCAGAAGAACCTTTTTCCTTTCCTCTGTTTTGCTTTAGCAGGAAACATGACAACTTACAAATGACAAATTCGTACCCCAGATCCCAGTTCAGTTCGTCAGTTTGCTGATTTTTGATTTCCTACTTCTGCTTTCCACTCCTGGGTAAGCAGCATATAGAACCCATTTATTCTGTAATATCTGGACCTATTTTCATACATTTAGAGAGTTTAGAGCAAAAAATAGGAATATATTTCATATAACTAAGACACTTGGTTCAGTTAGTCAAATAAGGAAATAGTACTGGGGAGATGTATAGAACTAGTTGCTCTTCATTTTTTCCTCCAAGCTTCAAAGACACAGTTTTGATACAATCCCTGAAGATAAAATCTCTATGAGTACTTGTGAAGGACAGTTTTTCCCTTGTAGTCAATACCTTTGCTTTCATGTCTTGTAAAATATTCCAAATATTATTAGTGTGTCATATGTGCTGTTGCCAAAACAAATGCTGGTAGACAGTGTGTTGCAATGAACAATGTGAAGTATACCACATGGCTGTCCATCTGCTTCCAGTCTTACAACTAAAAATCGTAACCACTCTTTCTCATTTATCATTTCACACTGACATTTGAAGTTTCATCTTCAATAATGCTTGCTAAAACATATAATCGTATAGATATGAAAATGTACCTTCATATGGAAATATTATCCTTAAGGTGTCAGGGTGCAAGAAAAGTCAAGGAAAAATTTCTGCTGAATTTTTTTCCAGTTTCTTATGAAAGTAATTTTTTGTAAGTGTTTCAACACTGCTTTGGTTCTTAAATATCTCAAGACTGAATAAGAATTTAGACTACAGCACATTTTTCTGTGCAGTCCTTAAATGGTGTTTTACCTACTTTGGTAGTGAGAGCTTCTAACTGAGGTACTAAACAACTGTTCATGGAAGGAGAGGAGCAACAAAGGAAAATGGTGGTGGAAAACTGGAGCACTAGTTTCATCTGAAAAGGAAAGAAAAGTCAGGGTTTGTCAATAAAGAGATGGAAAAATGGTGAACTGCAAAGCTGAACTCAAGAGACCAAAGTAAAAGGAAGGAAAAAAAAAAAAAAAAACCACGTAAAAAAGTATAAGAGAACATATGCTCAAGATAGGTGTTTAAATTTGAGTTTGCATCATGGAAATACATGATACTGAAATTGTTTAAAACTATTATAGTATTAGAATACTGACAAGATGAGAAATAAGAAAGATCAGTTAATTTCAAACCTAGAGGCTACCTAACATCAAGTAAGAATATATTCTCAGTTTTCTAGGTGAAAATTCCATAAATGAGTCACTAAATGTTTATTATTCCTGCTCAGTGCACATATCTTTATTTTTAAATGCTTCTTCTGACTGCAATTTTCTTCTTTCTTTGAAAACTTGTTCCTTACTATCTCTCACTATCCCAGCCACAGAAGCACATAGAAAGACTAAAGTACAAATACTTGCAGGATTTGAATGTATCAATACATTTGTCTCAGGTGGCCTGCTCAGTGATGAAACAGAACTGTTGCCACCAGCATCAACTCTTCAGAAGAGTTGTTTATTCACGGTCACAAGTCCCTCTGCACCAGCCTACACTGAAACAACAATCCCCAGGCAGGCCTAATTGCCATAAGTCAGTGTTTTATCATGAACTGTGGAACAAGCAACCCATCATACCTTTTCAGCAGTTACAAGGTGTCATGCATCATGTCAGTCTGCAATGAGGGGAGGTTAATTAGGGGCTCTCTGACAAGACACAGAAAGCTAGCTCGTGCTACCAAGAGGCTAGCAAGCAGATGTGTGAGATTGTGGAAAAAGCTAACTTCACAGCAAAAACACTGAATTCTGGGCAGCTTAAACAAATTTCAACACTACAGTGAAAGTGCATAGTACAAGATTATTGGTATTTTCCTGGGAGTAAGCTTCTGCTAATACTTAGAATGCTGACTAAAGGACGTTGCATCAGAGTGGACCTGATCAATTTGTTTAAATATTATTTTGAGGTCTCATACATCTATGCACTCATCCTGTCTCTTTCTCATGCAAAACCTTACCCAATAAAATGATGCTGAGCATACACACTAAGTTATACTGACCAATGCCAGATTTATGTTTCAAGTTGTTTATATCTGCAAGGCAAAGCTCACAACACCATGAAAGCATGGAAACACTCAAGATATTTTCTTCAGGATGGGAACAAAGTTTTGGGGTTGAGATGTTGGACCGATGCTCTGGAACAGTTGCTGAAATGTCAGATTTTCCCCTTAATGCAACAAGTCAGCACACAGCCAGTCTCTCCCATACATAAACTTACCACCAGAGGAGTGGTAGAGAACATGTTCTAGAAATATTTTGGTGTTTTAGGAAGTTAAGTTTGGAAATCCTAGCTATATGTGTATGTCCTTTTTCAGCTCAAACCATGAAATCAGGCATTAATGCCAGATACAAGGCTGTGGGGACAGCCACGTATCACTGCTACTGTTTGCTGCTTTCCCCCATCAAGATTATTCACATACATAGGGAAGTGTATGTCACCCCCTGACAGAAAAAGCCTACAATGGAGAGAAGGAAAATGTCTTCTTTAGGCAGAAGTCTCAGGTACTAAAAAGCGAACTAACAACAATAAATAGTAGTTCAGGTTGTGCTCTCTGTTGAAACAGGGGATTTGGCTGGAGAAGACACTTTTACTGGAGGATACTGGGTTTTAGCTGTCATTTGACAGGTAGCGGCTGCTAAGAAGCAAAAAAGGATTTGCTAAACAGGCAACAGTGTAAGAGATTAATTTCAGAACTGAGCCAAGCACATGAATTCAGACATCAAATAAATAAATTTGATTCCCACTCACCACTTAATTTGCTCAGGAAGGCTCACCAGATCAGTTACCACTGAGGTTTTGTTTCAGGAAGCTGTGCCTTGCTTCCTGTCAGCTCTTACTTGCCTGGTTGTGTGAAAACTCAAGTCTTCCCATCCTAGCTGTAGATTTGTTCAGTCTTTCTCTTTACACAGCAAATGATACGGCCTTATTCTTGAAATCAGAGCTCACAGTCACTCTCTATAATTGTACTGTTGGGTTTTACTTCATCAAAACATGCCGCAAAATTATTTACAAGACTCTCTGAAGGCCTGCTAATGTCTTAGCTTGCAAGGACTCAGTTACAGCAAAGGCATGAATGTTTTATAAGGCAGGCCATTCACACCTGCAGCCCTACAACTGACTACACCTGCTGGCACATACAGATGGTTGAGCTATACTTGGTGTATTGAGTGTGGGAAGGTGAGATAAAAAGTTCTGCCAAAGAAAAAGGAAAGTAAAATCGGAAACTGTGACTGTACCACTTAAAAACCTAGCAAATATGGACACAATAGCTGAGACTGTATGCACTTTTCAAAGTGAGTACATTTTGATTTGATAGTATTACTTTACTAAGGGAAGATTAAGTCTGATTTATTCAGGCAAGGTGTGAGTTTGGGTTGGGATTTTTTTTTAGGAATGAAGCAGTGCCAAATGGTAAAGCAATAATTAAACGAGAGTTAAAATTTGATTAAGCAGAACAGGATGAAGGGAAGAGGGAAATGAGGATAGCAGACAGCATTCATAATTAACATTTATCCCTCTAACAACCATACAATTAAAATCTGACAGGAAGGGTCAGGAAAATATAATAATTTCCAAAAACTCCAAATCAGATGAAGCAGCAAATTGCAAGTTCTTCTGTGGGATCCAGATGAAGCTAAATCCTAAAATGAGTTTTCCTGACTGTGTGGAGCTCCGTCATTACAAACAAGATTGATGCAGTGACATCCTCATTCATCTTTTTTTTTTTTTTTTCCCAACTTTTTCATTTATTTGCTGCCTTTGATGTTGAGCAACAGGATTATGTCAAGGAAAATTAGCAACTTATGCCCATCAACAACTACACTAAATTTTTTGCAAGCTGTACATTATAATCTCTCCTAGGGCTAGATTTAAAAAAAAAAATCAGACTGGTGAACTGGCACTTAGATAGATATGAAATGTTTAAATCAGAAGCTGTAACCCTGAAAATCCCAGTTTAGCTGCTATGTCATACCAGCATAGGCATCTTCTTTTTATCTTAGCCCATAAAACTGCTTCTGTATTTTCAGTAGGCAGACAAATAAGGGGCAAAAACACCTCCCAAGTAATTCTCGTGACTGTAGTGTGCAAAAACCTCAACTACTCTTGCAGACTAACCTCATCAATGCTTTACTCAATTCAGTATAATAAAACTGAAATATAAGGCTTTTTAATTGAAACAAAATAAAACACTACTTCAGTGTAAGAGACAATAAGAGGAGAAATGAAGCTACATTTTTGAGGAAAGATTATATGGTAAAGTAACAGGAGGGAGACATCCATGTCCTTAAGAAGGTGAAGGGAGAGCTTAACCAGCAAGTACTTTTTCAAGTTTAGATGGGTTTCCTTAACTATATATTTACTGCATTATATGTTATAGGTTTATACCTACAGTTCTATCCAACTGTCTCTGTTACATTAGATTTTTACACACATCTGCAGTGGTGGGTGCAGAGGCATTGCAAGTTCTGCCCATTGCCATCCCTGAACAAGGGGCTGGGAGGAATGCAGTGCCAGGGCTAATTGAGCCACACAAGTGACCTCTGCATGGCAAAGCTATGCTAAAAGTCCTTCTTTAGCCTTTCTTTCTCTCTCTGATGAATATCTTTGGGTTTTAAAGGGCTATCGTGGCATTCCTCTACTTTGTGCAGGAGAACAGGCTTAATGTATTCAGCTGCAAAATACGTTCAGATCCTACATTCAGAAGTGCCATATGGTTAAATGAAAGGAATCATACTGTGTAAAATCAACAAGTGTGTTAAGTTGAAGAGATTCTACAATGTGAAAGGACACATGTAGATTTTGATAACGGGAAACAAGAACAAGTTGCAGAACCAGGGAGCCTTCATTTCCCAGTGCTCTCACTCTTTTCAATTCTGAATAGAGGGGAAAACATGAAATCACAGACTTTATTTTAAAAAGATTGCCTTGCAAGATCTGCAAGATTGGTAGCTATAATGGCATCTGCAATTTCAATTCCATAATCTTTATTATTTTTTTCTACAGATTCATTTACTCTACTTGGTTACAAAAACTTAAACGTGAAAGGTAAGTTGGTACTTCTGAGGGGGTTAATTCAAACCAATCAATACTTTTACTAGACTTTAGGCTGCTTCAAGAGACTTGCTGCCATAAACTTCAATTTAAAAAGGTTTTGTCCATACGTAATACTAGTCTGACTTACTGCAAAATCCTCATTTTGAATACATGGTCTTGTTAACAGTATATGCTTTCCCAGATTAAAACTGAGAGACTACTTATTTATGATAACTATGAAAGTATTCCAAGAACTTCAGAATTAACACAGTATTTTTTCCTTAAATATGATAAAAGCAGATGACCTGAAAACATATTTACATTTCACAACCTTTGCAGAAGCCATATTGACACTTTTACTGTAATTGAGAGCTTTTTAAATAGACTTCCCTGTCATGTCCTTAGCAGAAGTTAGCATAAAACAGAATAGTTTATACTTGATTTGTTCTCATCAATTCCATTTCCTGTAAAAACTAATGTACTATCAATTAGCAGCATATCATGTTTCATTATTAAAATGAATAGTATCATTGCTTTAACATAAAATTAGTGTATTACAAAACATGTTTCTTATGTCATCATGGCTGGTAACAGTCCTGGTGCCTATTTGCAAAGGCTCATAAAAACTACTTGACACCAGGGAGCAGTTTTTGTGGCTTCAGAAAAACAAATTTCATTTAAACTCTTCCACATCGCCTTTAGTGCTCTTACAGCAATATCAGTTCTCTGTAAATGGATCAAAATAAGGCTTGTTGATGGCTAAATATTCCATGGAATTGCATATGTACAAACACTTGCTGTCATGTAAACTGAGAGAAAAATCAAGTCTCAAAGATGGCAGTGTGTAAAAGGCAGAATACGTATTAGATGTCAACAATGAACACTGGAAGTAATCTCTTTCCTTCTCTCTCCCATGTGTGAAAATGTTTGTCTAGGTGCTCTTAAAAACTGGCAGTACATAGAACAAAACTGAAGATTTTGCTTTGTAGTTTCTACATTACATAGACATTATTGTTTATTATAGTTTCACAGTCATTTTGTTAGATTGATTTCCCTTCCCAGCTATGATACTTTTCAACAATGTAAATTCAACACTTAAAATCTATGTATGCTAACTATCGTTAAATCATAACACACAGAGCAAACAAGATTAATCAGCTTCATGTAGCAATGAAACTCTTTCGTTTGAATTAGCTCCAAATCTGTGAAGTTTTTTTTCACTTCTTGGGGTAGAATAAATCAAAATAATTCCATAAGATTTACTTTCTGTTTCCTGGCATTCTAGTTTTTGGATGATTGTCCTCAGTCTTCATGCAAATGTACCAATACATTTCTCTGGGCTGTGGAAATATATGGGAGAATTTTCAAAATATATAGCTGAATAACTTTGGAACATTTTCTACAACAACTTGCTGCACTGCTCTGGGACCAATGATCTGAAGATCACCAGTTAAAGGAGTTAGAGGGGAAAAAGTGGGAAAGACCTTCATGTGTTAAAGGGGTTTTCTTCTCCATTGTTTGGCACTTTGTCAAGCCATCCACCCTCCTATAGTGTAAATCGAGCAGGAACAAATTACTACTGCAAATTGCAATCTAAACAGTTTACTCAAAAAAAAAGACGAGGGGTATTTTTAGTTTGACATTTTCTCCTTATTTGTCATTAACCCACAACAATCAGGTATTTAAGCCTGAATTGGTACTGAAATGCACTGTTCTTTCATTCATTTAATGTCCTTGACCCAGGTTTTCATTTGGGTCCTCAAGTCCTGCAACTACCAAGTATTTGGAAAAACTGATATGTCAGAGCAAAACAAGATAATGCTCTTGGTGCTGTCATGCTACCCAAGAGCAATGATAGAGAACCTTTCCTCTCTGTGCAAAAATCCCATAATGAGCTGAAGCCAACAGGTATTAAGCTAACCTATTTGACTTTGGTTTTTAACAAATGATGACAAAACACTTGCACATACGGCTGGGACACACTAGCTTAATTAGTATGTCAAGTGCAGTACTGCTTGTGAATTTTTTCCTATTCTCATCCAAAACTAAATGGTTCAGCTTAACACCTTTTATTAGCTAAACTATCAGGTGGGTATAATAATACCTTTCCATTCACATTGGGAAAGAAGGTGGAGGAGAAGTGGTGGTATGGGTGTGGAAGCACAACCACTTGTTCTGTTGAATTAAAAGAAACCTAACTGATATATCTTAGGTGAAGATCAGAACCTTGACCCATATGTGGAACTCAATACTTGAAAGTGGGGATCTCAACTGCGGGGAGACTACTTGGGTGGTTCTTTCATTTCATACATGATTAAGTGATTTCCTGAATTAAAATACAAAAGAAAAGGAGTGAAATGTGGAAAGCTCAATATTGTACAGTACTTAGCACTTTCAATTCTATGGAAGTCATTTCAGGCTGAAGAATTTCGGTATATGCAGGACCAGTGTCTGGAGAGCAATCAGCTCACAAGAATTAGACACTGTATTTTGTGAAATTTTTTAAATGTGTTGTAATTTTAACATCTCGTGCGTATATTATTTTCTTTAACATCCCGATGAACCATTTGACACACTGAATTAAATTTAATTTTCTAATATCTCTTGATCTTAGAAGAGCTTTCAGAGATATAAACACATTCAGTAAAAGAGACACTGACTCCATCACGTTTCACTTGAAAAATTCTTATAAATTATTCTGTAGAGAACATGTTTAGTGGACTGAAATCTGACAAAAAGTCTACAACAAAGAGTAATGAAAATTAAAAATTATATAAGTAGATGGGAGGTATCTTGTGCTGACTCTAGAGGCCAGAGTTCTGACCTCCAATTAATATGCTCATTGATAAACTGGAAAAGATTTGAGAAAGTTAATAAAGCACACAGATGATATTAAATGAAAGGATCCATGGCAAATTTTCAAGATCAAGATACACTCCAAAAGTTCCTGGGTAAGTGTGAATAAAGAGAATAAATGATGTTGATATACAGCTTAACCTTCACAAACTGCTTGTTTGAATGTATTTCTGCCATGGGTTACTGCTGCAATCACCTTCTCTCTTAAAAACTTACTGTACTTTGTACTTTCCCTTTCCAATTTTTCTTTCTCTAGATGCTTTTAAGAATCTTCATTGACTAGTTCCTGTATAGACACTAGAGGTGCTTTTCAAAATATCCAGTTTACTTTTCCTAAAATTGGGCATTATTTTACAGCAAAATAATCTCAAGAACTATTAATACACATGAAGATAATATCAGACAGGATTTTACTCCCTGTTTACAGTGAGCAATGGACATGCATTAGAATAAATACATCGAACATCTAGAAAAAATTCCAGACACAACTAAAGGATATGAGTTTTTTTTTCAAAAGTACACAGGACAAATTAGCTGCTGGTTTGACAAGGTACTAAAAATATCCCCCTAATCTATTCGTGTTCTTTTTGCACAAACAGAAATTAGGAATTAGAACAGTGTGAAAAGGATCAAGTCTGTATTTTTCAACTTTCAGTTTCAAACTTCTTCATTTGTTCTCTACAAGGTTCTGATTTTTTGAAGACAAATTTTTGTTTCAGTGCTTCTCTAGGTAACATAAAAAACCCCAAACCAATCAGTGTTGTAGAACACCCAAAATGAGAGAGTGATTCACCTAGCCAACCATAAACACGTACATCTGTTTCATCTATCATGCTTCTGTAATTAATGGTGAAAAGCAGGCCTCTCTGAGGCTTCACTCATCTTGTTCTAAAGTACGTGTTTAATATAAGACAGAAAAATGATAGATTCCTAAAGTTCCCGGTTTTCTATTTCTTAGACAGAAACGTTTCATTCCATAAATATGAAAGGATAATATTTTGATATTTTTACATTATTTCATTAACGTTTCTTTAGTCAAATGAAGTTTCATTAGCATAAATGAATTTGTCTAAATATTTAGCACACGTTTGGGGAAAAACGATTTTGATGAAAACTTTTAAATCCTCTCTGATANGGTGGTATCGAAATATGGGGAGAGGTCTGGAGAGATGAAATAAAACTTGTCTTCCTCATTCTGACCTTTCTACCTTTCTGATTTTTAACAATACATATTACCCTCAGGGAACTTTCAGTTCTTCTCCTCATTACTCTTGAATAGTAATTGTTTAAGTTTCTTTCAATATTTTAACTAGTGAAGTCTGTTCCTTATTAGAAGTGCAGCTGAATAAACTTAACATGACAGGCTATCAGTTACTTGTATTCTCAATCTTATTCTAAGCTTAACTCCTTAGCTAATTATTAACTTTTTTAATTAACTCCAGCTGGATTTGCTTATTAAATCTATTTTAGCTAATTTTAGCACAGATAACTTTTGACTAAAATACTAATATTTTAAATGTTTAAAACTCTATGCTTCAGTTTCTCATAAGTGTAATGCTTTAAGGCAGTCATGCTTTTTGTAATTGCCCACTGCTAAACAATGTTCTTGTAGCCTACATTAACGTAAAGAAAAAACAGTGGTGATGAATAGCATGAATAGCAATTTATAAAGACCTTTTATAGTGCCAGAAATAGATTGCTTCCGATGTTTAGCCATTAGGCTTGTTACTGCTGGACTCTTATTAACCAATAATCTTAGCAGGATGTTTGAAATGTTAACTTCAATACAGCTGGTTATTTTCCCATTTAATGTCTTTTGCTTTTCACAGTCACTGAAGCTTAAGCATTTATAAGTTTGTTGAATCTCTTGATGTTGAACCATTATCTGCTTCTTGGGTGGGAAACTGATGTGGTACAAATAAGCAGAGCAATAAATCATTTCATCACCTTTGTTTAATGCCTTGAAGCCCTTTCACTCCTTTTTTTCCCTCTAACCAGAGACAGTGATCAGCTTCAAGAAAAATGAGAAAAGCAGAGTCAGAGCTCTCTGCAGGCTTCCTAGGTCCTTGAACACTGGAATGTTAATGATGAGATCTTTTTTTTCAGTGCTCACATGCTAATACACTGTTTTAAAGGATAGAGAATGTTCAGATTTGCTGTTGTATTATTGACAACAGACACAAAATGTTTACAGACACAACATATTGTCCACATATTTAAAAAAAGAAGGCTGATAAATTCACAAAATTTTTGAAGGAATGTTACTAACAAATAAATTCTTTCTTTGTCACTCTGTGTGCTTAAGGAAATTGTATGGGCCAAACCCCAAAAATTGAAGACCTTATTGTTCTCTACAACGCCCTGTAATGAGGTTTTAGTAGGGTGGGTGCTAGCCTCTTCTTCCAGGCAACAAGTGACAGGACAAGGGGAAATGGCCTCAAGGAGAGGCACCAGGGGAGGCTCAGGTTGGACACTGGGAGGAATTTCTTCATGAAAAGGCATGTTAAACATTGGAATGGACTGCCCAGGGAGGTGCTGGAGCCACCATTCCTGGAAGTGTTCAAGAAACAGCTGAGAGCGGCACTTAATGCTATGGTCTAGTTGACAAGGTGGAGCTCAGTCAAAGGTTGGACTTGAGGATCTTAGAGGTCCAACCCAAATGATTCTGTGATTCTGAGAAGATAAAAATAGATACCGTAAAAAAAACCCAAACCAACACCAAGAAACCCCCCACCCTACAAACAAACAGCAAACCCAAATGATTCTGTGATTCTGAGAAGATAAAAATAGATACCGTAAAAAAAACCCAAACCAACACCAAGAAACCCCCCAGCCTACAAACAAACAGCAATACCCCAGAAAAAAAAAAAAAAACAAAACCAACCCAAAAACCAGTGAAGAAATTAATCTTCCCCAAATATAGTTATCTAAAATGTGATATTCTGATATGAATTATTTGACTAAGCTCACTACAGACAGCCGAGACTTTTGGAAGAATATCTAACATCTGTGGGAGTGAATTCCTATTGCACTTCTTTCTTTCTTTCTTTCTTTCTTTCTTTCTTTCTTTCTTTCTTTCTTTCTTTCTTTCTTTCAAAGGGGACATCAAGATGGCTAGGTCAGGTTAGACAATGAATTTGAAAATCAATATACAAATACCATTCATAACAATCATTATGTTAGATTGCACTATAAATAAATCCTGGTGCAGATTCCCTGTATACATCTTCAGGAGACAAAGCAAAATATATCTCTCAAAAAGTATTCCTGAAATCCCTGGTCATGTTGACAGATGAAAAATACTTCAAAATATGTATTTTATTAGTTCTGTGTATTCTCTCTCTTACGGTCTGGCTGTTTCTAGCTCCTGTATAGTGTAGATGGGAGTAACTGAACCACATGCAGGCATAGTTGATGAGGATGTGCTACCTGGCAAACAGAAAGGAAAAGGCACTTTCAGGGTTGGGATTAATTTCATTCTAAAGCAGACACCTAAAATAATCTGAATTAATTTTCCCTATTTATCTAGACTTGACTACAAATTCAATATCAGGTAGCTAGTACAAGCACAAAGATTTACTGTAGAAACATTTTAAGTTAGCTAATGTTATTCCTCTCTTGTGACATGTTATTTCAGATTAATGGTTTATTTATGATCTACTAGAGATTTTATTATATATTGTCTAGGTGTATCTAAAAAAGGTTTAACCTGGTTGTGTGAAACACTAATAGTGTATTTCCCAGTGCGTTTCCATGGCAGAGCCGACCTCAGCAGAGAGCTATTTTCACAGCTTCAAAAGCTGGCTTTGAATCTGAGGTCTGCTGTGCTAGGCTGTCAATGTTAGTTACCTAAAATTTAGTCTCAGGAGTTTTGATCTTGTCTTAGGCTGCATGCACACATAAAGCATTACAGTTTAACAGTGCTTTGGGCAACATTCATTTCAGTAATTCTTGTTTCCTGTGAACTTTCTAATAACCAACCACTTTTAATCTCCTCCATTCAGGTTATTTGGCTTGAGGAGTGCCTAAGGCCTATCAGGTTAAGCTTTTTTTTTTATTCACTTTTTCTGGTGCATTCTTTAGGAACTGAAGTAAAAAATACTTTGTGAATTTGAGACTTCATGTAGCAAGTATTTATGCTGAGCTCCAAGGCTGAAAAAAAATTATATTTCCATGGACTTTGAACAATTATAACTCTTGAACCACTTACTTGATTTTCTTCTGAACACCAAAAAAATGTATTTTCCTAAGAAGTTGAATAAAGAGAGTAATTTTATGTATTTGAATAAATAGTCTGAAATGGAGTCTTAAATTCAACTTTATGTATAGCATATTAAAAATCCTTACTCCTTTATAATATTTTAATACAATTGTAATCCTCAAAATATTTATTTCTAGAAGAAATAAACCCTACCACATTGCTTAAAACATCACTGTACTCAACTAAAAGTCAAAAAATCCAAGAAATATGAGAAAAAATCAAAATAAATGAGCTTGCCTTACATTGTGGTAGGGTTTCCATGGGTACAGTCGTCAGGTGCTCTTGTATCTATTCTGAGATGAAAAAAGAGAGTGGAGAGTGCCACCGGAATGTGGCTTATTTCCTATGTTGTACGAGGAACACCACTTGCTCTGTTCACTAATGGAGGAAAAGCTTCAGTGAACTTCTTCAGTTACATCATGTAAGGCTTAAATGGATATTGTTCATGTCCAAACCCTCTAGTGTAACACTGCTTGAAGTCAGGGACAGACTGCCCAGTGAAATGGTGCTAAAGGTGTAAGTCCATAAATTGGCTACAGGCATACTTATAAAACCCCTAAAACTATTTCACCTTTTCAGAGACAAATCCTGCTCAGGTGTGTTAGGTTTCCAAATGCAAAGAGAAGTCACATCTCTGTTCATCCAAGAACACACGGTCATACCTGATAAAGTTCATCTCTTCCCTTGCACCAAACCTCAGCAATGAAATACAGAGCTGATGTGGGAGCATTAGGGTTATAGTAAATATGTTGGTACTAAAGCTGTTGGCAGCAAGGTATGTGGAATAATAAAAACTTCCTAGGCTGGTTACTCCAGTTGTGCGAACGTATATGTACGTATGCATGCTGACAAATAGAGAAGCAGAAGCACTAGTCCAAATTGCTCACTTTCCTTTGTGTCCCCATTCCTCCATTCACCCGCCTATCTTCACGGAGGACAGGAAGGAAGGTTCTGCAACTCTGAGCGAGTGTACAGTTTTTATCAGCAAATGAGAGTGGTCTGATACATATTATAGACTCCTATGCTGTCCATAGAGCCCTGAACCTCTCTTTGTGGATTTAAATGACTGGTTTGAATTACCTCATTTAATGTCGGGCTATCTATATTTAAGGTCTTGGCTACATAGTGAAAAAAATGCATACAGATGGAAGAAAAGAAACCAAACCGCAGGAATTATCATAAGGATCAAATCCCAAATCCGTCGAGTTCAGAATATTTATTTTGCCAGTGACAATAGCCATTATCAGATCACACAGAAAAGCATAAGCTTCTGGCTCTAGAGATTAGAGATTGGTTTAAACCACAGAGCACAAGATTTATTATTAATTTTTTTTAATGTAAGTTCTTCGTGTCTGCTGCCTGTTGATGACTCACTTTTTGACAAATGCTGCACTTTAATCCAATGCAGTCTGAGTGAAAATCTTTTCATTTTGTCATGAATTTAATATAGTCACAATTTAAAGGAAATTGGTTTAGAAAATGAATTTTATAAATCATCTCATCAAACCATCTAAAATTGGACTTGTTCAAAAGTAGAGTATTATTATTCCTATAAGAATCTACCTTATTTTCATTCTTCAATGCAATAAGATTTCAAATGAATGAAATTGAAGTCCGCTGTTGGGGTTTCTTTTCCTAGGTCTACTATTATTGTTTTATCACATATAGTTCAATACTAGTAAAGTTTTATTGTTTTACATATGCTTGAATATGATGAATTCTAGTTTACCTTTTTGGCTGGCAGCCAAAGAAAACTATCTTCTTACTTTTCTCAGGGAGATGAAGGTGTGGGGGGGACAAAGTTACATTTGTACATTTTATTTGTTCTAGGGCACTTAAGTCTTGTCTTTTTTTGTGAAGTAACACCTTGACATTTTGCTGACAAAATTAGTTCAAGCATATTTATAAAATTAAACAGACCAGCATATACATTTGTGGTGTAAGCCTCTCAGGTGAGAATGTTTAGGTATGACGTGTTAGCACTTTGAAATACAGACAGCTGGCATATAATTGTATTGTGTGTTGGGTTTTTAATAAAGAGAATAATTTGATAGTATTAATGCACTCTTTTCTAGATCCACTGGCTATGGTCTAAGAGAAGAAAGATATTTATAGTTGTATGGATAAACTTAGACTTCAGCAATGATAAATTTTTAGATTACTTTTTAATCAAAGGCAAGTTTAAGTTTGATATAGTTAAATATGATTTTGTTTCTGTAGTCTGAAACATTATTCTTAAACTAAACAATATCTTTTATCTGAAATAGATTTTCTATTAAATAAAATGCTAAAAAGTGTTCTGCAAAATTCAGCTAAAAATTTATCAGATCATGGAAGCTCAGTTTAAAATCTTTGAGCCAAGTAAAAATAAAAGAAATGTGGAGTACTAATTTTGTTATTTGCTCTTTCTTTGAATTTTTTATTTCTTCTTTAAACTGAAAAAAAAACCCCAGCCCCAACTGACTTAAAATTTATTTTCATCATTAATCCAGAAAATAAAATAGCCAATTAGATATTTTTCCTTGGAAGTGTTTTCATTTAAAAAATGATAATAATACATCTCACTTTAAGAATAACTACTTTAGTGAGAATAGTCTTGTCTGCTATTGATCCTACAGATTTCAGCTCTTTTTGCTGGACTGAAAACAGTGGCAGAATTATTCTTCAGCTACTAGATTTGCAGAAAAATTGCTAAGAATGTAGGATTTTTTTAGCCTTAGAGTTAAGTAATCTCAGAGCACTCATGTGCATTCTCCCCTGTGCAAAACCAATTTTTGTATTTTCTTTCCCATCTTGAAAAGTTAATATCTTTTCCCACCCCATAAAAATTGGCATTTACAAAAATGACACTTTTTTGGTAGGATAGATCACGCCCAGTGAAAAAATCTGAGGTGTTCTATTTCAGCTCTTCTCTGCACCATTTATAATTCCTCTAGCCTTTTTAGTTTGTTTTCTGGGTGTCACTGTAATTCCTTCATGTTAAACCATCTTAGGTGGTGAACCTCAGGAAATTAATTTTCCAGTTATTTCCTGACAAACTAGCAAACCGCAAATTAGCCACTTACGTGTTAAACCACAAACCATGCAATCACTTATCGGTGACTTGAATTCTCAGTTCTACAGCCAGCTGATTGATTGGAGGCAAAAATTCTGAAAGTCTAGCATTAAGGGAGGTCGTGAAAAGCTCAGCTGCATGAGTAGTTGAGTTGGTCATGAGGCCGTTTTGAGGTTGTTCGGGAGAAAGTTGTTTCTACTGCTTTGGGAGATGAAACATGAATCGCTTTTATGAGAATCAGAGCAGTTGTCTTTGTAAAGGCTACTCTTCACACTTATCCTACTTTGCTCAGACAGGGTCCCTTGAGATCCTCAGAGAATTTGCTATCTTTTTACCATCCTAGTATTTTTATTCAGGAAGAGTCTTAAAAGAGGAAGCATCAAATGATCTATACAGCTTCAATTTTACTTATAAATAGTATTCAGTTTGCAGGAGTTATTCTTATTTTAACGAAACAGTTTTGAAAAGATAAACTAGGAATGGGAAATAGAAATAACTGCATTGAGCATTGAGAAATTAATATAATCCTAGGATTTTTTAATCAAAGTATTGTATTTAGTTATAGAACCATTACCATTAATGCAAAAATTTAATATGTGAAAAGAATGAGGAGTGAATAATATGGCTATGTCCACAATTACCAGGTAGACAATCATACAGTAATTAAAATGGACACTTTCCTTAGGTGTAATAATTTTGGACGTAGATAACTTCATAATCTAAAAGACTGATAAAGAAGCTGACATTATGATATTGCCATGGAAAGGCAGAGTGTGCTGGCTGATAGATGTGAAGACTGCCAAGTTCACAGCACAAACCTGAGGGAAATTAGCTGAGTTCAAGGGGAGGTTGCATAGTATTCAATGGATAATGGATTTTTGTCTGGAGCCTTGGTTTTGTCTGCTTGTGACTTCATTAAATGACTTCCTCCAAAGGTGCTGAAAGTTGCTGACTCCACTTGGCTTCACAGGTATTAATTAAGCCCTAACAAACCAGATGGCAGTTTGCCCTGTTGCATTCGGCTGCTATAGGAAGAAAATAAGTCAATGCTCTCCTAAATTGCAGTGAATACATTGCTGATTCATAGTCAATATGCTTTTGTATTTCACAATTTATTTAGGTTCCTGACAGTGCAGCTCCCACTCCTACATGGAGTAGCCATCTAAGATCTCTTACACAACCATTGTGCGCCCATCTCTTTATCACTCACTGTTCTATCCATAATCAACAATATAGAAAAACTAGGTATTATTTATTTGTGTTTCCTTGAAGAGACTTTAATGATCACTGCCCTCTGTTCCACCTGATGGATACTAAAGTGGGAGAGAGAAAGGGCACAAACAAAGTAATACAGAACTGAAGGCTATTCCTCCTTTCACCCTTCTGCCACATCCAATCCAGGCCTCTCACACATGAGGTGTTCAGAGCATTTCTTACCTTATGTGATTGTGTCCATAAATAATTTTACTCCTCTTTATATCACCCTTTTCTCTACATACATGTTCCTTTCTGTAGTTTTTCTTATAGTTTTTTATCCTCTCTTATCGCTTCTCTCGGCAGCATTTTGCAGCAAGTATCAAGAATGAGTGAGACACATTTTGCCTCAGAGCCAGCAGAAACCAGAACACAGTACCAGAAGCCCTATAATTTTTTGTACCTTTTTCCCTTCATTGGTATTCAAAACTCTTCCTTATTCAATGTTGTCTGTTCATTCATTAATATTACATTTTTTTCCTCTCATCAGTCACTAATGGAAATGTCAGACAAGGCTTGAGACTGATCCCCAGAGATTCTCCAATACACACCAGTCTCCCAACACATGCACTACAGTTGGCTATTTTCCTACAACCTTTCTTAAGGTTTATAGTCCACAGGACTGCAGCCTTTGTGGAAAAAAAAAAGCTTTACAACTTCATGTCATAATAAGTAATGTTGAAGCTCACACACAATTTAGCATTTTTCAAAAACAATTTATTGAATGCTAAAATATTGCAAGATAAATTTTTGTTTTCAGAGAAATCTATCTAATGTGCTGCAGTAGAACATTACTTGTTTATAATTTTTTACCTATATTTTTTGGTATTATAGTATCTTCTTATAATCAACCAGATTTCCTTACATTTTTCTATTGCTTATCTTTTGCCTTTCCTCTGGTTCCTGAAAGCACAGACAGAAAATGCACCACCACAGCAATGCTTATTCAAAGTACCTCTTAGAGTTTAAGTGAAGCAGGAAGAATTATGAGCAATGTTTATTATTTGTGAAAACTCCAGAAATTCCCAGGTTACATCTGGAGACACTTACATTTTTTTGATGCTTAGCCCTAAGACGTGAGGTTAAACTTCAAGTAAAGAAGTGTAAGAGACTAAACTTAATTCTAGCAGATTTCAGTGCTTCTTACTCGTGCTCAGAACTATTCCCCTTCAGACTCATAAATCAAAGAACGTCAGTTTGGAATAGGAACTGCAGCTGTGTGCCATTACAAGCATTAAATGGCATAAATGAATATAATATATGATACATTTTAAATTTATGCTTTATATGTTGATTCCCTCCTTTTTATTATTATCTCAAAAACAGTATTGTAAATCACTCTTCATTCGATGCAAAAAGTAGGTTTGTTATTGTGCTGGTTGTGGCTGTGATAAAGTTAATTTTCTTCATATCAGCTAGCACGGGGCTGTGTTTTAGATCTGTAATCAAAACAGTGTTGATAACATGGGGATATTTTCATGGTATCTGAGCTGTGCTTATACAGAGTCAAGGCCTTTGCTGCTGCTCACCCAACCCCACCAGCAGGGAGGCTGGGAGTGCACAAGGAATTGGGAGAAGCCAGGACACCTGACCTCAACCGACCCAAGGGTGATTCCAGACCATATGGCATATAAAGCTGGAGGAAGAAGGGTGGAGGGGTGTTCAGAGTGATGGCATTTGTCTTCCCAAGTAATCGCTGCACATGATGGGGCCCTGCTTTCCTGGAGATGGCTGAACAGCTCTCTGCCTGTGGGGTGTGGTGAAGGAATTCCTTGTTTTGTGTGTGTGGCTTTTGCTTTACCAATTAAACTGTCTTTTTCTCAACCCATGAGTTTTCACACTTTTCCCTCGTATTCTCTCCGGAGCTCGACTGCAGGAGAGTGCGCAAATGGCTGGGTGGCATTTAATTTCTGGCTGGGGTTAAACCCTGACAGTTATTTTTTCTGATCTTATGCATTTATGAAGTTTATGTATTATGAAGTATAGGGAATGTGGAAAAGAGGACAGGCCACTTGGGAGGAATACAAGAATGTTGTCAGGGATGTAATGTGGAAGGCTATTTGGAATTAAATTTTTCAGGCAACAGAAAGGACAACAGAAAGGGCTTCTTCAAGTACAATAGTAGCAAAAGGAAGATGGGAAAATAATGGCCTGCTGCTGAATGAGATGGGTACCCTGATGGTGGAGGATACCGGGAAGGTGCAGTTACTGAATGCTGCCTTTTCTTCACTCTTTACTGCAAGGCCAACTGTCAGGAATCCAAGACCGTGGAGACAAGAAAGTCTGGAGAAAAGAATACTTTCCCTTGATCAAGGAGGGCTGGGTTCGAGTTCATTTGTGCAAACTTGATACCAAGAAATCCATGGATGCTGACAGGATACACCCGCAGGTGCTAAGGAAAATTGCAAATGTTATTGCTAAGCCACATTCCATCATCTTTGAAAGGTCATGGAGTGCAGGGGACTTGCCTGAGGACTGGAGGAAAGTTAATGCCACTTCAGTCTTCAAAAAGGGAGAGAAGGAGGACCCAGGAAAATATAGAGCAGTCGGCCTCACCACAATCCCTGGAAAGGTGATAGAGCAACTCATCCTGGATGTCATCTTTAAGCATGTGGGGAAAAAGAAGGTTGTCGGAAGTATTCAACATGGATCCACCAAGGGGAAATCATGTTTAATAAATCTGACAGCCTTCTATGAGGGCATGACAGTCTGGGTAGATGAAGGGAGAGCAGTGGACATTGTCTACCTGGACTTCTGGAAGACTTCTGTCAGTCTCCCATAGTATCTTCATAGGCAAGCTCAGGGAGTGAGGATTGGATGAGTGGACAGTGAGGGGGATTGATAACTGGCTGAATGGTACAGCTCAGAGGGTTGTGATCAATCGTGCTGAGTCCAGTTGGAATCCTGTAGCCCAGGTGTTCCCCAGGGCCAGTACTGGGTCCAATCTTATTCAACTTATTCATCAATGCCCTGGACGAAGTGGACCCCCAGCAAGTTTGCTGATGATGCAAAACTGGGAGGAGTGGCTGGTAGACCAAAAGGCTGTGCTTCCATTCAGACAGACGTGGACAGGCTGGAGACTTGGGTGGAGCGGTACACAGTGAAGTTCAAGGAATGCAAATGCAGGGTCCTGCACCTGGGAAAGAAAAACCTCATGCACCAGGACAGGTTGACCCGCTGGAAAGCAGCTCTGCAGAGCAGGGAGTCCTGGTGGAAAACAAGTTAACCATGATTCAACAGCATGCCCTGGTGGCCAAGATGGCCAGTGATACCCTGGGTTCATTAGGAAGACTGTGGCCAACAAGTCGAGGGAGGCGATCCTGCCACTCTACTCTGCCCATATAAGGCCATGTCTGGAATAGTGTATCCAGTTCTGGGCTCCCTAGTGCAAAAAAGACAAGGAAGGACTGGAGAGGGTCTGCTGAAGGGCTATGAAGATGGGCCAGGCACTGGAGAACCTCTTTTATGAGGAAAGGCTGAGGGAGCTGGGCTTGTTCAGTCTGGAGAAAAGAAAACTGAGTGGGTACCTCAACAGTGCACGCAAATATCTTCAGGGCAGGTGTTAAGACGATGGAGCCGGGATCTTTTCAGTGCTGACTGCTGACAGAACAAGGGGCAGTGGGAACAAACTGAAACACAGGTGGCTCCATCTGAATTTGAGGAAAAACTTTACTTTGAGGATGACAGAGCACTGGAACAGGCTGCCCAGGAGGACTCTGGAGTCTGCTTCTCTGTAAATACTCAAAGCCTGCCTGGACATGGATCCCATTCAGCCTGCTCTAAGTGAACCTATTTTAGGGGGAAATTGGACTAGATGATCTCCAGAGGTTCCTTCCAGCCCCAGTCATTCTCTGATTCTGTGATTCTCTGTATTTCTTTTACGTTATTTCACATTGCTGTATGAATATTGAATAGCTGTTTGTATATATAAAGAATTTTACTTTCCTTTTCAAGTTGTTTTCCATTTTGACCAAGTGGTTATATTGAGATGGTTTTATCCCCACAGAGATGTAAAGAAGTGTATGTAAATAAGATAAAAAATTACTCAGAAACTTCCTGAGTCTAACAACCTTCACAGAAAAATTGTGGATAAGAACATCCACCCCTGACATAAAAACTGGGGGCTATATAGGCCAACGCTGCTCAAGGCAGAGGTTTTAAGATGGTTAACACAATACTTGGAATACATGCAACAAAGAAGTTAGAGTGTGGGGATGGGGAGTTGTATGGTTAGGAGTTCACTGAGAAATGATTTTTCCATTGTAAAATGTCAGGGAGTTTCCTTCCAGATGACAGTGAAACACAGTCTTGGATGGTGGAATAAAGTCAACACCCTTTAACTTTATTCACAGACTGAAAAAAACCAAACAATTTTAACAGTGCTAACAGCTGTAACAGGGCTAGTTTGTCTGGGGTAGACTGAGTTTCCCATAGTCATCACAGAGTGTACAACATACCCTGGTCCTACTACAGTGCATGCCAGCAAGGAGCAGCTGCCCTAAACATAGACAGTATTTTCCATCTTTCTCCATGTCCCATTGCCCGGATGGCCTTGATGCGAGCAGCAGCTGGCTTCAGCTTTTCCCTGCTGTGATTTTCACTCAGCTGTTCAGGGATGAGGCTGGAACTGGCTGCTGTAGAAGGTGAGAAAGACATTTATTAAGGAGCAGGGGAAGCAGCAGCTGAGTGGCTGCTGGAAAGGAGCCTGGATGAGGCTGACATGCCATTCCCTGGAGGCCAGAAGCAGCTGTGGTGAGGAAGAAAGGGGAGGACATTCCTCAGATTTCATCTTACTCAGGGGAATATAGGTATTTCTGAATATTGGTGACTATGTGAAAATTTAGGGCACATCCGTCAGTTTCTACCATTCTTTTATGCAATAGTGTCCATATTGAACTTTGTTCCAAGAGACAGGAAAGTAAACAGGGATTTCATACAGCTTAAAGGCTGCAGCGTCCAAAAATGACAGTGCAGGAAGAGAAAGCCTTGGCAACAACTTGTGACACTGTGTCCAATATGAAATAAAGTCTCCCAGGGATTTCTCAATTTCCCAAGGAGAACAACCTGGCTGGGGAACAGGAAAGGTTCCTGGGATCTGCTGCTCAGACATCTGGAGCTTTCCTGACCAGAAGCTTATTAGTTTTTGCAACAATTGTGGATATGATCCTCCCTCTTCATAATGTGAAAGAATAAAATAATAGCTTTTACCACTAATACCTCTTCTTCTAGAGAAGGAAACACAAATGGTGACAAATGGTGGCTAGCAAGCATATAAAGGGAAGGAGAAGAGGAGTGGAAATCAAATAGAGTATATATGTACATAGTCAGTGTTTATTCTTACCATTTTTAATAATATAAGTTCACATATGTCATGCATGTTGCTGCTGAATTCTAACACAATTGAGAGAGTAGTTAGAGGCTGCATTTCTTGGGTAAAACTGAACAAAAGAAAGAAAAGTAAAAAATTTGTGAATGGGAAGAGGTAATATAGAAGATGAAAGATAATAAAGAACACCTGCACTTCAGAAACTGCCCTTTCAGACTGAATATTTCCAATTATCTTGATGGCACGAACATGTTATTTTGACTTTCACTGACCAAATTTGAAATTAGAGGTGTGAATATAAATGTTTGTTCTTTCCTCATCCTGCATGACACAAGACAAGCAGCCCACTTAAATAAAAGAATATCCCTGGTATGTGTCTTAATTCATTTCAGAGAGGAGAAGAAAACATGGCCCAAATAGAAGCCTAGGCTCCTATGTACACGCTTTGCTGTCATATGTGTTTCATCTTTCATCAGCTACTTGTCTAGTAATCCCACTGAATCCAAATTCTGTGATGTGCTTGAAATAGCACCACCAAATGCACCTTTCTTTTCTCTTTCAGTCCCTCAAGAAGGTAACACAAGACCATTCATTTGTATTGTTAACATCACTTATAACCTAATGATCATCTCAATTTTTCATAAAATTCCTGAAGTAGGCACTTAGCTTATATATGTTGTTGACTGAAGTTTTATTTCAGTTTATTCTGGATAAAGATCTACATCCCTATATATTCTCACTTTATGTAAAATAAGGTCCCAGACTTAACAATGGAGTATGATGAAATCAATTTTTTTAAAGCTGCATGCAATCATTAAATATTTTCTAGTATCACGGAAACTTTTTTTGTTTTCCACTATTGCAATGATTAGTTTACACATTCAAAAATTAATTTTTACAGTACTTTTAAAATACCATGATAATAATTTGTCTTGTGCTAAAATAAGGAACTTTTGAAAAAGAACTCTGAAAAAAGTGGAATATGGAAAAAGGTCAAAAGTGGAATGAATGTAAATTCAGTTAGGGGCAACCAATATTCAGTAAGATGCTGTGGTTTGTTGTGGGGAATTCCACCTCACTGGAGACTGATCTTTATTCTGCATAACTTTTATGAGACAACTGTTTTATAAAGACACAAAAGAATAAATATTTTGAAAGTAAAAATACTGTGGTGTTCTAGTGGATTTTATTGATCTCTGAGTGCAACAACAATTGATTCAAGACCTTTTGTCTTTTTAACATACATTTATCTTTCTATCAAGTGGGCATAGAAAATCTGAAATAATGCATATGTAACCAAGATGCACTGCATTTGCCCATAGACACATACAAAAAATATCCATATATCCAAATATCCCAAATATTGTAGGAATATACTCATACATTCAAATTTTTTAGTCCATGTATAGAGACACTAAATTATCTAAACAGTAAATGTGTTAAATTCTTTCTTAATGAATTAACATTTATGAGGGAATTTATTTTGCTTTCCCAAGCATAAGAATCAAAGATAATATAGATTCTTCAGGTTTGATTTCATTTAATGATTGTAGGAACGGAAAACTTCACATCTTCTCAAGTAAGTCCATTTTCCTTTGAGTGGTTCTTATGAAGTACCTCAGCACCTCTTCATCCTCTTATTGGTTCTCCACTTATCAGAGTTCACTCATTTATGCCATCTATCTAGGATTTGTCCTCAGCAAACCTTATTTGAATTGATAGCTTAGAGGACAGCACAGACAGCAATGTAAGGAATCTTACACCTTTTTCTGAAATGTGACAGCAATAGTGAGGAATCTTACATCTTTATCATGCTATTCAGTGTGATTCTGCCCAGTGTCAAGGGAAAGAACAGTTCCTGGGCTTTTAGGACTGGAGATACATCTGTTGACCCTCGTTGTACCACACAGAAGAGTGATGTTTACAACTATTAGAAAACATTTATCACTAGTACCAGAAGGAAATACTCATCCATACTTTCTAAAAGACTGATTTTATGGTATTTATTATTCTTTGAAAGTCTTGGTGAAGATTGACATATTGTCATTGAAAAAAACCCCTATGCATACTGAAAAAACCTGCTCTTAAACTCCTGTGGCCTTAACACATTGCAAGCATATTAAAGACACGCTGGTCACAGGGAAGAATGTGCTAGAATAAAGAGTTTGTCTGACAATGGACATAGAATCACAGAAATGCTGAGGTCAGCAGGGACCTTGGGAGATTCTCTGCTTCAGTCCTCTGTTAAAAGGAAGGTCAGGTAGATCAGATTGCTCAAGACCATATCCAGATGTGTTTTGAATAGTTCCAAAGATTCAGACCCCCAAGATTCTCTGGGCAAACTGAGTTAGATTGGAAGGATTACCTCCTTTGTCTGCTGGCAACACTCTTTCCAGTGCACCTGAGAAAACCGCTGGCCCTCTTTGCCTCTACAGCACAATTCACAGCATCATAGAAGCAATCACAGAATCGTTAGATTATAGAATCATAAAATCATAGGATAATATAAAAGTTTGGGTTGAAAGGGACTTAAAGACCATCTAGGTTCAACATCCCTGTACCATTATCCAAGTAATTAATGAAGATGTTGCTCAGCCGTGGTCCCAATATGGACCCCTGGTTATGCAACTAGCGACTGACCTCTAACCGGACTTTGTGCCACCAATCACAGCTCTCTAAGCCTGGCTGTTCAACCAGCTTTCAGTCAATTGCACTTTTCACTTACCTAATATTTACACCGTCTTGTTCATGAGGATGTTGTGAAAGACAGTGTTGAAAAACTCAGTAAAAGCAAATTAAACAACATACACTGTTCACACAGTGAGCTGCTCATCTATCTAAACTACTTCGGGGTTTTTTTTTTCATTTCTGTTTGGATATCAGTTCTGTGATTTTTTTAGGCATGGCCTAGCAGCATAATTCACAGCTAAATTTTCAGAAGTTTCCATCTAGATATCTGTCTTAATAGTCTTAATATGTCTCATTTGTGCTTACTACAAGTAAAATAAAACCCTTTTTTTCCTAGATGGCAACTGGGAGAATATAATCCTGGTTCAACTGTCAAAATGCTGTACAGCTGCACTAGGAATTTATATGGTTCACTAGCCTATTTTATTTCTCTATGACATTTAACAATGTTGTCTTGCACACTAAACAATAACTTTTGTTAACTTCTTTACATACTAGCATTCTCTAATGCCTTTAGTCAGTTGGGACGTTTATACCTTCAAGGTTTGGTAAGACAGTCACCCCTACAACTCTCTGCAGTCTACTCAGATCTCTCACTTTGGGTCTGGTCACAGTTCCCGACCAGATGAAGTTTAATGTGGAAAATAAAGTTCCCCTCATCTTAGAGATTTATATTTTCTTTCTAGTTAAAATGTGAAAACATGCTGGGAATACAGGAGCAATAATTCCTTTCATTATCTCCTTTTTTGCCTAATCAAACCAGAAATTATAATATTAAATACCCCAAGTAGTGCATGAAAAAATGGTGCAGGTTTAGTCCTCATATGGTACATTATAATAAAATAGCCTTTTAAGCATTCTCACTGGAATATACAAGGAACCACTTGTTTCATTTTGGGTGTTTTATTTTTACTGTTTATACCTGTAACAAAATCACAGTTCTTATTCACTTCCAACAGTGACACCGCTGTCAAAATCCAACTCCATTTCAAAAGGACAAGACTTGCTTATATTTTTAATAACTCCCTGTGCTTTACCTGCCATCTCATAAATGACAAGAGCAGACTCAAAACCAGATAGAAAAAATCTAAAGCTTTTTATTTTCAACACCATTTTTTAAATCTCCCTGTCCATCTCACTGAGGTGATGGTATAAGAGTGAAGCTTGTTACATTTGTTATATTAAAACCATGTCAGCTTCAAGCTCTGTTTTTTTGTATGCTAGCTAAATATATTCTAAACTGCTTGTATCTTTCTGCCATCCTTGCACATTTTTAATGCCTCTTTAGCTGCTTGATTTATCTCCAAACCTGCAGATTGCCTTTATAAGAATTCCCATTGAGTGAAGTGATACTTATTCATGTGAGCAGAGCTGATAAACTGCAGGTCTCACCATCACACAGAGCTTTGCTGATTATGATGCTACAGATTTTGTTTTCTTTCAGTAGGCAAAATAGGTTTAGAAACACATTTTCCCTTCATCCCTCAAAGGATCTCATAGCAGACTGGCTGAGATTCAAAAAATGGCTTTTCAGATGACAGTACATCATTCTGAATGGCTCCTACTTCACCTGACATACCTAGAAAGCCTTTGCCACAGTAAGAGATGTTTTCAGCCCAGAGGGACTCAGGCATCAATGTCTTGTATTTTTTGTGTAACACTTAGTGCAACATTCCCTATCTACCCGGATGGGTTCCTGAACCACCCTGTAGAAGCATTTAAAAAAAGTAAATTAGTGTTATACAACTTACATGAGCTTTTTAGTAACAAAAACAGACCATATCACTGAAGATTAAAATATATGCAAACAAAAATCCTGATTCAAATCTGAATCTACTCCCTCACATGCATAATTCATTCTCAAAAGGATTTAGGGGAAGAGGGGAGAAGAGGAAACATTCTTTAATCATCTGCTACAATATCAGTGTTATCAGTGTCATGATATTGTATTTCCTGAGTGAATGGAGCTCAAGAAAGAAACTATGGTCTTTCACTCTTGAACAAATGCGTCTGCCTCCTGTTTTTGCTTCCTCTTCTATGCACAAACACACGAGATTTCTGACTCAGACAGCTAAACCTGTATTAGATGGCTCAGATAATTTGCAGAGTAAATGGAAAACAAGCTAAGCTCTTGAACAGAGAGTCACAGTATCTCTCCTACATCTGAAATAAACCTAAATGCTGATTTTCATTGAGTTCTTTTACTATACCTAGGAAATGCAGAATAAGAAAAATGAGGTTCTATTTGCACAGGAGAATTGGAATTAAGAATGTGTTTAAAATTTATATATACCTTAAATACAAAAATATATGGAAATATATTTATAAAGTCTGTAATTTTCACCAATGGGATTTTTAAAGGTTTCATGTAACTTTTACAACAAAGAACATCCCAGCTGTTCTTAAAAGAAATAAGAAAAATGGAAAAAAATCCAAACAGATCAACCACCATTCATCTATCCTTTTTTTTCAGGAAGAAGCAGTAATATCTGCAATCTGAGCTCATGCCTGAAATGAGGATTTGATGAACTGCAAGAAAGCTGAGCTGAGAATCAGAGCCAGCTGCTCAGTTCTGCCCCTGCGTACCAATCCAATGGCTCAAAGAAGCCAGCAAAGGTTTCACGTTACCCAGTAACTCCACCTTTTAGGAGGAACTCCTCGATGACAAATACAGGTAACACGCACAGAGGTAAAAGAAAGCACCTGAAGGATAAGTCCATGGGAGGCCAACCAATTCTTTTGGAAATCACAGCACTGCCTTATCTTTTCTTCTTCACTGTTTGTCCTTATTCTTCTCATCAGTGCTTTTGACCAGTGCAGGGCTATAGGCAGTGACAATACTGTTTGCTTCAAAGCTACTCCCCAGGTGCACAGGACATTGCAGAGTTACTGTAAAACAAAGTCACTAATTCTTTCTCTACTTTAAAAACTCTGTCAGAATATTTTGTAGGAAATACACCCATGCTGCAACTGAGGAGTACTCTGACGTATACAGAGTTTTAAAAAAGTTTAGCTTTTTTCAATCTTTAAAAAAAAACATTTTATGTTTTAAAATGAAAGCTTTCTTCTCTTGACATGGATAAATTCATGTTCCTTTATATCTTACATGAAGATTAGTATTCTTATTACCTAGTTTTAGGGCACTACAACCTTATTTGAATGAATGCTCCTCTAAATATTCTGTTTGAATCACTCATTGGAGCATTTTGAAGTGTACAAGCTATGTTTTGATGATCTCATTGAACAAATGATAAAGCAATACACTGGCAAAGTAGCCTATAAAATGGATTTCATTGTTGTTTACTATGGTCATGTCTTTTATGTGTAATTGGGGAGATGCAATTGTAAAGGAGAAATGCCCTCCTTTTAAAAAGGTAGCTTCAATCTTTAGAGATTTTTATTTTTAATTGTATTGTCATCTAATTTTTTTATCTTCTCAAATCTTCTTTTAAATTTTCAGGAATGAAGGAAGTGGTAGACATGAATGTTTAAAAAGTCTTTTTCTGGGATATATGTGTATATTTGCAGGTATATAAACTTTTCAAAATTATGTGATGACATATGTTATATGTTATGATTAGGCAAGGAGATTTTTCTTCCATTGGAAAATATCTCCACTGGTTGTACTTGAATGCTAACTTTAATGCTAACATTATTATCATTAGGGAAGCATACAATATAATATGAAGATAATAGATTTTTACCAAAACTGCTAAGAAGACTGAGTCAGTCTTTACTTGGCATAATGATGGACAAGCCCTTTGCATAAAATTAAGAAGTCTCAACTCACAAGAAGTTAAGTTGACTAATAAAATTCACGAGTCTTCAGAAATTATGCATCAGACAAACATGACTGCTTGAGAATATAGCTTTCCTTTATGGTAACCGTAAAAATTAAGCTGCCTCCTTGTTCGTAACTAGTGCAATAAGATGCATCAAATTAGAGTTTCTAAATGCAGGCAACTGTAATTTGTGATATCATTTACAGGCATAGCTGCTATTCCAGTTGAATTAATGTTTTACTTTGCGTGGCCATTAGAACATGTTAATAGAGCATGATGACCACAGTAATATCTTTCATGTTAAGTGATTAGATTCAGGGCTAATTGATGGCCAGATTCAAATTTTACATCACCCTTGTTGGTTTTTTTTAAGCTAATTGGATACTAATGTAAAACCAGTTTTATTTATGAGTATTTCAAAAATCTAGAAATGCCTGGCTTATGCTTTGTGCTGTGTGTCCGAGTGTTTTGATTTTATTCCTGTTACTAATACATTTGGTGCAGACACTGGTTATAAAATCCTTGAAATACATTGCTTACCATATTTTGTAAAGGTTGTCAAAGCAAAAAGCTGCTGGTTAGTTTGGTAAGCATTCAAATGTTCTTCTGCTAAAATATCTTTCTTTTGCAAATCATTGGGGAATGTGTGTAGACTTCTTGATTTTATTTGCTTGTTAAGTCGACTGAGAAAAAGAAAAAAATGGAGAAATTTATCTGTGAGTTTATACATTCATGTGTTTCTTTTCCGCATAACGAAAAAATAGTCTTCTTTGGCCTTTTGATTAGAGGTAAAATCAGCATATCTTAGTTCAATGATAATTCTCTAGTCATGAAATATGGATGTGATCCTTTTAAAATAATGGAAGGACAACCATTTTTGAATAGCAACTTAAGCATTTTTCCTGGCTCAAATAATTTTTTGTCTGTTCTATGAAAAATATGGTAATTAAAAAAAACCCAAAAATATTATTTCTTGTTTTTTAAATGGTTAAACTGTTTCATTATATCAAACAGTAAAAGCTGTCTGATGCAGGGCCTAATAGATCCAATCCCTACCCAGCAGGAGTTGCCATTTATTATTTATTTTGTTTATTAAAAAAAGATATAATGTAGTTAGGAACATATTGAGATATCATGAAGTAGCATTGGAATACTATAGAAAAAATACATATACAAAGAAAAAAAGACATGATCCTGTTTGTAATTTTAAGCTAAAATTTACTAAAAATTTTGTAAGTCCCAAAGACATTTTAGTATTAAATTCTATGTTACCAACAGCATTGTTTCCCCTTCAACGCTCCTCCCCCAAAGAGCTGTGTATCCCCGCAAATGTCGCTGATTAAACTACGAAAGTGTTATAACTAATTTTACATTCCATGAACACTTCTGAGGAAAATTTTTACTTGGGTCAAAGCATCATACATTTGAAATAGATAAATGTGATATCAACTATTTTCCTTCAGTGGAAAACTAAAATATGAAACATAGTCAAAGGGAACACATTTTTGTCAGTATCGTTTTCATTAGCGCACTGGAATTGAGTTCAGGTAGGTCAGCCTGAATATATTCAAAAATTATGGAGGAAGTAATTATAACTATATGAATAGCTAGGGAGTGTGAACAGATACAAAAGAGGTAGCCACGTAAAACTTTTAAATACAGTTAACAAGTTTATTCTCTACAGTGAGGACCAAATTTTCATAAATAAATTTGGTTTCAGGTTTTTTAGATTAATATTAGAAATCGAAGACATTTAAAATTAATTAGCTATCTGGTTTCCTTCAACAGTTAAACCTCCCTTTAAAAGAAAAAAAAAGAAACTTTTCAAATGGCTCTTCCATGTCTGTTTTCAGAAGAGAGGTGTCACTCCTGAAACTCAAGCATTTCCCTCCCTGGCCATGACCATGACTAGCTTAGATGCAGATAACCAGTTGTTAAACTTCTAAATAAGGAAGTGCATTGTCCTTTTTCTCCTACTCTTGTCATTTGCAACAATTTATCCAGATTCTAGCAAGCTTAAGTCCTGAAAACTTGTATATGGTCTGTACAGATCTGTGTGGAAAAGGTGTTTGAAAGTAATAACTAGAGCATGGTAAGCAGCTGCACAAAGGAAAATTGCATGGGTAGATCTCATTCATTATTTACAAGGCTCATAGATTTCTTGTATGTAGTGAACTGACCCCTGACCTTCATTCTTTTATGCCTTTTAAAAAACATCAGTATATTGATAATAAATAAATCAACTGAATTGCAAATTGTGTTAGTTCTCCACTCTCTAGGTCTAATCCAAAACTCAGGGGGCAATCACATCAAGTGGCGATTCCTTGTTCACCATAGACTAAATGAAAAGTGGTTCCCATTACATCAAATTTTGTCCGTTATGATTCAAGTCATTATTTAGTTCCACTTCTGTGTGGAACAGCTTCCTTCATCCCTTCAGATAGGTGAAAACATTTACTTTATTAATTTCAAAGCAAACTAATTGGTTTTCATTTTTTTCATCTTCATGAAAAATAACATATAATTTTAAATAGTCATATGATCCAAAATCAAAACTGTTTCTATATCAAACAGATAAGACGGAATGCTTCAGCCTTTCAAAATTAATTTAAGAAAAAAACCGAAATGTAAAATTCACAAAAATAAATATTTCCTTACAAATTATTTGGGGTTTGAAGAATTGACAGTTTCAGAAAAAAAAAAAACCTACTGAAAATCTTCTGACCTTTTTAAGTCCCCTTTGCTGCACTTACTGATGTATGTAGTAAGTCTATATGTCTATGAAGAGGAAGATTATTTTTGAGCTCATGTGAGCACATTGACGTTAAATTAGTGGGCAGCAAATTCTTCACTTTGCTTATCTTCCTCTTGTGTAGAAACCCATGATACTCAGAGTACTTAAATTCGTGAGTTCACAGATTATTATTTTGATGCCATAGAAGTTTTGTGGTTCTTACATATCCTAAGATTCTTTTAATTATCTTCTTTCTCTTTTTTTCTTTTTAAACCACAATATTTGTTTATCTTTGTCTCTTGTGGTATTCAGAATGAAGTAAATATTCATCATTCCACATGAAGGTGTCAGTCAAATTCACAAAGGTCTTGAAGCTATGTTGGCACTTTCAACCTTTCAACATTGACTCTGATTTAGTTAAAAATTCAGTCCTAAGTAATCAACATACTCACCAAAGCATATGGATTCTTACAGAAAAAAAGAGGTTTTTTTCTCATGAATAAGCATTTTTGAACAAAGATGTGCTGGTGAAACTTTTCTTGTGTTATACAGCCACTAAGGTGTAAATGTCTCTTCTTTTGAAAGAGATAAAAGATGGATAGTCTTCATCTGTATAATAAACATTTCAAAAAGCTACACGTGAAAGCAAACAGAAAGTGGATAAAATTGTGTAAAAACACAAAGGTAAAGCATAAAAGCATAATAAAGTAAAGTTTAATGTATGAGTAGAAAAAGCAATAGCAATGTCATTTGCAATTAAAAATGAAATTAATAGTAAAATGAATCTGTTGAAGAAAACATAATGAATAAAAGAATCCAAGCCTGCAATGTAATTCATGCTCTGTACATGCATTTGCACAATAAAAACCAAATCTGTTTTCACTTATTTTCTGTTTTATTATTATTTTTAAACAAGACATAGATATAAAGAAGAATTTTTTTTTCTGTGAGGGTGGCGAGGCATTGTAACAGGTTGCCCAGAGAAGTTCTGGATTCCCTGGAAGTGTTCAAGGCCAGGCTGTATGGGGCTTTAAGCAACCTGGTCTAGAGAAAATTTCCCTGCCCATGGCAGAATGGTTGGAATAGGTCACGCTGAAGGTCCCTTTCAGTCCAAACCATTCTATGATTCTATGATTCTATGATTCTATGATTCTATGATTCTATGATTCTACGATTCCACGATTCTATGATTCTATGATACATGCAGTGACTTTGAAGTGAATTCTATGATTCTGTGATTGATTCTATGATACATGGCTGTATGTTTTTATATTGAAGTCTTCAGTCATTATTTCTTCCTGCCATTCAAAGCAGGTGAACTCCCTCTGACATTATCTACTTGCATTTTGTAAACATTAGCTGTTGACAGGGAATGCAGTTGTAGCACACAATGTCTGCATTACCCCTTGTTAACAGGAGCTTGCTTTTACTCAAATTATGAAGAAAAAAGGCACACATTAACATAGACAGAAAAAGGAAGTTTTGTTTTTCATCTAAGGCATATGGAAGATGTCAAATATTGAATGTTGTATCTTGCCACTGACTACCTAGTTCCTGAAAAATGCAGACCACATGGACCACAATGGTTCTTATATTTCTTATATGGACAATAGAGGGTCCCAATCTTGTAGATGTAGAGTTAAGTGATGCCAATAACATTGTGGTAAATAACAGTCTTGTTCACAAACCTTTCATATATTACAATTACCAGTGTACCATTAACACTGCTTATTATGTTACTACATTTGAAGTAAATGAAGTTAAACAAAAATATAATATGCAAAAATTATCTGCACTCAGCAAAAAAAGGATGGAGCTGAGTGTTCAAGTGTGAACAGAAGACAGCAACGGCATCCAATTTATAAAGCTAACCAAAGTCCTCATAGCCTATACTGGGTGTCTGTGCTACTTTGTGCTTTAAATACTTTTCTACCTATTGCAAGTTTAAGATCTGTCAACTTTGTATTTCAGTATAAATGTCAAAATCCTTATTTTTAAATATACTAATGAGTACTTATGGAAAAATGAAGGGGGTCAACACATATCATCTTTAACTTAATTTGTTACAGCAGAAGCTCTTTAAAAACATTTCTGTGATTGAGAACATGAACCTTCATTTCTGCATAAAGAGAAGCAATGAAGTTGTCATGGTTATTATAGTCCAATTTAAGAAGCAGTACCCTTGAAATTTTTGACTTACTGAAGCTTTAATGAGATCAAAAACTACTGTATCTAGGTCTTGATTATACTCACAGCATTTTTCTTGGATATGCAGACATGAGGAAGAATCACACCAATTGTACTGTACTAAGCTGGGAATGAAATCACACTGACTTGTGTGTGAGGCATTTTCTGCACATTCATCAGTTCAGCAATTTAGAATCTGTCTAACAGTTATCTTCCTAGATGTAGTTGAGAGCAAACTACGACAATGATTGTCGCAAGAAGAATGATTTTCATTTCCTTTAGACAGATGGACGGATTTTTTTGCAGACGCTGAACATTTGTAGATGTCAGAAGTAGGCTTGTCAAAACATTGTTTCAGAAAACCTTTTGGATTTTTTCCTCTTCACAGAAACAAGAACTGCTGCATGTGTCTTTAAAATGTCTCTCTAAAGCTACAAGGTGACTCATTATCCCCCACACCCCCATAATTAGGATAAATTAAGATGTTTGTGAGATTAGATAGCAAATTTTAAATTCAAAGTTAGATGCAAATACAAAGCCACATTTTATACTAAAGTTGATAATATAGGCAATATTGTGGTCAAGAAGGTAGTCTCATGGGAGGGCAGATAAACTTTGTAAATGCTGATATACAAAGAAGATGTCCATGACTTGACCATTGTTTTGTCTGTGTAGTTTTCTGTTTTGTTGCTAGCTCATATTACGGATTAATAATCGTGTGATTCACAAAAAAAAAATAATATAAATAGTCTCTATTTACGTTCCTCTTTCCTATAGCATATTAATGCTGAGAAATTTTCTGCTACCTTTTCCAAAGATAACATCTGCTTGTATTACAATCCACAATTTAACAAGCTTGTTTGAACAAACCATTTTTGGTTTTTTATCTAGGATTTCCTATTTTAAGTTCTCTGCATATACCTCTGTGGGCAACTACATACCACGGTGACAATGGTTTTATAACAAGCTAATGCTAAACTTGAGTAAAGGTTATAAGTCATTGTTGATTTCTCCCAGCAAGCATTGACATTTGAACTGCAAAACTCAAGCCATACAGATGCTTTTCTATCAATTCAGTGAAAAGTGTATCTAGCACCAGCTTTCTTCATGCTGACTATTCTTGGAAGAAATGTTCCACAAGATGTAGTTACATAGAAACAATATTTTTGCAATTTTTTTTCACTAAGTACCTTGTTATACTTACCATCACAGTCAGAAAGTACTGTTGTTCCCCAAAATTGTATCTAATGAAGAATTTAATGATTAATTTTCATTCAACATTTTCCATTAACACATCAAGTATCAGCTAGCAAATCAATTATGTAGTGAGTTATGTTTAATGCTGGTATACCCCCTTCCTCGCATCAGATGAGCAGTGCTGTCCCTTAAACTAGCTGCTGTGGTATAAATGAAGATTATGTGCTGAGATTTACTACAGACTGAGCGTGACCAGACACCATTGACACATTTTACTGTGTATCTAGAAGAAGACTGGCCTTGCAGGATGGCATGCCTTATTAGCTTTCCTAGAGACACTGCTGGCTGCAGAAGGTCATCCTTCAACAAACAAGGATGCCAGGAACAGTGCCAGGAACACATATTCACTTGTGTTTATTAAAAAATTCCAAACTTTAATAATTAGGGCTATTAAATAAATAGGAGACTGGCTTAAATTTCTGGATAGTTTATTTCTGTGAAGTTAAAAAATATTCCAGATAAGTGGGACAGATTTTTAACTGTCTGCAGAAAATAATTAAATAAACATGTTTAAAGAAAGTCACAATGAAAGCTTAGCAAGAATTTTAAATTAATGCATTTTAGATATTTTCAGAAAAGAGATCTTAAGCCCTTGAGGAAACCGCTGTTAGCACCTTTCTCTTTTCAACTCAGTCTGCACTTAACATGATTTGTCACAGTAAGGACTTCAACTATAAAGAGATTGCTTTTAAAAATATAAAACCTCAAATTATCTTTCTACTTTTTTTAGATGGGAGGGTGACTTGAAGGCAAGAAAGGTTTTATACATTTGTTTTCAAGTTAAGACTATTTTATTTTTTATTTATAAATTTGATCTTGACTTCTGATTCATTTTCCCACACTGCTGTGTCCGAAGTCTGGAAACGGTAAAACTGTTTATTGCAGATTGTAACAACCTATATGTCAGAGAAGTGGAAGGAATTTGAGACCAAATTTTCCCTTGAAACCTACTCAAGATAAAAAATAATGTACTATTCAAATATTTCTTGATAATAAAAAAAAAGGGCTCTGATGGCTTTTGGAGAGCATTAAAATTTCACACCTATTTGCAAGACAAGCACAGAATGTGCATGGCATTGTAGTGTATTATACACTTAGAGACGAAAAGAAATAAAAGACAAAAAAAGCACGTCCTTTAACACTCAGGGCCAGCCAGTTGATTTATTTTCTACCAAAACACTTTAAATAGTTTCTTGATGGGTAAAGTATATATCAGTTACACCAAAAAATTGAAATATTGATTAATAATTGAAAAGGATGGTATTGTTTGGGTGGAAATGTAACCACCACTTTCAATACTCTCATGAAATCTGAATTTTACCAAGTACTTTGTGTGCAAGTGATATATTGACAATTTAAAAATGCAGAAATTAAAAATACCTCATCAATAAATCATTTAAAATTTCATATACTATTCAAAAGCTTTTGTCAAGTATGCAGCTAATCACTAAATCAGTAAAACATGTATGGAAAAATCTTATTATGTCTATGTCTGCAGCCTTTTTTTTTATCAGTCAGAATGATTCTCACAACAAAATCTTTCATGGAAACTGTTAAGGTAAGAATGCTCATTGGAAGAGATTTTCTCACACCATGAAATCTTATTATTCAAACAAGTTCTATCATGTTATTTCCTGATCACATTTTAAACTCAGAAGTTACTCTGCTCCCTGCTTTGTTTTCAGGTGCACAAAGTAAGACAACAAAGGTATTGGGTGTTTGGGGGGTTTTTCTCTGTAGGAATAAGGGAGACATTCAAACCAATGATGCCATATCATTTTATAATGCCATATCATTATAAAAGTAAAAAAAAAAGATTATAAAGATAGTTCACTGTATCTAAATAGAATGAACCAATGGGTAATTCTTGAAATTTGACAGTGTGATCTCTAAGGTGTTTGGTGTTACTCCCTATAAAACCACTATATAGTCACTAATATCTATAAGAATGCTTTGCACATTCACATTCAGTTCTGGAATAGGAGAAATCTAATGCTGATATTTTCTGACAGCAATACATGAGCTGGAGCTTATTGTTGAAAGGGACAAGGCAGCAGTCTCTAGGGGACCCTGTCTGAGCAAAGGGCCATCTTCATATAAGTCTTCTAACCTCAACCATTCTGCCACACATGAACAGTCTTAATTTAGAGGCCAGGGTGAATTCAGTAGTGCAAGTGTCTGCCTTCATCATTTCCTTTTCTTCTTCTACCTTATTTGACAACTATTCATGAACCATCACCCACTCCCCCATCCTCATTGTTGGGCTGATTATTGCCAGGCCCTTGTGCACAGGGCACTGATTTTTCATCACAAGAACTGATAAATTAGGGGTGAAAACCCACCTGCAGAATCTGAAGACCAAAAGTATCTGCACTGGGTGAACAATGGTGGATTGCAGCCCAGCAGGTTTTCCTTCAGAAAACCTTTACCTCCTCTCTCCCACAGCTTGCTCCTGTTTGTTCAGTTGCAAGAACCTATGGGTCCTGCACAGGGGTTGTCTGGAGCAGCCCCTGTCTGGTTCTGTCTGGTCCAGCAAGGGTGGGGGCATGGTGGACAGTGAGCTGAACACAAGCCAGCACAAGCCACCCTTTAGCAAAGCAGTCCAAGGGTGTGCTGGGCTGCTTAAGGAAGGGTCTTGGCAGTAAGGCTTGAAAATTGCTTGGAACTGAATCTGCCAAGTGATGCCACAGGCTACAAGGGCTTCCCTAAATGTCTAAGTGGTAAAGACCAGGGAAAATATGAGCCTGTTGCTGAATAGGGTAGGAGATATGTTGCCTTGTCTTCAGTGATAAGGCAGAGGTGAAAACTCACCTAAAAGGCCACAGGAAGATACCAAAACATCTTTCACAGCAGGCTTTCTCTCTTTGGGGCATCTACTTTCCTGGCTGGTTGGCAAACAGTAAATGGTTCCTTGGAACACGGGGACATCACGGAGTGTGACTGTGACATCATCCCAACCTGGCTGCTTTTCAGAAGCCACGGCGTCTGTCCCCTGGCATTCTGTCCAGGACTGCTGCAGGAACACATGCAAGGCGAGCAGGCTCCAGAAGGATCAGGGTCTTGCTCTTTAAGCTTTGGCTTGTTAGAGAGCAGCAGCTCCAGGCACTGAGCAAAGTCAGCCACTTCCAATCTCTTCCATTTGCCCAGTTGTGAGGCCCTGCGGGTCCTGCACAGGAGCTGTCCCAGGGCTGTGAGTGCCAGGAGAGTGCTGGGCCTTTCCAGCACTGCATGCTCTCTGCTTTTCTCCACTGTGTCCTTCAGGTACCCTGTGCTAAACAGAGTCATGTCTGGGAGACATTATGGGGTCTTCGGGGGGTTGGACACAGCAGGTCTTTCCCCAGGGCCTTCTGACAGCTGACCAGAGCCTGCCCCAGGGCTCTCAGCCATCTAGCTTGAGCTCTGGGGAGATGTGGAGGAGACCAGGCCTTCCCTTCCTGCTCTCCCTCCCTCTCTACCTCCTGCCATGGAGCAGACCTCCAAAGGGTCTGCCCAACCTCCTTCCAGGTCCCAGTGGGAGCATTTCCAGCCTAGGGCCACATGGGCTCTTCATGCCTGTCTCTTTCCCTGATGCACAGGCAGGAGGTTTCCCCAGCACCTCGATATCCAGTGGAGGCTGCTTGCCTGTGGGCAGTAGGGGCAGAAGGGCTGTCCTTGGGCTAGCTTGCCCACAGGGCACCTGCTGCTGCTGCTGCTGCTGCTGCTGCTGCTGCTGCTGCTGCTGCTGCTGCTGCTGCTGCTGCTGCTTTGAAGCCCAGAAAATGACCCCTTCAGCAGACCCTTACCTTTCCTATTCCACAGCTTGATTGGACTTTCCTTGTTTTTCCCCTCTGAGCCCCAGAGAGAGCCAGGCACCCAGGCATTTTGCATGTCTCCCTCTCCAGGACCGGGTGCAGGGCGCTGAGGAAGCCCTGGAGGAGAAACTCTGCTACAAGGGGTAGCATGAACCAGCTGCCGCCAGCAGGGCCATCGGAAACAGCAGAAACAGATGGCCTATGCCCCATCTGCCTGGGTGACCTTGAAAATGCCACCTATGTGGAGGTCTGTCATCATTGCTTTTGCTTCATTTGTATCTGGGAATGGGCCAAACTGACAGAGACCTGCCCACTGTGCAAGCAGCCCTTCAAGCGGCTGCTGCGCACGGTGACAGCGGACAACAACCACAAGGAACACGTGGCTAAATGGTCTGCCTGCCGCCAAAGGAAGGCAGCCAGGACCCGGAGCAGATCCCCACAGCGGCGCTACAACCTGAGTCGCAGGCATGCTGACACCCAGCCCTCCACAGGGAGGAGGGGGACTGTGGGGACAGACTGAGTGCAGAGTGATCCAGTAGCTGTGGGGCCCTCCGACGCCACTTCTCAGCAGGCTGCTGAAGCCAGCACTTCTCGTGAGGGAACATCACCAAGCACAAGGGAGCACCCAGCCAGCCCTGCTGCTACACCAGACAGCAGATGCAGCAGCAGGGCTGCTGTGGCCCCTGCAAGTCTGACCCCTTTCACCTGCAATAAACAGCCAGGCGCTTTCAGTTTTGAGATGTGTATCATAATTTCAGTAATTTTTAACTGCTGCAACAGAATATGTTTCTCTCCTGCTTTCCCTGCTTCCCCTGCTTCCCACTTCCAAGCACTAGGGCAGGGGTGTCCAAGGCCTTTGCCCAGCAGCTGCTCCTGCTGGTGCTTCTGTACCCAAACGTTCCCGGCCATTCTTTAGGCCCTACTCTCAGTCCATCTCTGACAGCAGCAGCTGAAACTCCTCCCACCCACACACCCATGGCTGCGGCTGGCAGGCAGGAAGGGGCTTGTTATGTTCTTCTGGCTAAATGCTTTCTGGGAATGGGAGTTCAGAAGCAGTATTAGAGAGTCTGTATTGACGGGAAGCCTGGATGGCCTATTTCCAGCAAGAAGTCAGGCGTAAATCCACATGAAGTAGCTTTGGCTACTTTCTACACCATGAGAAGTCACACACAGATACAGAAGTGCCCTGAACAACAAGGTGTAAGGAAGGATCAATCCACAAACTACCCAAACTCATCTTTATCTATGAGCCATATTCAAGGGACGGAAACATGCCAGCACTGACACAGAAACTAAACTGTAAACCACAAGAAGATGCAATGCACAATTCTTCTTGGTTTGCACCTATAAGACTTCCGAAGACATGGACAGCTGCTCAGCATTGGCACTAACCTGGCCAACCCCAATGACCAAGTTTGTAGCAAGCTGTCCCTGTGGTTTTGTCTGGTCCAGCAATAGCCCAGCTCCTTCACTTTCCGAACCAGGCATGTGGCAAAGCAGCTCTGCAGACGGGGTCCTGGGAGACAGCGTGTACTCTGTACATGACGAGCAGAAAAGGACTCTGAGGATGAGTGCTGGAGACAAGCTGTCAGTGGAAAGGTGCAAGGTGAGGGCCCAGAGCAGATCTCTGCAGCAGGGCTCCAACTTGCATGCTGAGAAGATGACGTCAGGTTCTCTACAGCAGTGCCTGGTGGTAGAATGAGAGGCAGCGGGCCTCACCTGACATGAGACAAGTTCATACTAGAGAGGAAGGGCAACCTTCTTCCCTATGGAGACTTTCCAGAGTGGAGCAGGATGCCTAAAGAAGCTGTGCTGTCTGCATCCTTGGGACTTTTTGAGACCAGGTTGGGGAAAGCAATCAATTGCATCATCACACCTTCTGGCTGAGCAGGGGGCTTCACTGTGGACCTGCTGGCATCCTTTCCAACCTGAATTTTACAATCAGCTTATAATTTTCCTTTTCTCTTTCCGTTCTGCTTCTTCCTACATCCAGTTGGAACCAGATGGATATAGTTAAAAAGATATTTATTTAACTCATAATGCAAGTATGCAAAAATAGATGTAGCGGTTCAGATCAATGTATACATCTAGCCAAGACTTCATTTTCAACAGTGTTCACTATTAATTTTCTAGGGGATAATAAAAATGAACATGAAATTTATCCCACAAATTTTCCAGGCTTCAATTATTGTCGGTTGTGGAGATTTTTTAAACATAATTTGTTACTTTGTAACTCCACAATGGGTCCCTCTGACAAATATTTTTCCAGAATTCCTGCAGACTCTTGCTAAAATTCTGGCAGTCATAATATAAGTAACTTGAAGAAAAGCTTTCTTTGAATCTGCCCAAAATTATATTTTGGTGGCCTCATTTCTATATCAAAATACACTGTTATAAGCTGATTTTTATACTTGATCTCAACCACTTGTGTCGTGCCCTAATGCTTACTACATGTATTTACTCTTGGTGTATTTATTCGACTTAGCAACTAGTGAAGAACTGTACATTTTATTTTCAGGAGCAGCTGAGGGAGCTGGGGTGGTTTAGCCTGGAGAAAAGGAGGCTCTTGGGAGACCTTATCGCTCTTTACAACTGCCTGAAAGGAGTTTATACCCAGGTGCGCGTCAGCCTCTTCTCCCAGGCAACTGGTGACAGGATGAGAGGACATGGCACCAGGGGAGATTCAGGTTGGATATAAGGAAGAATTTTTTCCGTGAATAAGGTTGTTAAGCACTGGAATGGACTTCAAGGGAGGTGGTGGAGCCACCATTCCTGGAGGTGTTCCAAGATGTGACTGGACATGGCACTTAGTGCTATGGTCTATTTGACATGGAGGTGATTGGTCAAAGGTTGGATTCAGTGACCTTGGAGGTCTTTTCCATCTGAAATGATTCTGTGATTTCTACCAATTAGCAACTGATGGAAATAAGTGGGAAAAAAAGAAATATTTTCTGTTTACTAAAAGAAAGGTGACTTTCTTAGGAATATTGTAAGATAAATATTTCATCATTTTTCTGTCTACTTACTGCAGGGTCTGCCAGAGAGTAACAGGGAAGACATCCTCTTTCCTAAAAAAGTCATGTTTTATGATGCATAGATTTGAGAGAATCAGACCTGCACATATGGAGAAATTATGCTAAATATATTTTTACTTTTGTGAGCATAACATGTCATACTAGAGTGTGTGGTTTCAATGATGTTACTACCAATTCAAACCTTAGCAGTGATTTGGACTTGTTATAAATTGTAGAACCACAGATACGACAGCCTAGATATTTGATGTTATTTCCATGTTGTGTTAACACATATCTAACTCTCTAAGTTCACTGACTAACACATAGTTGGAAGTGGATTTGATCAAACATATCATCGAAAAAGTTACATCTCATTTCTTGTATAAGAAATCTCCTAACAAAAAGTAATTTTGCCAAAATTTTTAACAAGCAAGGGCTAAGGTCTACAAAAGAAATATCTTGTCAGCCCATCACTGGTTTTTACTGTCAGAGCTGAGACTATATAAGCTTATTATCCAGGGAGAATATTTTTTAAAAAAGTTGTTTCTAACAATTTTAAAATTTAGGATTATAACCTGAAAAACCTCACAAATAAATAAAATAACCCAAACAAAAATTATGCTTCTCAAAACAACATTAACCTGGAAATGGGTTGCATTTGATTTTTTTTGTGACTATAGAAAGGAAGGGGAAAATTAATTTTAATTACACTCAAATGTTTATACTTGAACTCACACATAAGACAGTAGACTGCCAGTGATACAATCAGCATATTGTGATAACATGCTATGCCTTGGTGAGAATGCTCAAATGACTTCTTTACACATATGATCATGAAGAGTATCAGTATTTTTGTGTACAGGTCTCAATATGCGACAGGTTGACTAACAGTTAAAGTGCTGTTATCAGTTATATGAAGGAGCTTGTAGAGACCTTGTTTCTCACATTTTTATTTCATTTATGAAACAGAGCAAAATCTTTAAAGCTGAGAGAGCTTCATAGTTGGAACACGCCAGGAAAAATCAGCTTAGATTATACAAATCTGTTAATAGAATCACAGAATAGCCCAGGTTGGAAGGCTTCTGAAAATATCATCTGCTCCAACCTTTTGTGGGAAGGGGAGACTAGAAGAGTTCTTCTAGCACCCCCTGAGGAGGCTGTTCCAGTGAATGATTGTTCCTTATATAAAAAGCCTCTCCCACTGCAACTTGTACTCATTGCCTTTGTGTTCTCTGCATGGCTCCTTGTGAAGAGAGACCCTTCTCTTTGTAGCTGCCCTTTGGGTCCTGGAACACTGTGCTGACGTTCCTCATGAGCCTTCTCCATAGAGATGAGATCTAGATCCTTCAGTGTTTCCTCATAGGTCAGGTTCTACAGCTCTTTGATCATCTTTGTGACTCTCCTTTTGACATTCTCCAGCCTGTCTGCATTTTTCTTCAATTGTGAAAACCAGAACCGGACACAATACTCCAGATGAGGCCTAACAAGCTCTGAGTGGAAAGATAACAACTTTCTCTGCTAGTAATACCCCTGTGAATGCAGCCTGGGAGATGGTTTTTTGACCCGACCCATCAACTTAGCCCCAAAAACTCCACCAAATAACAATCAAATAATTGTTTTCTTTTCTTCCTCTAATGTTAAAAAACTGATATAGAGTTACCAATTTTAGTCCAGTTACTTTTCTCACTACGATAACTTCTTTTATTCCTTTCATTTATCTGAGACACTCAAATTATAAATAAGGGTTCCATCACTATGCTAAAAGGTCTAGGCAGGTCTTCTGTATTATGATTATTCTTACAATATCAAACCTGGCTGGAACAGCTGTGCCTAAAAGTAATTTTATAAAAGCCAAAATGTTTCCAGAGAGGCATATTGGTTTCAATGAATTTTTCAAAGGAAATTTTTCTGCAGTCAAGAACTTCCTGGTCACCTCTAATGAGGAGTGAGGAAAAGAGATGAATTAAAAACCTCAGGTATCATATTGAAAAGAAATCAATTTTTGACAGAATTCCATTGTCAAAAGAACATTTGTGTCCATTCCAATGTGGAATAGAAACTAAGTTTGAGGTTCTAAAAGTTCTTTTTCTGCCAAGCTCTCTACCACATGTGATGACACTTACTGAGAATGATAGCTTCCAGAATACCAGTTTGTGGTTCAGTGAAACCAGTCTCTTATGCTATGGGTTTGTCTTGAGACACAAAGAATTATCTATACTTTGATACCTGTAACCAAAAACTATAAAATAACTGAACGTAAGTACAGAAAACAAACTATGAATTTCATATTAAGGCTTATTTATATAGTGTCCATTAGCAAGGAAAACAGCATAATAATCCTCAGTCATTGCTCCATTCTGCATTCACTTCAAGCTCTAATGCAAAAAAAAAGAGGCAAAGCTTCACAGACTAAGATTTGTGTCCACTGTTACCAAGCAAAGTGATATGATTTAACTATTCTGAGCAAATATTCGGAAGAATATTTCCACTTTAATATTATAGGAAATGCTTTTGATATACAGATTCACATGGAGACTTAAAGGTGTAGGGGGTTTGATGCACTGCAGCTAAGCAAACTGAGGGAACTCGACAAGGTCCTTGCAAAAGCACTCCATATTTTTTGAAAGAATAAGTCTCTGCTGACTGAAGAAAGGCAAATGCTTCATCCACCTTGATTAAAGGGGCAAACTCACCAATCTGGGAAATCAGAGGTGAGTCTCTTTTATTCAGTCCAGCAGTAAATCTACCTGATTGTCTTCTATGATAAACAGATTGGAAATGTGATTGAAGAGAGAGAAGAGGATATCATTTACCTTATGTGACTGAAGGGAAAGCAGGGGATATAATTTACCCTAACTTTGTTACTCTTTCAACACTGTCTTCTATAATATTGTTGTATCCAAGTTAGGGAGGCCCAATCAAGGTTTAGATTGACGGACCAGACGGCTACACAACCTATCTGTTTGGATGACTGGACTCAGGGGGTAGTGTTTAATGAGTTTTACTCTACCCAGAGACCAGTAGGGTGGGGTAATGCAGAAATCTACCCTGTGGGACCAGTCTTGTGTAACAACTTCATAACTGATGAGGTGACAGAGTGCAGCAACATCAAGCTTGCAGATGACACCAAACTGGGGTAACTAGTCCATATGCTCGAGGGTAGGGCAAAGAGACCTACACAGGCTGGAAGAATGGGCCACAATGAATCTCACAAAGTACAAAGACTAATTAAAAATGCCGCACCTTGGAAGGAAGAGCTTCTTGAAGTGACACAAACAGAGGATTGAGGACTGGCGAGCAACTCTGACAGACAGCAAGCAGTTCATGAGCAAGCAGTACTCAAGCACCAAGGAGAGCCAGCAGTCTCCTAAGCTCTATGTGCAGGAATTGAGACAACACACAGAGGGACTGATGTTGGGGTTTGGTCAGTACAGTGCAGGTAATACATTGCTAAACAGGAAGAAGCTGGAATGTAGAGCAAAATCCCAGTGTCTTTCACCTTATAAAGGCTCATAAAGAGAAAAGTGTAATCTGCACAACATGGCTGGTCAGTCAGCACGAAGGATTAATACCACATGCTGTGCTTGACTAACTCTTATTATCCTATACTCACTGCTTTATAGTGAGAGTGTAAAGCCCCCAAATTGAAAAGGGTAAAATTGTTCCATAAAAGTTATATTACTGTAAAAGCAAACTTTGTCTGGGAAATGGCACTAATGGGATTAATGATAGAAAGGCTGTGAGAAATTCTTTGTGCTTTATTTCTAGCAGGCAACTGGGGCTTGATTGATTCTTGTGGCACCACTGCACAGACTCCCCAACACTACTGCCTCATGGAAGTGTGTCAGAGCTCTCCTCCAGCATGGGGCCTGCAGCAGGATCTGCAGGGAGTCAGGCGTTGGCACAGCTGGCACATGCAATGCTGTGGGGAGGGAGGGAGGGAAGGAAGGAAGGAAGGAAGGAAGGAAGGAAGGGAGGAAGGAAGGAAGGAAGGATCCTTCTGTACATACTACTCTTAAGGCCCATCCTTTGAACTAAAACTGTTTGGATGTGAGTGTGGGGAGTAAGGAGGAGGACTAGTCCTAAGCAAAATGCATACTTCCAATGTAGCTCAACTTGGTGTAAGACAGTAAGAAATTAAAGAAAGACAAAAACAATATGAAAACTTATTATAGTGTAATTATGCTAATGCATAACTTCAAAGACCTGTTTGTAAGTTTATGTAGAATGGTTATAAAGTATGCAAAAATAAATGGGAAGTTAGCTGCTTCTCTCTCTTTTCTGAGAATATGCTTGTTTCATTATCAACTTTTTTCCCTCCACAGCACATTTTATAGCCAAAATGTCATTGCATTAAGAATTTTAGCCTCATTTGCATAATGCTAATAGCACAAAGGCAGGTTTGCTTAACTATCCATACAGGAATGGGATTGCTGCAGCTCTGGAAGAAATGGATCCACTTGTTAAAGTGAAAAAAAACCCCAGAAAAGTAGCTAATACTAGACTGTCAGCCAGAAACTGATTTTGCTGCTAATGCGAACAGTTTTATTATCTCAACTAAGCAGACATGTGTCATTAATTCAAAAGAAAACATTCCAACAGTCCTCCACCTCATGAAGCTTTTATTGTGCAGTGGGATAGGGGGTATTATTACTGAAATAATATAACAGGACTTCAGTTGACAGGATACAAAAAATCAAAATTAGAACACACTATGGCATTTTATTTTTTTCTTATTAAAGAGAAAATTAAAAATATTTACTGGCCCCTAAATAGAGTTTCAAACACTTGACATTTAAGATGGAGCCAGAAGTACAGCATGCCTGCAATATCCTTATTGCTGTTAGCTGGAATTCAAGGCACAGAGAGAGGCAATGAAGATTTTCTTATTGTTGTTGTAAAGGGATCTTTTCACCAGGATGAAATGGTTAAAAACAATCCTAACTGCACTGATTGACATAAGCTCTGCATCTTGGCTGTTAAGGAGAATTTTAATCTTTTGAAGTTGTATGGATTGAATTCTCTTTACATATACAAAGAAATAAATAATATAGTCCTTTAACAAAATTATGAAACAGTTCTACTTTCAAGAAAATACATCAAAAATTTTCAAGATATTTTCTGACTTTATGGTAGTGACATAATCCATATTCTAAAGGACAAAAGAGAAATGTAATCATATTAGGCAGGTTCTTACCTATAAAAAGAATATATTTTTTAAAATCTGCTACATAGTTTTTAGCAAGTTATTAGCAACTTGATGTTTGCAGACAAAAATGGGATTGATGTGGACAAGTTAGTATGAAACTCTATAAAACATAAAAATCTATATTTACTATCAAGAAAATTATAATCATCTTGCAAAGGATGTCTTTTAGGTTTTCTTCATTTTCTCCAGTTGGCGTTTGTAGTTTCTAAACATTAAAAAAAAAACCAAAAAAAAAACCAAAACAAAACTCCACCTCTGATTCTCAGGAGAAGTAGTCCACAGAAAAGAAAATATTTTTGGCTGCATGTGATATTATAAAAGCATATAGGGTCTTCTTCAGCTGCACAAAAAGAAATTTATCCTAATATTGATCACAAAATAAGCCTTTTGCTTTATTTAAAGCATCTAATAATTCTCAAAATATTTTAAATGTTGCTGAAATATGTAAATTGTAAATAGTGCTTAATGTTTTAAATTATGGGATAAATTGCAGGTCACGGGTCTAAGCAATGAAATATTTGCAAGGACTGATATCAAATAACAAACAAGCACTAACTGTGAATCGATCTTTGTGGGAGTTCAGAAATATGATATAAGAGATTAGGAAAGCAAAATTACAAAAGCAAGTAGTCTCCAAAGAATTTCACGAAAGAAGGAAAAACAAAATCTCTTAATTAATATTGTTTTGTAGGGGAGAGTGAGTTCTTGATTAAAAAAAAAAATCGTTTCTTTCAGTCAAAAATTGCAAGAGAGTAGAAGGAAGATAGGTTCTAGTAGCACCATGTGGCCCAAACCTGTCAGAATTAAAGGTATTTGCAGTGGTTAATTGTTGACTTCTGTCCAGTTGTTTATGCAAGAAAAATATGACCAAATGCATTTCAAGCAGATATTCTCAGGGGAACCAGGAGCATAATGTGCTTGTAAAGTGTCAATTCAGAATGCCTTTTCTTACTAAGCATGTCAAAACCAGTTAATTATATTTGGTATTGTTTTTCAGCTTGCCCATCATTTAATCTATATTTTTTCAATTGGCTTAGATAACTTGTTTCTATCAAAAGATAAATTTTCATTTCATGAGGCAGATTTTGCTCACATCATTCTTGTTAGTCAGCACAAGTATTTAATAAAAATTTATATAAGGTCTCTTGTAATCTGAATACAAATAAAATGTACAGAGAACAAAAATAGAAACGTCCAAGTTCCTACAATGAAGTAAAGAGGAAAAATGTCCTGATTTTAAAGTTATTTTAGATCTTGAGAAATACAGAAATGTCCTGTTACCCTACTAATTTTGGACATACATGAGGCAAGTAGGAACAGAAATAAGATGTGACCTAGCCAAATAAATACTTCTCTTCATGGTTCAAAACAGATCAATGCATCAGTGTCAAGATTTTTGTGGTAAGAAAAGAATGCTTCAAAACTGAAGCCCAAAATGTCTTGCTTATGTGTAGGAAGCTTGAGCTGGATATTGGCAAAAAGTAATCCTGTCACGTTGGGACACAATCGGTTTGGGCTCATCAGGACTCATATTTTAAAGTATTAATCATACTTTTCTTTCAAAAGTGAACCAAAGATCACTGTTTTCTTTAAAATAGGCTTTACTTTAAATATGTTTTTTCTGAATATATGTATATTTAGACCACTGGTTCACAGCATAGGCAACCAGGGAATTCTGTAGTTTGCTGCCCTCACTAGTGACTCTGGGCTGTAGAAGTAAGTTCTTGCAGAGAGAAATTATGTTCATTTTATATCCTTTAATCCTTCCAGACTGAAGTGTTGTATTGATTTATTAATGGTCCATAATTAATAGGTAATCAGAAAACTATGTACTTATGAGAAAATTGAAAAACATAGACTGAATTATTGTACGCTTGCAATGTCGATACAGACTTGCAAATTTCTAAACACCCTTTGCTAACCAGTCTCAAATGGCTGCCTTACACACACAGGTGCACATTCACACAGACAGGCTTGCGTGTAGCCAACAGCACTGTGGCAGGATGGCTAGCCCCCCACCACAGATAGCTGGTGCACAAAGATAACCCAGGGGCTGAAAGGCCCAGCAGGGGTCATCTCTGGCACCAAAAGGGCTCAGACATCAGCTAAGAATCCACACTTCAGTCTGGAGAGCCGATGTGGGAAGAGATAAAGGAGATATTTCTGACTGAGAGACACTCACTCAGACACTTTTACAAACTATAAAAGACACATGAGTTATCACAGAGGCAGAAGTCTCTTACACATAGAAGGCTCTACACACACACCCTGAAAGTGTGGGAGAATTCTCCCAAGAATCTGGACACAGGTTTTGTGGTTACTTCTCCGGGGATTGAGTGAGAGGAGGAGGTGTGCCTTATCAACAATTGGATGGTGAAAAACATTGATTCCTAGTTATATCATTTCTTCGCAGCGCTGTAGCTGAAATGGTTTCTTATAGTGCACTGTATGTTAACCTACTAGTAGTCCTTTTTTTTTTCTTTTCAATTTTGTTCTTATTCCTGTGTAGTATATAGTCTTTGCTAAGTCTTATGTCTGTTAGTTTTCTGTCTATTAAATAAATAATTCATTCTATAATAGACCGAATCAGCCATTATTAAAGAACTTGTGAACGAGAGTGGGATTTGGGGTGTTGGCCGCCTCAATAGAGTTACTGCCTGCTGCCAGAGGCCTGGGCAAAAGGCAAGGACTTATCTAAACTCCCATATCCATTTGTAACAAGCATCCACCTGCCTCGCCCACCCCTCTTCCTCCTCAGGTTCCTCAAAGCTTCTCGGCATTGTGTTACTGCAGAGGGGCAGTTGGGACAACAGGTAAACTCTTCTACTTGCAATAGGTATTTAATAGTTATTAGATCTACTTCCAGCTCTCAGGACTGTTATGTATTTTATATTAATCTCTAGAAGACCAGAGTAAAGATAATAACCCCTACAAATTGTTTTGAGACTACATGCAGTTGTAATGAGTCTCTCAGCATGAGAGTTTAGCTTGTACACTTCTGTAAAATAAAAACATGTGGTTTCAAGGACTTTAACATAGAGAATGGATTTCAGTTCGCGTTCCCAACACCCTCACTAATAGCTTTATGATTTGAGTTATTTAGAAAGAAAAGCAGAGATTCTTCATACTGTGAAAAAAAAAAATTAGAATATCTCACTGCATTCTGTGCAGAGCACAATCTCTAAGACATGCTTGGAGAATTCCTGCATAAATTAATTTTCTTGAGTGTGCACAGGAGCAGGACCTAGTGGCTATGTGACTGAACTGCCAAGAGCTACAGTGCCAATGGAACTTTGTTCATTGAGAATTAGATGGTATATGGAGTACTTCAGCAATGCAATGAAATTCTGCTTAAAATTGGTTTTACAACAGATATTAGGAGTTTTTTTGTTTTCTGTTTCACAAATGCGGGCTTCAGCCTCTCTATCATTTAGGAAACCTTCTTGAATATACCATGTGTTTGGAAAATCTAAATAATTTTGAGTTCTGTAAATATAGTAGAAATGACCACCTATACTTTTGAGAGATGATTTAGTTATTTCAAAGAGAAATAAAAAGACATAAATAAAACAATAACATAAAATAAAATGTTTTTGTTTTGTTTTGTTTTCATTAAGTAAAGCCCATTTCCTGAGGCTGTTATTTCAGTATATTGTACTTAGGAGTGTAATAGCTGTCTGTTTGCATTGCCTTGATTATTATAACTGAGATTGGCAGTAATATTCTTAAAAGATGTTTATCCGTAGTTGAGAGCTAAACAACTGTGCAGCTCAAAGAGTTATAAAATATACTTTCATTTCTGTTTAGATCAAAGATTAGATATTTGTGAAGTGGTTTCTGTTAGGAAATGAGACACCAAGCAATAAGAACTGAGGTAGACCCAGCATTTTCGCAAAGATGCCAGAGATGCCTATTGTTTCTCAGGAGCTGGATATGAACAAACAGCATTAGGGAAGACTCAGAAATAAACAGTTATAATAAGTTTGCCTTCTGACAACAAACAAGTCTGTCTCCTTTCCCGAAGGTGTTTTCTTAGCTCCAGCCATATTTCCAGATGTATCCCAAACCCACTCACATTTCGTTTTCAAATTGTAAACCTACCTAGCTTTGCGTGAATTTGCCGTGTTCACATTCACATATTCAAACTGTGAAAGATTAAACCATTTAAGCCATGTTAGCTTATGTTTTAAAAAACAGACAAGTTACCACAATATGCAGATTAAAAAATTGTTTTGATGCAATTACAAAATTTGCTTGATAGGTGGACTGCAGTAACAGATCATAATGGTGTCTTGGAATGAATATTAAGCAGAAAACTCTTTTCCCCATTACCTATTTTACTGTGAGGTAAGTGCACACAGTTCCTGTAGGTTGGCTGATTTGTTGTAAGCTCCTACAGTTCTTGATCACAATGTATTTTATGTGCCCATTCCTTTAATGACACTTGGAAACAGTCAGCGCAATTCAGTCTACTTCTGCCAAAAATGAAGAGAACAGGCTGCTTCTGGGTGAGAACTTTCTTAATTATGGCACTGTTGCCTTTGAGACTTTCTGACATAGTTGTTGGCACAAGAAAGGAAGTTAAAACTGGGCCAGGGAAAGAGAAATGTGGCACTGCCAGTGGCACATCACTTCTTTAATATGTGGCTCATTCACTAAGAAAAGGATTCATAGGTATTTTTTTCTTTGCTAATCTAACTGATTTTACCTTTCTACTCTAACATTAACTCATTTTTCTCTTGACCTTATTCTCACTCATTAGAGTTATCTGTGAAGATCTTTTAAATAATTCTGCAATGCCAAATGACACTTACAGTCCGTTGCTTATAGATGTCCAGAAAAACACCAGATGGTTGATTCTGGTCATTCCAGTTGGATATTATGCCACACCTGAACTGTTTTAGTACAGAGATGCCTTAAGTTCTTTTTTAATCACTACTGTTTTATTGGATAAACTAATGTTTCATTTCCGATAACCTCAGATAAAAGTCCAAAAACTGAAATAAGTCAAGTCATGAATAGAAGCCTTCTGGCTCTAACTGCAAAATATCTGAACTTTAACCCAGTCAATTTTCTTCATCCCACTTAAATGTAAACATTTAAAAGCATCCTGTTACCTTGCGACATTATTTATGTCTTGACAAGCAGAATCCTCAGATATTAACTCAGTCCTTTCCTTTTCCACAACTTTGCTAAGTAAAGTTTCCGTAATCAAAACAATTAACAAGCTATCTAAGAAACAATTAGAAACATTCACTTCAAAGAAGAAAATCTGGAATCAGATTCCAACACTAAAAGCGATATACTTAAATCCTGTAGATACTCAATATTTTCCACCTTAAATAATCCACTATAATCCCTTTACTTAAAGAACACTTCTTACCTACAATTTTGGGGATGTATAATGTAAAAACAAGTTTCATGCCAAGTGGATTAGAAAGATAAACCCATCTTTAAGTCTCACTGTTTTTAAAATTATTATCCTAGAACAGAGTCTCCTACCTTGACTCAGATGTATTACCAATTGCAAAAACAGATTGCACCTATGTCTCCAGCAATAACTGTCTGTGACTAATTATAGGGGAAGATGGAGTAGGGGTGAAGGATCACATGTTTTATGTTACCTAATAATTAATATTTCTAACTTTTTATTTGCCTGCCCATTATTATTCCATGCATCACCATTGCAAACTCTTCTCATTTACCCTTCTCCACCTCTCCCTTTGTTTTTCCTTTTTTAACCCCTGCACTAATGAGTCTAAGACAAGGTATGGTTGTAACAATTTTTTACTTTAATTTATTGGATTGATATTTTGTCAAGTTGGCTAAAAATTGACTACACAGAGAAAAAAGATAACTCTTTAAAGTATGCTCATTTTAAAATAAAGGTCTCTCATGTATATTTTCATTTTAAAACAGAAGTGCTAGTTTAGTGGTTTTCCAGGTTTTTTCCCAGGAATTTAAAGTATGTACTTAAGCTACTTTGTCATATGTTTTGAGAAAAAAATTATTCTCTCTTTGGGTTAAGATGTTTCTGTTAAGCTATTACCCACAAAAGTTTATGGTTTTTATTTTTACAAGAACTTATAGCAAAGCACCAAATTCACCAAACCACTCTGGATGACAACAGTCTGTAGGTCTTCTCTAAGTCTGAATACCAAAGTGCACAGAGATCAATAACAAGGAAAGCATGTCTAAACTCTTTTATTAAAATTCCAGTTTCTAAGCATCAGTGGGTGCACATGCTGAAATGCAAAGTGTGCTTGAAGGAGAGAACTTAGTATAATTCAGAAAATTGAAAATCCATGTTCTCAGCTGTGCAAGGGGACAAACCAAATCTCCTTCCTAAAATGTGCTCCACAAAGATTTTTCTTGTTGATGATAGAGTCCATATGAAGAACTTAGTGACATTTTCGTTGGGAAAAATAAAATGAACAGACGTTCAGCTCTCCGCAACTTACCTTGCTTAATGCCATTAAGCGTGTTATGTTTAACTGGTTCATAAGCTGTATTATATGAAAGTTTTTAGCTTTTAGAAAGTTTTTAGTATTTGGGTCCCCTGTTGAGGTATCCATGTAAGAAGGTTATCTCTAAAAGATCCTCGAGTAAAATTTTGGTCTTGACATTTCAAGTCAAGATTTCATCTGCAGTTTGGAAATTGGCATTTGATATTAATAGCAGGCTGGCCTAATACATATGCTCTGATTTTAATTCTGAAGCCACAATCTTATACTTTTTCAAGCAAGAGAAATATACAAAAGATTTTATGGTTCTCTTAAAAATTCTTTAGTGATACAGCAGCAGTGACCACATGATTTAGGACTACCTCGAAAAGGTGGTTTCCTTGTTTCTTTCTGTTCTCATGTAAATAATTTGCAATTAAAAAAAAAAAAATGGAGCTGTTGAAGAGGGACAGGAAAATTGCTTGAGATCCAACAATTTTCTATGTAGCATACAATATGACAGAAAGAAAAAAATAATGAAAATTGTACTTTATTATTGTATCAGTGAAAAAGTGCAAAAAAAAAATATGATAAAGTGATGGTAACATTCTTCCAAAGGGCTAAAATAAGCTTGGCTGTGCTTTTTTTCTTTCTCCTGATTGTACTTTTGATCAGTTTTACTTTCTGAAAGATACAATCTCAAAATCTCTACACTTATGTGAGTGTTTTGGGAGAATCATCATTATGACAAAAAAAGAATTCTCTCTGACCTGCTCTTTGGGTAATTTTTGCCCCAGTCATGTCTATCATCCTCACAGTGGTTTTCACTCTCTCATGCCATCTCTTATCTATCATCTTGTCTCTGTTCAGCCTGAGTATTCCCTATTGGGAGGGCTCATGTTTTGAATGTCTTGGATGATGGATATTTTCAGAGCATCAGTAGTGAAAAACTTTCACTTAGATCAGTCATACACCTCTGGGTACACATCTGTGTTGTCAGAGTCTGACTGCCCCTTCTTTTCTCAACATCTGACCACAATACAACTTTTTACCTCATTTTACAGTTGTGATGTGCAGTGACTCAGAGCAGAGGGATTTTCCCCTCTGCAGTTATTATTTTTCACTGCTCTTGATGCTTCGTGACAGCTTATCTGCACCCAGCTCTTTTTTTCACAGAATATTTAGAGCCAATATGCAAAAGGGCTGTCTGACCAGCAGTTTTTCAAAGAAAAATATTTATTTATGCACAGTTCTGTCGTCAATTAAATACACAAATTTATACTGCTTAAGTTTTCTGAAGAATAAAAAAGTAAACAAGAATAAAAAGCCCGCAGGCTTTGGGTTGCACTATCAGGGTAATTTCCCAAAGTCCTTGTTCAGGGTAGGTACCTCAGACATTTACTTAGTTACCATGTTATCAAGGCCATGACAAGAGTTTTCTCCTATTTTCATAGTGTTTCCTGAAAATATTTTACCTTTTCATCCAACAAAGTAATGTTCTTTCTGATAGTGTTCAGATGGGGTATTGTGATGATTTATTGAAGCATCTCCCGAATCAAAATGCTTACTTATGTCATTAAGGAAATAAGTTTTTGATAAAATAAGGTGCTTGTGACATGGATCATTGTGCTAATGATCAATATCTCAGTCTTGTAGAAATTGCTGCCCCTGAAGAAGGCATTTGTAGATGCCAATTACAAGCTATTAAGTTGTCATTTCAAGCTAGTTTATTGCAAATTCATTAATATTAGCTGTTTCAGACGTTTTAGTGTAAAAGGAGAAATAAATTAATTTGAAAAAGTCATATACTGAATCATGAGTGAAGTAACATATGGGCAACACAGTGTTAAACAAAACAACTGAAAAACTCACCTACATATTTTTACTGATGATTAAACAATAATTTTTATAAAAGTCATGAGGTGCATGTAACATAGTTAACAAGAATACACAACATAGGCTGTGTTAAGTTTGTGGAGATGAAAATATTGGCTTTTAAATTGAGGATTTCTTTCCCTTTCATAGGTCTAATTAGCATGCTTTGGTTCTTGGGAGAAAGGTCATGTTCTGACAAAAGCCAGTTGTCAGACTAGGTAATGGAAGCATCTGTGACAGCAGGGTTTAGCATATGTGACCATTTTCACAATGTCTAATAAATTATTTTACAGAGTGATTGCAAAGAGAATGTGGTGGATTAATGAATTTTATAAACTTGAGAAATACTTTTATAAGGTCATCCTATGATGCTGTTTTACTTCTGTTACAATGGATACAAAATAACACAGTTCAAATACAGTCACATAGAACTAACTACATTAGTAACAATGGAGCATATTGTTCCAAACTTTTAATTTCTTTTATCCTCAGAATAAGACAATATGATCATAAGCAGAAGACAGAGACTGCTTTCCAGTTTCTACAGAAGTAGTACTTATTGTTTCAAGCAATGAAAATTTATATTTTAAGTCAGAAAACTTTTATATTCAATCATAACAGAGAATAGAAGAAAGTAGGTGGTGACAGTATTTTTAAAAAATGGTCATTCTTTTAAATGACATCCTTTTTGTTTAAGACTAACTTTTAAATTTTAAAATCCATCCATCCATCCATCCATCCATCCATCCATCCATCCATCCAACCAAAAAATTTAATTTTTATTTTTATTTCACCATTTTCTTTTACTACTTATATGCAACTATTATCCAGGCAAGTCACTCATCCACCTGTTAGCTGAGATAATAATACTCTCCAAAAAACAGCTATGTATTGACTGTCTGTGTCTTTGCAACACTAAGATTAAAGATCCCAGGAATATTTTAACTGTTAATATCTGTAGGAGACAGACCTGAGAAAAAAGGAAAAAAACCAAACACACTCAGTGCAGGCTGAGACATAATGCTTTGATTTTGAAGAACAGAGACTGTCAGTAAACAATGGTTGACTAATCAGGGTGGTACCATATTGCATTCTTGTCTCCAAGCTATTTTTCAGGTTGATTTTAACATTTTGTGGAATGCCTTTATGGCTTGCTAAGCATAATCCCTGTTAGACCAATATTTCCAGCTACATACATTACATACAAGCATGTTTTGACATTAGTGCCTCTCAAAAGTCCTTCGTAAGGTCTTCTTTCATTTCTCAAAGCTGAATTTCTATCTATTTCAGAAATCTTCAAACTCATTTTCTCACAGGGCTAATTTGGCCTTAAGTTTCTCTTTAATTTCCCCTAAAGCTAAGTTGTATTTCTGTGGCTGGTTTTATTGATTGCATTTTTAGACATCTTAGGATACTTGGATATCTAAAGTGCTATCTAAAAAATTATTGTGTAGCACTGAAAAATTAACATTAGATACTAGAGAAGGTTTATTTTTTGTTGAGTTCTTCCTCCATTATCTACTGGGGCTTTTCATGTTTGTTTGGGTTTTTGTTTTGGTTTTGGTTTTGGTTTATTTTGTTTTGGTTTTTTGGTTTGTTTTTTTTTTTAATGTGGCATTAATTCCTCAAATTCCCATTTCTGGATAAACAGCAAATACCTGCTTCAACATTTCTGTGTCAGATAAATAAAGAAACATGCACAAGACTACAGATTACAGAACAAGTACAGATTCCCATTGCCGTAGGATGGGCTGAGAAAAGAAATCTGTCAGAGACTGAAATGGAATTTGCAGCACTGACTTTAGAAATCTTTTCATGCTCATTGCTTTCTCTTTTATTTTCTCCTAATTCTATGATCTCTCCTTATTCCTCCAATGGCAGTTTTACTGTGCAGAATAACAATAAAAGAGTATTTAATGAAATTTCAGAAGCCTTCAGAAGTGATGCATCAGCAACCTGGCTTACTCCACTACAAATGCTGACCTCAAAATAAAGAGAATGAGAGATAAAATTAAAAACCACAGCTATTCAACTTTAGTCCTATTAAATATACCATTGTTTTTCCTATCTTCTATATAAGTAGTATCATTTAATTAAGTAATTCAAACATAAGACTGTATTAGTGATCAATTTAAAGAACCATTTACAAAGATACACTCCCCCATCTAAATGCTTTCTTCACATATTTTTACTTTTTAAAACACCAAAAGGTTTAAGAAAGATTTTGCCCAATAATAACAGATGTGATCCTCGTAGTTTAAATTGACTCTTTTAGTGTGTTGGCTGCCTAAATGTAGGAAATAATTCTGACCCTCAATTGTTTCTGTTGACCAGTAAAGAATTATGAAAATATCTTAATGATATTTGTTAAATGTAATGCAAAACTTTCTAACGAGTTATAAGTAATAAATAAAGAATAAATCAGTTCTACTCTTAAAGATGCCATAAACAAACTCCAGTGGTAGCTTGCTATGTCAAGAATATTAAGTAGATAAAGCTAAAATAAGTAAGACTTAGGAGGGAAATTCTGTTTTAAGAAGTGACAAAAAACCACAAGGGTTTGAAGACATATGCATGGGTATTGTATACACTTGAGTGTGCTTTGAGCTTATATCAGCTCTAACAATGGGCTCTACTTAAGAAAAATAACAAAAAACATCCAAAAAAATAGTCGCAGAATCGTAGAATGGTTTGGGTTCCAAAGGACATCCAAAGGCAAGTTCCCCTGCCATGGCAGGGACTTCTCTAGATCAGGTTGCTCAAAGCCCTGCCCAGCCTTGAACATTTCCAGTGACGGGGCATCCATCACCTCTCTGCGCAACTTGTTCCAGTGTCTTGTCACCCTCATCACAAAAAATGCTTTCCTTATGTCCAATCTAAACCTATTCTCTTTCAGAATATACCCATTTCCCCTTGTCCTGTCACTATGGGCCTTGATAAAAAGTCCTATGTTTTTAATATTAGCCTTCTTTAAGTACTGAAAGGCCATAATAAGATCTTCCTGGAATCCCTTCTTGTCCCGGCTGAGCAGCTCCAACTTTCTCAGCCTTTCTCAAAAGGAGCAGTGTTCCATCCCTCTGAATCATTCCCCTTCACTCCGGCTCTCTAATCATTCATTCCCTCTTGTACAAGTATATATTTTGAAGGCGCTGTGCTTGTAATAGAACATCTTTTGAGGAGAGTTCCTCACTGGCACGAAGTGCCACCATGCTTTCCTGGTCAGGAGCTTCTGAACTAGAAAAATTTATTTTGGTAGCAGTCATCTGTTCTGGATTGTATTTGATTTAATATTAGTTGTTTTCTAGTGATCAAGTCTGGAAAAAAATGTGGAGACACACTGTGTGGAACAATATAAATAGACTAATTTTGTTAGATTTATTAATTTATAGGACAGTTCTGGTTTATAGATGTTTATTAGTAAGTAACTGAGGAAAGAAAGTAGATATTCTTTTATATTTGTAATAAGAAAAGACTATTAAATGTGTGTTTGAAGTAGACAAATGCAGCACAAATATAAAAAAGAAATAAAACAACACAAACCAGCTTCTAAGAAATCTTGAAAACCTGAGAGTAAACCCCTTAAGAATCATAAGCATCTCTTTGCACACGTATGGTAGTGGATTTCTGAGGGTTTTGACTAACTCAAGTGCCATATTTATTTGAAGGACCTTTGCTACCTTCTGAAGCAATATAAGAAGAATGTCTTTGACAGCTGGGATATATGCCTGTATGCCACACAAAAAACATAACCCAGAAAAACTGCTAGGATTAATGCAGATGAGACATAAGCAAGGCTGTGATGGAAGGAGAAAGGGCAATTTTAGGTTATTGTCAGAAATGGAAGTGATATAAGTTAAAGTAGTCAGGAATACAGCCTAGGTTGAAGCAACATGGTATGGAAATGCCTTGTGAGAATAAATCAGATGTTTAGAAAAAATCTTAGGAAAGGAGAATGTGGATATTACGATTCAATAAGGTGGAAAAAGACAAAGATAAATAAATAATTTGGGCTTTACTTGTTCCAGTACCCATAGAAAACTCTCAAGTCAACAAAATATATTCTATAATCAATGATCAGTGATAAGCCATTTGGAAAACTCACACATGAACACAATAAATTCAGATTTATATAGGACAAAAACATTTTAGTGGTGGTGACATTAACATTTTATCGAAAATGCTAATGACTTATTTGATGAAAGTCTAAAGCTGAAAAGTAGTTTAAAGTAGATTCTGGTATTAGTGTTAGCTTTATGTTAACATTATGTTCCTCTATATAAAGAATGGAAAGCCATAGAAAATAAGGGTATAATGGGGATATGAAATATGTCTTCATTAAGTTCATTACAGTTGCTACTAAAATAATTTCTTGTGCAGAGGAGGGGAGATAAATCTTTCCTGCTGAAATTTGAATAGTCTGGATAAAACTATTTCTTTCTACTGGGGGTTATCTTTGTGCATTCTGAATAAAATTAGCTTTCACATGGCCTAACTAAAAGTCTCTGAAAATCAGGAAGCGAGGCTACTCCTTTTATTCTAACTGGGTTAAAATGTGTATATTGACAAAGGGGTTCATGTTGCTTTCTTTTGGCACTATTACTCTTTATATAATAAAGTTTACTCCCTCTGTAATTTAGATTTAGCAGGAATTGTGATAAAGGACACTCAATTTATTCTTCACTGTATAGCAAGAAAGTAGGACTCAGGGTCCTGTGAGTAAGGAGTTAGACTGCATCAGATATTGACCCAAGTCTTGCTAAAAACCTTCTTGATTTAGGGGAAACCACTGATTGATATGCATCCCAGTTAATGGTTACCGTCGGAAAGTAAGGCATCTAATCAAGGTTGTCCAGAGTCAATGGAGAGAGAAAAGCACCTGGGAAGGGGATTCATTATTTCTATTTCAAATATTGCCATTTTTTTTCCTCATCTTCATTTCAAAGAAGTTAAATAGGAATGATAATTTCCCCCATTTTCTTGCTTCATTTTCTTTCGCTAGTTAAGAATTTCAAACTTTGTGGAGAGATAACTGTTGGCATCTTGTCAATGCTTTATACTGCATATCAAAAATTAACTGGTAAGTATGAGGATTTCATAAAGTAACAGCATCCCCGGTTTTCTACAGCATCAATTTAGCACTAGGAAAATAAAAAAATCCCATTTCAAAAATTACAGGGTATGATTGATTAATTTGAGAAATAGAATTTGGTAATTAAATTGCAGTGCATGTTTACCATAAAGCATTCTGTGGTCTGCTGCATGATGTGATAAAAAGTTTATAATAATCAGTATATAATGTATCCTGAATTATTAGTTTTCTAAATAGTAGCAAAAAAGCAAAACAGTTTATCTTACATTTTCAGTATTAATAATGGTATTACTAGAGTTCTTTATTGAGTCAGTCTTTAAAGAACCTCTTTTAAAAAAGTGTCATTTTTTCCTACATCTTGCAGGCTAGTCAACATCAATATATAGCATCAACCAGCACACTCTGCATGACCTCTACTGCTTCCTTTGATACCAGCAATTTATAATTGTGACTTGTTCTCTTACATGGTGCTTAAACAGTTAAAGCAAAAGTGGTTTTTTAGCATGTTGCTCACAAGACAGCGCAAAAGTTCAAAAGATAACAAGAACTTCTTGCTATTAAGGAATTAGAAAATGCATTTGCAAATATGCATCTAATGGCAGTTGTCAGAAGCAATTAGTTTCAAATACATTTCACAGTTTAATCATGCTGTGAAATGCTTCTGAACTTTAAGGATTCAGACTTAATAATATGATACAGTTTCCTATTAAAGAGCATGAAAAATACTGGAGGAAGATTAATTGCTGCAGATTAAACTAGTATACGGTATTTAGGTCTCATTCATTAGTTTATAAACTCTGACTCCTCAAAAGAGTATCAAGTAGTCAAATAATGACCCCAAGTCCTGGAATTTTAATTTAGCTTTAATTTAATGGAACACATCTAAACTGTTCTTTATTTAGCTTTTCTTTTGAAGATTCGGATGGATCGTGGGTCAACTAGTTAATGATCAGACAAAAATTACCATCCACACCAGTGTTCATCATGAGGACTCTCTGACACAATGATTGCCGTTATAGATTTGTTCTTATCCAGCATCCTGGCTGTTAAGAGTCACAAAGAAGAAATCCTGAAGAAACATATAGATTGTCCAAGTTTCATGAGAGAAAAAAGTGTTTTCATTTGAAAAATGTAATTCAGGGAAGCTGCTGACAGTAAATGAAGACAAAAGAGTGATGTTGAAGATGAGAGATATTCTGAGATGAATGTGTAAAATGAGAAAGAGTGTATTTTAAACAGTCAGGTAATGTAATGGGCCTAGTATTGATAGGAACAGATACAAAAATAGGAGAAGAAATGAAAAAGAAAAGGAGAAATGAAAATGCATCTCATACTTAAAATCAGACTATGAAGATAAACTGCACAGAAAATAGTGATAACCGAGATTTCTATGACATGTATTGCCTAACTGTAATATACACTTTGTAATGTGGATGCATGGGACAATGTTCCCTAAGAGACTAAAGAAGATTTCTTCTTGCCTTTTTTTGATTCAAACCATCAGGTCACGATGGCAGTGGTTTCTTTAGAGAACCTTTTTACCCCTTTCAGAGCCTGGGGACTGTATGTAAGTAAAAGATGAAAACTGCCGTAAGATTTAATGCCTGCTTTAAAAACTGTAGAACAGAGATTATTGAGCCACACGAGAGATGCCAGTGAAGGCCCATTATAGTGACTAAAGGATTGGAACATCACTTACATACGGAAAAGTTGAGAGAACTGGAGCTGTTTAGCATAGAGAAGAGAAGGTTTAGGGGGCATCTCATAAATATGAACAAATACCTGAAGGGAAGGTGTAACAAAGACGGAGCCAGGCTCTTTTCAGTGATGCCCAGTGACGGACAAGAGCTGATGGGCGCAATCTGAAGCAGCATGCTCCCTATGAACATCAGGAAAAATGTTTTTATTGTGAGGGTGGCTGAGAACTGGCATAATTTGCCCAGCCAAGTTGTGAATGGAGTCTACATCCTTAGAGATACAAGAAAGCCATCTGGACACGGTCTTGAGCAACAGGCTGCAGAGGGGTTGGACCACATGGTCTCCAGAGATCCCTCTCAATTTCAACCATTCTTCGGTTCTCTGATTTTGTGACACAGGTTAGTTCACATAAAATCACCTTTTCTTTTCCACTCAGGAATACCAGTGGCCCTAAAGCACTTTTAACTCTTAGTATATTGTGATAGGTTGACCTTTTTAGGACTCCAGGCGTCTACAAAGCAGCTGTATCCCTCCCCTCCTCAACAAGAACAGGGGGAGAAGACATAACAAAAAAACTCATGGATTGTGATAAGGATGGGGAGCTCACCTACTAATCACCATCACAGGCAAAATAGACTTGGCTTGGGGAAATTAATTTAATTTATTGCAAATTAAACAGAGCAGGATAATGAGAAATAGGAAAAAACCTAAAAGCATCTCTCATACATCCCTCCCTTTTTCCCAGGCTCAACTTCACTCCCCACTTCTTCCCCTCCTTTCCCCAAGCAGTCAGGGGAACAGGGAATGGGGGTTGCAGTCTGTTCCTCACACATTGTCTCTACTTCTTCCCTTTCACACTCTTCCCTTGCTCTAGTATGGTGTGCCTCTCACAGAATATCTCTTCACAAACTTCTCCAATGTGGGTTCTTCAAAAATGTGCTGCATTGTGGCTCCTTTCCATGGGGTGCAGTCCCTCAGGAATGGACTGCTCCAACTTTGCTCCCCTGCAGGACCACAGTTCCTTACAGAAAACCCATTTCTGTGTGGGCTCTTCTCCATGGGGTCCTGCCAGAAGTTGGCTACAGTGTAGGCTGGTCACAGCCTGAAGCACCTCCTCCCCCTTCTACTTCACTGACCTGGGTGCCTTTAGAGCTGTTTCTCACATTTTCTCACACCTTTCTCCCAGATGCTGTTGTGCAGCAGATTTACCTTTTCTTAAATACAAGGTGCTACTAACATCACTGGTGGGCTCAGCTTCGGCCACCAGCAGGTCCACATTGGAGCCAAGTGGAACTGTCTCTGTTGGACATGGGGGCAGCTTCTGGTGTCTTCTCACCAAAGCCACACCTGCAGACCCTCTGCTACCTAAACCTTGCCATGTAAGCCCAATATATATATATGAAAAGATAGAGAATACAAAGCTGAGTTCAGGGACCACAAGATGAACAACGAGACATAAGATAGACTCCATCATGCAGAATTAAGGAGTTTGTCCTATTCATCTCACCAAATAAAAGGAAGTTAATAGAACTGATCATAGCAATTACTTAAAATGGAGAAAATGTTTGACACTGGAAATATGGATGTCTAGCAGGCAACTCATTTGAGGACCAGCAGTGGTAATGTACTTGAGCTCCAAGAGAATTTATCTACTTGGTCTACAGTTTCTTCACCTTTTTCTGACTTGTCTGATGTTTTGTACATCTGCTGATTTACCTGCTGATGCTTGCATAGTGAACAATGGGAAAGGAGTTCCAGCAGAAAAATAAAAAGGGAAGAAGATATGGGAAAGAAAGAGGATGATCTGAGATGCTGTAAAAGGAAACAAAATTTTTGTGTTTGCTTTGGGACAGATATAAGCCCTTTGTTAATTTTCAGTACTATTGAAAAAGGATTAAAAATGTAATCTCAAGGACTTCTAAAAGAGCCTAGAAATATTCAACTGCAAACCAAAATTCACCTTCCTAGAGAGAAAGCTAGTTAAGAATTGAAATAAGATGTCAGGATGGATTGATTAGAAATATACTTTATAAATAGAAAGGACTTTGAACCCACTTTTGGAATCAATTTTTGAATCTCTTTGTACAATGCAGGTGGCTAGGAAAGCTGACTCACAAGCTTTTTGAATTCCACTGTGTATTGTCTTGCCTTTTGAACCTGTTCATACTAACAATATTTGCAGCTGTCTTCAAAATATGTGGTTAAGCAATGCCATTTTAGGGCTTCAGCTGGTGAAATGCAGCTATTGGGGGATCTACGGTATAATTTAGCTTTGATTACTTGGATTTTTTTTTTGTTTTGTTTTGCATCTTCTGTGAGAGTGAATATATGATGCACCTAGAAATTTGGTATTGAGAAGGTGGCTCTAGAAGGTGCCTGTGAATCTCTTCAGATTTCTAGCACACGTATCTTGCTTACTAAAATTGAATTGGAAAGAGCACTGAGATCAACAGAAGGAGCAAAGAAAGCACTAGTATGCACCATATCTGCACTTTCTCAGACTCAAGATTTCTAACAGTCTTCTCAGTTCCATATCTGATTATATCACATACTGAAAAGGTAGACAGAAGACATGCATAAATTAATTTATATCTTCATATACAATTAGTATTGTATATGAAGATATACCCTCTTCTTGGCAAAGTTCTTTCCACAAAAGTAACTAGCACTTACCTGAATAGGAATAATTTATCTCAGAGCAGAACCAGTTCATTTGTGAGTTTAAAATTTCACCAAGTTAGTCCCTGATGTGGCCAGTTCCATCACACTGACAGGATTGATGAGACAAGTCAAGGACAGTACTCATTTACCTAGGAAACATAATTTGGAATAGAAATTTAGACAATTCATCTGCCATCAAAAATCCACATCATCCATCAACTTCATATTTCCTTGGGCAGTCTAAGTTCTTGGTGGCCTATTACGGATGTGTGGGTTTATTTTTCGCCATAGTGGAGTTCTCTCAGTTTGCTTGTGTCTAAATACAGAAGTGCTGAAAGCACAGTTGGTACCATCACATTCTCTGGTATTAACTTTGTTCCTGTATTTGGATCTGCTGGCACAGACTGAATGACTTATCCAGGGCTATATCAACAAGAGCTTTCATTTCCACCTGGAAGTATATTTATGCTAGTACTTCATACATTTTAAAATATGTCCCTCTCATCTTTTAAGAAAAAATGTTTATTTTCCTGACTGTGTAACTCTAAATCTAATGTAAGGAAATACCAAAGAGTTCCCTAAACTTGCACAAGAAGGTTGGGATTAATATCTTCTAACTTTAGCTAGAAGGTGATTGATGCCACTCTAAAACATATATGCCTGTGACAGGGGCATTTTTTTTTCCTGGATCTAAAGCCTAGACAGTTTGCTAGACTATACAACTGAGTTTTAGATGCCTAAAGCTAGGTAAGATTAATCTTTTGAATGGTTGTGTCCTAGTCCCTGTATTGTCTTGTTATCCATCCCTCGCTGCTGGTTGCTACCAGTAGGGCACAAATGAGTTGATATTTTTACTCTGTTTATATATATTATCTTCGAATGTTTGCCTTTGTCTTCATTATCGAAGTATGACTTTGAAATAAGAATTCTGGCCATAGGGGAATAATAGGATTCATATATCTTCTCTATTTGTGAGGTATATTCTTCTAGGAGAGAATTCCATCTCTTTAAAGAAAGAACTTAGTAACATTCATAAGACTAAGATATTCTTGTTGAAGTTAAATTACTTTAACAATTTTCAAAAGCAAAAAGAAGAGATATTTGCACATATAGTACATATGCTTAACATTTTTTGGATTATTTATTCAATTTAAAATATTTGAAATAGTAGGTTATAGGTGCCGTTCATGTTGACATTATTCAGGTGAAATAGGTAATACTTCACAATTGAAAAAGAGGAGCAGAACCTTCAGGTTTAGTCCCATGCTATTTAACTTGAAATCCACTCCACATTTGGGAGTAATGGTTCATTCTTGTCCTTAAATCCTCATTCTAAATTCCTTTTTTTCAATCCTGTCTTCAAAAAAAAAGAGGAGGCCCAGAGAAAGTATATGTTAGTAAACTTCATCTCACTCTCTGGGAAAGCAATACAGCAAATTGACCTGGGAGCAATTTCCAAATATGGTAAGCAGAAGAAAGTGATTTGGAGTAGTTAACACCAATTTACAAAGGGAAAGTCGTGCTTGACCAACCTGGCATTCTTCTGTAACAAAATTATTAATTTGGTCAAAGTGGAAGGAGTAGAAAATAGTGTTTATCTTGACATCAGACAGGCTTTTGATACCTTTTTCTGTAATACCCTCATCATGGACAAAGCAAGGAAGTACAAGCTAGAGTAGTGTACAGTCAGATGGACTGAAAATTGGCTGAACTGCCAGTCTGACAGTGTTGTAGCCAGGAGCACAAAGCCCAGGTGGAGGCGAGAGACCAGCAGTGTGTTGTTACTGGGTCCAGTCACGTTTGACATCTTCATTAATTACCTTTCCCCTCGATCGGCACACAGAACACCCACAGAAGCTTTTCAGGTGATAGAACTGGGACAAGTGGCTGAAAGACCAGCTGGTTGTGCTGGTTCCGAGGGACCCTAACAGGCTGGAGAATTGGGCTGGCACAAACCTTGTGAAGCAGAACAAAGTCCTGCACCTACAGAGGAGTTGGACTAGACAATCTTCAGAGGACCTTTCCAGTCTCCAAAATTTTGTGATTCTGTGATTCTTCTAGGCTGTTTTCTGAGTGGGGTATTTGCCAAAGCAGATAAGCATGGTCAGGATTTGAGAAAAAAAATCAGTTTTCACAGCAGTCAACAGAGACTTAAGTAGTTTTTAAAGATCAGTGTAGCAGTAGAGAACAATGAATAGAATGGTTTTTAGCTTTGGAATATATGATTTGTCATAGCCGTCCCTAGCACGGCTTCAGTGCCCAGACACAATGATGTGCTAGTGCAGTTAGGCTGCTTTTAGTCCCAGGACACTTTATATAAACATATTATTCTGCAATAAATTTCCACTATTTGGACAAGCTCACATATTGCCAAGGCAGGAGTTGTCTGTGCCAAAAGCATAGTCACTAGGACATGACAATTAAGCTGGAAACTATTGTCCATTTGAATTGGTGAAAACTTTATTATTAATTTCAGACGAGTCAATATATTAATCATAAAGGCACACTACCACACATTAGAAATCAAGACTTTTAAAGACATTGTTTCCTATTGTTTCCTGAACACATTAATTAATCTCTTCTCACAGACAAAAGTTCACGTTTTGCACACTATTATATTACAGAATCACAGAATGTGCCAAGTTGGAAAGGACCCACAGGGATGATCAAGTCCGACTCCTGCCCTGCACAGCACCACCCCCAAGAGTCACACCATGTGCCTGAGAGCATTGTCCAAATGCTTCTTGTGCTCTTTCAGGCTTGGTGCTGTGACCACTTTCCTGGGGAGCCTGTTCAGTGCCCAAACACCCTCTAGGTGAAGAACTTTTTTCTAATATCCAAACTAAACCTTCCCTGACACAACTTCAGGCTGTTCCCTCAGGTCCTACCACTGATCATCACAAAAAGATCAGTATCTGTCCCTCCTCTTCCCCTTACGAGGAAGTTATAGACTGCAATGGGGTTTTCCCACAGTCTCTTCTCTGAGGAGACCAAGTGACCTCAGCCACTCCTTGCATGGCTTCCCCTCAAGCCCTTCACCATTTTTGCCGCTCTGCTTTGGATGCTCTCCAGCAGTTTATATCCTTATATTGTGGCACCCAAAACTGCCCCCAGCACTCGAGGTGAGGCTGCCCCAGCTCAGAGCAGAGCGGGACAATCCCCTCCCTTGCCCGGCTGTCAGTGCTGTGCCTGCTGCACCCCAGGACAAGGGTGGCCCTCCTGGCTGCCAGGGCACTGCTGACTCGTATTTGAATTTCTGTCAACCAGGACCCCCAGGTCCCTTTTGGCAGCACTGCTTTCCAGCATCTTTGAGGCAAACCCTTTGCATTACAGTAAATATCATCACTGGTTTGTTATTTCTTTCCTTAAAACTACTGGTGATGAAAGATTATTTAAAGAGTGGATTAAAAATTAAAAGTTCACAGTCCTAAAAAAGACCAAAAATAAGGGCAGTCCAATGATCTGGAGTTTTTTGTTTTCTTTTAGAAATGGAGTCCTTTAGAGTAATATTTTCAATGAAATAAATGACATTATGGTTTTTAAAAGTAGTGAAAAGTCTCCATTAAAATATATATTGAAAGATGTTTTGCTTCAATATTTTTCAATTTAGTATTTCCATAGTTTAGGCTGCGGTTCTGTCCAGTTACATTTTAATTGCAAGAGAAAGTCACATAAGCTAAGAGGAAAGCCAAGCATTTCTATATCTGAAATAAAAGCAAAAATAAAAACTGAAAAATCAAAACAAAATCTTACTATGAGTGCCAGAACTCCATTTTTTTCAGCTTGGCCAAAGAAAATATTTAACAGATTTTAAAATGAACATTTTCAGGAAAGTTCTAAAGAGTAACTGCTTGTATATACTATTTTGCAGCCTACATAATCTAGTCCACTTCTTCATTTAGATTTAGAGGTAGTTACATTATCTCAAAACATGATCTCTTTGTACCTTATGTATTGGATTTCACGTATTAGGTCAGACCAAAGTTTCAGTTAACATAATATCTCCTCTTCATCTGTTAAATCAGACAGTGATACTTCTCTGGCATAACCTCACAGCTTTAAGCTGTCTGAATTCTTGAGTCAGAATTAATAACTTTGTGCTTAATAGCCCTTGATGTATTTGTCTTTCATGAATTCGTCTAATTTACATCACTTCCATATCTGCATCCATCTTTGGGACCACAATGACTTCATAAATATCTTGTCAAAATTCTTCAGTGTCATGGTGACCTTAAAAATACTTAATCATAATCACTGGTGTCAAAAAAAACACAACCTCATAAATATTTTATCAAAATCTCCTTATCACTCACTGTCAAAACAGCATTATTACTTACCACATTCACATTCTAATCTAATAAATTACCATATGACAAAACCTTGGTTTTGTCTAGTAGAATGCGTAGAATTTGCTTTTGTTAGATTTAAAACTTCCCCTATCTCTCCCTTTCTTAAATGTCTTCTCAAGTTAACACATTTAGATTACAAAATCCTTATATTTATTAAAGGATATTAAAGTAAAATTACATACTCAACATAGACATTGAAGTAACATATCTCCCTGCATGTGATAGGGCACTACTGCTCAGTTCCCCTGAAGGTGTCTCCTCCAGAATGAACAAGCCCAGCCTCCTCAGCCTCTCCTCATGGGGCAAGTACTCCAACATCAAGCCCTTATGGTGGCCCTACACTGAACTCTGTCCAGTTAACTGTTTGTCTGATACTGGAGCACAAAACTGGATGCAATATTGGAGACGCTGTCCACAGTGCGCTGAGTAGAGGAGTATAACCTAGTCCTTCATTCAGCTTGCTGTCTGCCAGAGCCCCGGAGACTTTTTTGCAGAGCTGCTCCCCAGTCAGTCAAGACACAGCCTGTTCATGTTGCAAGGGGCTTCTCCTCCACTGGTCCAGTGATTTGCACCTGACCTTCCTGAATTTTATGCACTTCCTATTAGCCTTTTCCTCCAGGCTGTCTAGGCCCCTCTGGATGGCAGCACTACCCTCCCACATATCAGATGCTTCCTCCAATTTGGTGCCATCAGCAGATCTGATGAGCATGCTCCATCACCTCCTCCACTGATAAAGATGTTAAGCAGGACAGTTCCCAGGACAGATCCCTGCATTACTGCATACTGTTACTGGCCTTCAGGTAGATTATGACCAATCAACCCTGACCCCCTGAGCACACTCATCGAACCAGTTTTTATGCATGTAGTTGTTCACCCACCCTGACAGTCGTGCTCTAACTTGGATACAAGAATATTGTGTGAGTCAGTGTTGAAAGCACTGCTGAAATTAAGGTGAATGGTATCCCCTGCATCTCTTGGACATGGGTGCAACATTTGCTTTCCCCAGTTACCCAGGAACTTTCCTGATCTTCATGACATTTTTCAAGCTGTCAGAAAGCAGCCTTGAAAGAATTATTTCTCTCAGCTTCCCTGAATACAGCATGTGGATTGGTATGGGTCAAATAACTGATCTTAATCCATTTCTATGTATTCTCCCCCTTGAACTCTGCTTCTAAGTAAATACAGAAGCCTCAGACACTTTGTTGGTGAAGAGACAAAGGGGATAAGGAGTACATGAGACTTCTCTGTTCCTGCTGTCACTGTGTCTACTCTGATGCTGACCTGCTCTCATCTTGAAATTAAAATGGAATCTTGAAATCTGTTACATCTGAAATTATCTTCTCTGGACTACATATTGTTGAATCACATGTCAAATTATTTAACACCTATTGAGAGTACATAGGTTCATAAAAAAAAGAAAATATTTTCATCTCTAATGCTGGGTATCCCTGATTCATTTAGGACTGAAGCTTCTTTGAACTTTTTAAAACTTACAGATTAATAATGAAATATTGGTTTTATTAGGAGAGAATTAATCTTCTTTCATAGCAGACTTTTTCTGTGAAGGCTATTTATTTTCATGTGAAAAAGCTTTTGGAGAAGCAATTAAGAATTCTGCTCTGTTCAGTTGCTCTTTAGTGCTTTATAGCTACAAAATCTGTTTTCTCATATGATTTCTTCTGAGTGCAATATTGCAAAACTTCTTTTCCACTTATGTCAGCAGCCCCAGTATAGAGCAAATTTCTTCAATGCTACCTTCCTTACTAATTTCACAGTTAGTAGAGAGGTACTGGTTGTCCTGAAAAATAACACTTAAAAATCTCTCTCAACATTCATCCAGCTTTGATACTGAAGTGATCTGAAAGATGAAAAAGGTTTGCTTGATGAGGCAGAGACTGTATAAACATGCTGACATGCTCCATTATAACTTTGCCTGTTGAATTCTTTCATGTATTAGCAGATGCTGGGAACTAAATAATCTAAGAGCCTATTGGAGAACTGGGACATCACTAAACACCATTATTTACTGTTATTTGCAATACCTTTCCATAGTTTTCAGGGTTCTCTGTTCTGTCCAGATTGGTAAACTCACTTTCCCAATCACCTTGGTAACATCATCATTCTTCAGGTTATCTTCAGACAGCCAAAGTCTTGTGCTGTAGTTCAGCAGAGCCTGGTTATGTCCACACTGCAGCCCACAGGGTTATGTCTTTACACTAAGAGGTTCTGTAATCAGAAAACTGTGAAACAATCTCAAGTAGATGTGAAATCACAACTTCACGGTAGATTTTGAGATTTAGCCCCTCAGCCTCCAACTTTGTAGGTGTGACTGTTCTCTGCTGTGTACAGTCTCACAGTGTGGGGGGCAAGGATATAAAGTACCATTCTAGTCGAGGCCTGTACTAAATGAACCCTTGTCATGAATGTGGAGCTCTGCCACTACAGAGATTCACCAGCAGGACTGACTTACAATAAAGTCTCTCCACCTGCTTTTTGTGTATTTAGAGTTATCATCACCCCCCGTGGGACTGGCTTTGAAGATGCCTAGAAGAAAACTCAGAACCTGATCTTCTGGAAGAAATTTGCCTAAATTATTTTTGGGACCTCCTACTGACATGATGGATGTCTGCTTTTCCCTTTTAGTCATTAGGGTCCAGTTTACTTGTTTAAAGACAATTTTAAGCGATAAAGGTTTTTATGGATGAAGAGTATCAAGCTGTCAGTTCAATGAGAGCAAAGGGAAACCTGTCACCAAGAGGGAAGGAAAAGGGATTGGATCTAGGCTTTGATCACTAAAAGCAGAGTAATGTTGCAACTGGAATGGATCTCCTCATCTGCTGGCTTGGACCTCCCAGCCCCTGTGGTAGTGAAGACTGGGGATGGGTTGGGTAAGCAGAAGGCTTAAACAAACAAGTTAAACAAACAGGTTAAAACAAACAAGTAAAAAGCAGAGCCGACAGTTAGTAAGATATATAAGTTATTCATGTAAATGAATGAAATAAAAGCAAATGAGTAAAATAAATAAAAACCAATCAAACAAAAAAAACCCCAAACGAAAACAAAACCCAAACCAAACCAAACCAAACAAACAAAAAAACCCACCAAACCCAGTATGTTATTACAACTAGTAAGATGAAAAAAATGGAGAGGTCCATGAAGTAATGTTAATTATGTTGGAAGATTTTTTCTTTGACTGAGCTTGTACTTTGGCAAATATGTCTAATAACCAAACTAAGATTGTCTTTCTGCAGTTTAAGCCTGTTACTACTTTTCTCTTCTCCAATTAATGAGTTTTCTAGAGATATCCCTTTAAGTATTTCCCAGGATAATTATCACATCTTCTGTCAGTAATCATTTTGGCAGTATAGTCTTGATTTTCTTATACTTTCTGCTTCAAAGGTTTTATATTCTAAAACTGTTAACTCTTTTCCCCCCTGTACAACAATGCTAGTTGCTGACTCAGTGTAAAGTTTCACTTCAGAGCTGAAATAGAGCATGATAATTATTTCTGTACTTTATATTCACTTCTAGTAATACCAGCCATTGTGGCAGGATCTTTTTCTGCAGTAGTTACAGAATTCACATTCAGTTCTTAATCCACTTTAATTTCCACCAGCTGAAACAACTGCATCTTCTTCATGAACCACTTGCAGTTTGAAAAAGAAGTCACTAAACTGGTCTATCATTACTTTATGAAAGAAATTTTAGGGAAAAAAGAATGATTGATATGCAGCTTCTTGCTCAGGAAATGAGCAACAACAGACATTTCTTAAGGAGTAGGACCACTAGTCTTTGCTGCAATGGATCAGTATGTTATAAATGTTTTCGGTCCACTACCAACTGATATGTAGCCACAATTATTGTCAGTAGAACGTGGGAAGTTGGCCTCACTGTTCTTTACTCAGTTACTCAAGGTATGTACATCTATCATTGTCCAAACTTCCCAGCCCCCCGAGTGGCATGATTAAGTTCAGTTCAAAACAAGACATTGCTATGTTTAATTCTAGGTTAGCCACACACAGATAATGAAGAGTCCTAACCTATTTCCCCACATAGCTGTCCCAAAACCAATCACAGCCTAGTTTCAAAATTCTAGGGAACTATTGCTTAAGTTGTACTTGAATGTAGACTTCTCAAGAAAGCTGAGATTAGTATGTAGTTCTAAAATGAAATGTGAATAAATTGTTTGCAAGTGTGTGAAACAAATAGGTGACAATGAAATATGAGCAGATTCTGAGTGCATAGGTAATACAGCTATTTATTGACTATAACCTCCAACATCCTTTCTAGAAAAGGAAAAAATACTATGAATATTTGTAATTTAACTTTACAACCACGTGAACTAAGAAAGGAAGGAAGTTTAATTCAGGAATCCATATAACCACTAATTAGCTCTCTTGTGCAGGACAAGACATTAAATTCACAAAGTTAATTAGCTATTTCATTATTCCATAATGTTTTCTGTGTTTATTAAGCTCATAAACAAGTCTTTTTATAAGAAATTGATGTGCGTTGAAATAGTGGCATAAGAGAAGTAGACTACACTAGATAAATGAGGATCTGAATCACAGGTACAACTAACCCATGTATGCAGGTGTCTTCATCATAAAACTAATTCATTTACAGAACTTCATGGTTGTTAGAAAAACAAATAATGTCACAAAGAAGACAATGAATGGAATTTCTGTTAATAGTCATAACATAAAATGTTTTAAAAATTTAAAAGACACAAAGCAAAAAATGAATACTTAAGCACTCAGTGATTGACGGGTCATATTTTGAATGCAAATTCATATCATGTTTTAAATGAAACCCACATTATTTTCCATTTACAGGTCTCCATTGAAAGGGATTAGTATATTTGTTGATCTGCTTCTAAACATTCACTAAATGGATATATCCTGAAGAATCTGGTTATTTGGTCCTCCTATATCACAGATATTCCAGTTTAGTAGTCCTTCTAATGCCCATTGTTAGGATTAGGCCACTGATGAAATGCACTTTAGCTGTTCTTTTCCTTGAATTTTGCACCAAGTAACTGCCAGACAAACATCAGAATTAATTGTGGTAGCAGAGACAAGAACTATTATTCTGCTTTGCCAACTGAACACACACAGCTAGAGAATTATATTTCTGCTGATGCTCTTTCAGTCCATAAATCATAGAGTCATAGAATAGTTTGCGTTGGAAGGAGCCTCTTAAAGGTCTCATAGTCTAATGCCCCTGCAATGAACAGAGACATCTTTAACTAGATCAGATTGCACAGAGCTCCATCTGACCTGGCCTGGAACACTGACAAGGATGGGGCATCTCTCTGTTTTCTGGGCAACCTGTGCCAGTGCTTCACCGTCCTCATTGTAAAAAACTATATGTCATCTAAACTGAGCCACCTTCAGTTTAAAACCATTACTCCTTGTCCTATCACACCAGGCTCTGCTAAAAAGTTTGTCTCCATCTGTCTTATAGGTCCCCTACAGGTACTGGAAGGCCACAATAAGGCCTGTCTGGAGCCTTCTACTTCTCCAGGCTGAAGAACGCCAACTCCCTCAGCCTTTCCTCATGGGTAAGGTTGTGTTCCTTTCTAAACAGCACGCCAATTTTAGCAAGAAGGCTACACAGCTTGTTCTATTATTGTAAAGTTTCAGGATGCTCTCTTCTCACCAAGACATGAGGGTGAGAAGGGCTTGGAATCCAACTCTCCGAGCCCTTGAAGAAAGCTGCACTGGATCTGGTACTTATAAAAAGAGTAGAAAAAAGATACTGACATAATTTCTTCTAGCAATGTTTTATAAACAAAAAAGTAGCTTTGATTAGTCCTCTGTAAATATAGCTAATAGGAAAATTTTCAGTGTCTCTACAAAGTTATCACTGTCACATAGATGTAAGATATCATTTCAACTCTAAAAAAGTGGGGAGGGTTGCTACATCCAGTGCTTTATTTGGACCTTATAATCATCCAATGCCTTCATTGGATTTGTGTGCACTTACATATTTCTCAAAAATAAGCACAGTTATTTTAAAGATAATCTTAGAAATCTTTTGTGCAACTAGCAACTGACTAAGGAAAACATGAGGTAGCTGTAAGAGTAAAGTCATTATGCCTATATATATTGGGTTTTTTCACAGCTACAGAGAAATAAAAGAGATTCTTAACACAAGCTTAAGAGACCACAGCAAATGGGCAGCCCAGATTGGCCCAGTCTATTAAACAGAACTGTATTACTCAAAATTCACATACAGTACAGTCCTATATGCAAAAGAATAGGTGCTCTTTGTGCTGTCAAAATAGCTCAAAGAACACTTAAAATTACACCCTACAAGCAGCTGAATTTACTTTTTTATTTTTCCTTTGATGAAACAGGTGTTTTTCTCCCATGGCATGAGAATAACTCTAATGGCACAGAGCTATCATAACATCACATTTTCTTTTCTTTTAAAGGAAGTGTATCGCAAAGCCAGGCAGCAGAATCAGGGGCTGAGCCTACACCTGCTGATCTTGCCAGGCAGCAAATTTCCTTGCATGATGTAGTTCAAATATTCACGATACAAAGCTACAGGTAGAGTTTGCTATCATACTGCAGTATGTTTTGAAGATTAAAACTGAGACGGACACTTCCTGCTGCAATGGTTGCTATAAGCAGTCTGGTTACATTGTTCAAAGAAATCTAGTATCTGTACACCTGTTACTCCACTGATAGTCAACACAGGAAGAAGCAAAGAAATAAATATTATAATTGCTGCTGTGCAAATATTGTGTTATTTAACATGGTAAGTCATTAGATATGTGAGATCTCAGTGATTTGGTGCTACTAGACTCAAAGATCGCTTTGTTAAAAGGGTTACATGTTTCAGGTTGAAATGCAATTGATTTTTATTCCTGAATGACGTTATGCTACAATGTTCTCTCTTTATTTTCTAGCAGACAAGGAATGTCTTCTGAGAGCACCTATAAATCTACAACCTTTAAAAAACCTTACACTCTGCACATGTTAATCCATAGTGTAAAATATTACTAGTTTTGTCTCCAGGAGTCTTGACTTGTGAATTATAGGTGAATGTGTGTGTCAGTTCCCTCCTTATTTAGTAGCAATGTGTGGACACGAAAGTATATTAACCACAGATTAGTTGACATAGCAGTTATTAAAAAGTGTGTTTTCCTTCTTGCCTACCTTGGTATCATAATAGATATGGATGAGGATAAACAGATAATAAAGTTAAAAGATACTAAGTTATCAGGATGAATTTTAGCAAGCAAAAATGGTCACTGTCACACATGAAAAAATTCTTACATAACTTACATTAAAGCTTATGGTTAAAGAATATTTAGATAAGAATCAGTGTTTTTTTCCTTTCTCAAATGATATTTGTGTGTGTACATAACTAAATATATTCATGTTTCATATGGATGTATACATATATCAATAGATAAGCATCAGAAACACATGAACATACACATATTCACAGTCTCTTATATGCTGTTATTGTGTCTGAAATGCTGCTTCTGCTTTTCAAAACTTTCTTATCGAAACACAGTGTAGTGCACAGGTACCTTTCAACTTTGGTAAAGCACTAGAAATTTGATCCTACTAGCAGTGCTGTACTTGCTTATTTATAATTGAAGAGAAAAGCTGCCTCTGTTTCCTAACACATTTTAAGGAGCAGGTTTCCTTTGACAATTGTAGTTTAGCTTAATTAGGCACCGAGTCCAGAACAGGCATCGGGGACCACTTGTGTAGAATGAGGAGATGTAAAAGGCTGCAGTCACAAAGGAACGTCAAGCAACTTCACACAGGGAGCAAACTCAGATAAGCTCTGGCTTGCAACTAAAACCCATGGCCAAAACTCACAAACAATGAGGGTGCCCACACCAGCACCCAACGCCATTTAAAAGGTTATGGGCTCTGTTCCAGGGACATTGTTACTGCTCACACACTGACCCAAAGCACTCACGCACACACATCCCCTCGGGAGGGGTCTTGCTCAGGGGTACCCAGAAGGTGGGTTTGGCGAATCCCAAAAGGCTTCTGTGCATGTCTCAAACACCAGTACTGGATGGCTGTGGGACCAACCAAGGACTGTTGGCAACAACAGACAAGAATTGTTGATAATAACCAAGGACTATTGGTGCTGTGAGAAAGAACAAAATTTGGCTGGAGAAGGGGGGCCATATGGAGATAGGGGAGCACTTTTCAGAGACAAACATCCTTGTTATAGTTCCTGGAGATGAGCACAACACAGTACAGCATAGGTGCAGGAAGGAGGCCAAGAAGTAGGCATGGACTATAAGGGGGGATCAAGACCACCAAGGACCCCCAAAGTCCTCAGACCCATTTCCAGAAAGGCTGGCAAGAACGGACTGTACATGACAACTTATTTTACATAGAAAGTGGGAAATCTATCTTTGGTGCAGAGAAACCTACACATAAGAAAATACCACCCCCCAAGCGCCCGTGGCATCCCCAAGACCCTGGACATCCCATCAGCTGGACTGATGCAGCTGGATTCATGCTGAAAATGGGTTTATCAGATGGATTAATGCTGGAACCAGCACTAGTGCTTTTCCTTTCTCTTTTTTTTTTCTCCCTTCCCTTCCCTTCCCTTCCCTCCCCTTCCCTTCCCTTCCCTTCCCTTCCCTTCCCTTTCCTTTCCTTTCCACTTTTTCCCANCTCTTCGCCTTACCCCTTTACCCAAAACCCACTGCTTATATAGTACGTCAGGAAATAATATGCCAATTTCCATGCAAGTGTTTAATTTACTAACAAAACTTTCTGGTAGTTGGCGGACGCTCGGACTTTGATGTTCCTTTCGGCTACGAGCATTTACGAATCTTGGGTGCTTCCTTCTCAGCGGAGAGTCGTCACAGGGTTTGCCACGTCCAGAGGGTGCAAGCATCAGTCGCGGGCATCCAGGACGAGGGGGAAGGTGTCCTGCTCGGTCCCAGGAGGTCTCCCGGAGCCGCGGCTGCTCCCAGGAGGGCTTTCCCGCAGCCGCGGTGCGTGCTGTGCCCGCCACAGCCGCGGGATGACGCTGGCGGCCCCGGGATGTGCCCTGGGGGCGCCGGGGGCTCGCTCCCGGCACCGGGGCTCCCTGTGATCAGCGCCTCGCTCGGCGTGTTCAAGCGCTGCCTTCCTACTCGTGTGTAGCTCAGATAAAAGTGTTATCCAAACAAGATAACAGGATCACAGAAGTGTACAGAAATCCAGATTTTGGAGTGCTGTGATATATTTGAAAGGTCCTGGATAACTAAACTTGACAGCTGCCTGCAGCATCTTTGTCTGCCCTTTCTTCAATAGTTGCCACTTCTTTTTTTTTTTTCTCCTTTTTTACTGTTTTGAGACGTGACATTTCCTTTGGTCATTTTTCACACATTTTTATGTTTTAGTTTGGGTGAAAAATCAGAAACCTAGTAGCTGTAAGAGAAAATAATTAACCTTCAGATTAGAAAAGAACCTTTATAAAACTCACAAAATAAATGTTTCTAAAATCTGTGTCATATATAGGCATCATCGTATCAGATAATAGATTCATTGGCACCTGTTTGATACCTGAATGGCAGATTTGCCCAAATATCTGTTGTATTGCTGTTTATTACTCACTAGCCATTTATAGATACACTATTCTTATAGAGTATCTCCTGCCTATTTTCCATATTCATGTACTGTGAATATACATTTCATGTGATATGTATAAGTGTTCAGCTGATGTAGACCAGCAAAACACAACTTTTTTAAGAGAACAGAAAATTCACAAATAATAAGTATTTGATGCAAAGAAAAAGGAAAGGTTTTGGCATAAAACATACCAGGAAGACAGAGTACAGCAATCCCTGTGCCCATGTTCTCGGTCAGATATTACCCTAGTACAGTTCAGAAGCAATACAATCACCAGTTAGCCATTGTTTGCTTGGATTTCCCTTGAAGTTTATAGATTTTTTTGTAACTTGAAGATTGGTGTCAGTTCCTGGGAGGATGATTTAGAACTCAGACAGAAGAAATATTGCTATCTGAATGCTTTCACAGAAGCATATCACCAGTAAACCAAACGCTTTAGGTGTTTTATAGCAATTGGTACATTGGTGGAATCACAAATTTTGGATTTGATGTGAAGGTAATTCCAGAGGAGAATAAGGTGGTTTAAAAAAAAAAAAAAAAAAAAGTTGCCTTGTATGAAGAATCATAGAACTAACCAGCAGAGATGTATTTAAAGTGTTTAGAACAGAAACATTTCAATAAAGTTGCAAGCAGTTGCAAGCACATGACAGCAATATCCACAAACTTTCTCATTTTCTCAAAAGAAGTCCCTTTACAATTTCACTGAGCAACTACATGCTGCTTGTGCTTTTCATCTGTGTTCATAGCAGAATAGGAGAAACAGTGCCCCTGGCCAGTTTTTATATAGTGCTTTAGCTGTTACAACATTAATTTCAAATATAGCTTTGCCAGGGTAAGAGGATTAAAACATACATATTTTACTTTTCTGGGTAGACTTAACCACCAGTGTCAGACCATTCTATGTGACAGAACCCTTCCAATCTCCTACTGACTATGGGCCATGCTCCAGAAATAATGTAATGAGTCCCAAAAAAACATTCTAGAGGGAAAGTGTCCTAAATTTAATGACTGTGGCATTGGAAGGAGGGTATAATTTTTCATTCTTCCAAATGAGACCTGCGGGTGCTGGTCAACAGCTGGTCAACACTGTGCCCAGGTGGCCAAGAAGGCCAAGGGCATCTTGACCTGTCTCAAAAATAATAAGGCCAGCAGGACCCTGTGAATTTGCCCCTGTATTCAGCACTGGTGAGGCCACACCTGGAATCCTGTGTCCAGTTTGGGGCTCTCACTACAAGAAGGACATTGAGGGGCTGGAATGTGTCCAGAGAAGGGCAATGGAGCTGGGGAAGGGCCTGGAGCACAAATCTTGTGAGGAACGACTGAGGGAGCTGGGATTGTTTAGCCTGGAGGAAAGGAGGCTCAATGGGCCCTTATTGTTCACTACAACTACCTGGAAGGAGGCTGTAGCCAGTCAGTCTCTTCTGCTCCCCAGGGCAGTGGTCACAGCCCCAGCCTGAGAGAGTTCAGGAATCATTTGGACAATGCTCTCAGGCACATGTTGTGACTCTTGGGAATGGTGCAGTGCAGGGCAGGAGTTGGACTTGATGGCCCTTGTGAGTCCCTTTCAAATCAGCATGTTCTGTGACTCTGTGATTCATTATCCAGATAACACAAAGAAACATGAAAATAGTTGGTTTCTGTACACATGAAATTTAAAAAAAAGTTATTGCAAAGAACCTTGTAACATTTGTGAACTTTCTTTCATCATCTTGAATCGCCAAATGCCTGTGGGAAACTCGGCAATATTACCTCTGAATTATAGTCTGTAGTGAGATATACGTTGCAATAAATTTCCATAGGTTTTTTTGGTTGGGTGGTTTGGTTTTAATGAACACATGGACACATTACAAGGTTTTTCAAGCTCTTGTGTTTGTGCAGTAGACTTCTGTGGTAAGTTTGGTAGCTATCTCCAAGTATAACATGTATGAATACACATGAGTACACAGGCAGATGCACCACAATGCTTACATATATGTCTATTACAAAATTAACTGTTGAGATCTACACTAGCTAGAAAGCATTTGATCTGTCATTGTTCAACTGTATGCGTGCCTAAATAAACCATTAACCTGTTATTAAAGGTGCTTATTCAGAGAGGTGCTTTAATATTAAACCTGGCTCTCCCATTCAAAGATGAAGAATGCACAAAAGTAAGTTTTTAAAAAGTAGTCATAAAGCAGTCTTCCAGGGAAGCATTGACAATGAACTTGCAAGTACTGATCTCAATACTGTGTCTTTAGTACCCCTTAAAAATATAAAATGCAAAGCCACAGTGAAGCCTGACAAGCCACGGGAGAACAGCACCTATGTCATAGCCTGAGCTTGCTCTCATTGCATTTGTCAATGAATCCAGGCTGGTGTGGTTCTGAACACGCAAAGGACTCTCTCTAGGGGCAGAAAGTTAAAAAAAAAATAGTTAAGATGTTTTCACAGAAGTCTCAGAATACTTGGTGTTGGCAGGCACCTCTGGAGGTCCTCTAGTCCAGCCTCCCTGCTCAAAGTGGAAGACTGACCCTTGGCAGATTGCTGAGACGTTTATCCAGTTACATTTTGAATAGATGTAAGAAAGGAGATTCCCAAATCCAAAGTCCCAAAAAACACCTCTAAGTAACCCGTTACGTTTGACCACCCTTATTTAAAGTCTTCTTACTCATTGCCTCCTGTTCTTTTACTGGGTACCACTGAAAGAAGTCTGACTCCACCTTCTTTGCTACCCCCTAATCAGGCATCCATGCAGAGGGATGTCATTTTCACTGTTGCTGTCACCCCCACCCACCTTGCCCCCATCTTCTTGAGGTTAAACAGCTCCACTTTAAGAACTTCAGTTGCTTCTCTAGTTTAGCCATTTCTTTTTGCACAATATTTATCTATGAAACTATTTTTGTTTCCTCAAAACTTGACGTTGGTTATCTCTACTGAAGATCAAATATATGACCAAATGGCTAGGTAAAGAAAAATCCTCCTCTGGAATCCGCTGATATTATTTCCTATATATGCACTCACGTCACACACTTAGGATGCATGTGGTAGTTTTATTTCCCTTGCAAAAGGTAAGAACAAGAGATTGCAATTGAACAAAATTATCTTCATCTGCAGAGTAAAGGTTTTTTTCCATTCTTGTGTGTCCACATGAACTATTGCTCTGCTTTCAAAACCCTTGATTTTGAATAAATGTTTCTATATTTTTAACTTTCAGTTGTGAAATCAATATTATCTATTTGTCCACCTCAATTTAACAAACTCAGTAATCCTTCAAACTAATCTCAATGAAATTGTTCCTGTGCTTTAGCAATGAATTAAAAAAGAGGGAAGGAAAAAATCATTCTGCATGATCAGATCACATCAGGTCTGTACAGTGAAGCTAGGCAGCTGCTGCCAAAAGCACTGGCAGAAAGAGTGACTGCTTAAAAGCTCAGTCCCAGACTGAATTTGTACCATTCTAATTTCACCACTAGACATGAAGATATTCCACATTACTGCTATGAAAAACATTTCTGTCAGGAATACTGATAGGAGGAATAAAATGTTTTGTTAATTTAATTTTGCATTTATATAAAACCATATCATTTATATTTTATATGGAATCTCTTTACTTATGGATGAGTTCTTAAAAGAGAAAGCATTGTGATAAACTATTAAGATTACATGTTAGAAAGCAGAAAGCAAGTCTCAAAGTTTGGCAATAATGATAGAAATTCAGAACTCAGAATCCCAACAGAAGGATAAATATCTTAAGCTAAGCAGTTGATATAGATATAGTAGCAGGTATTAATGTCACAAAAAGAATAAAAATGTTGACAACAAGTCAGGAAGTATTAGATTCCTATGGAGTCTCACTTCGTTGCAAAATATGTGAATAATTGTAGAGTCAAGTTATTCCTCCCTCTTAACATAAATTTTTAGTTTGCAGTATTGCAACTTACAGTACCAGTGAAGAAAAATTGCCAAAACTTCAGAGTGATTATATCCACCTGTGGATGGGTTGGGGAGAATTGCCCTAGCTTTTCATTTTCTTCCTGTGTGAGTCTGCCATACACTTCATCTTCTTTCAAAGAAGATTCTTTTGGATCAGAGTCAAATCCCCTCATGCTGCCTGTAAATCTGTGACTAGAAGTTCTAATTCAGGTCAAGGTGTGTCAGTCAGACATTTAGAGATAGCCTGTTATTGTTCAGAAATGCTGTGAAAGTAATGAGCTACTGCAGTGTGATATAGTAGGTTAGAAACCCCCTTCAAATATTTCCCTGTAACAAGGAAATATAACTGTGGCTTGTCTTTCCCAAATGGAACTGCCTGGAAACACTTCAAGAACTCTAATATTCTTTGATACTGTAAGTTTTCCTGAAAGTGAGTCTGTTTCAACTGTTTTTTCCTGTCTCCACAATCAATTTGGGTGTGAAAGAGCAGAAGCCCCTTTGCCAGTTAAGTAAGAGACCCAAGCGTTCTGGCTCTCAGCACCTTCCCCAGGCTGCCTGACTACAGTTACTGCAGTTCCTATAACTCTTTCAGAAGCCAGGAAGATCTCTGTCTGCTCCAAATGGCTGGTCAAGCAGTGGTTAGCTCAGCCTTCCGGCAACCTAGATTCCTCTTTTAATTTTGGTTTAATGCATTATTCACCAGCTCCCGTTTCTCTGACTTGTGTAATGCTGTTACTCAAAAAGTGCCTGAGTACTTTTCAGCAGGATGAATTGCACCTCAGAACAGAAGGAAGGTGGGATTCATGTGCACTTGGCACTGGCTCTATCAGTAGCCCCTATCTAGAGGGATAGCTGAAGACTAGCTGAAGACAGAGTGTACTTTTTCAGTAGTTTTTTAAAACACAAATAGTAAATTACGTGAGTGGCTGTGCAATCGGCCTTTATTCATGATATATTTTTGTTTAAATTACAAGGCACAGAAAGAGATATCGAGATACATATTGAGAAATGCAATTAAAAATTAAGAGAAAGAGAGTAGAATTTGGTAAAATTATTTTTCCCTCTTCAGAGGAGATATTCTTGAATGTAATAAAGTACATGAGCATTTTCACTCTCAGATCAGTGAGGAAAAAACCAAAACATAAGGTTCTAATGTTTTGCTCTTCTGATAGTCTCTGGCTTAGGTTCCCTTTAGTTTGTGTTGTGGCCTGTGTATGGCTTGGGTAGTTTTTTTCCTACGCCAGGAGAGAAGGCTCCTATATGTCTTTGTGATGTACAAGATCAAGGCCTCAATGAACATCTTCTTCCTACAATTCCATTGCTAATTCTACAGAAGATACAGTAAAGTCCTGATGAAATATTTTAGAACTGTTTTTCACTGAACACATGAAGTTTTATCTGTAGAAATATCTAAGAGGAACATAGTTTGGTAATGTTTTTCAATGGGAGAAATCTAAGTTTATTATTTAAATAGTATTTTTACTATTTTTGTTGAGATATTTCCATTACATAAATACGAAAAGATAAAGGTAAAATTAGCATTATGCATGTACGGGTTTTTCTTTTCCTATTTTATGATATCATATATATTTAACTTTCTCAGGAAATTTTGACTTTATCTTCATGGTCAAGTTTCAGTTTATTGGGGGGGGTGGGGTTTGGGGGTTTTTCAAATGTTGGGGATTTTTATGAAAGGAAAATGTTAACTCCTGTCCATCTTTCTAAACTGATTGGTAAAATATGGAAGCAGAATAAGAGGAATGGGTGGGCATTTATGTTCGTGAACTAGTTGTGAATATTCCCAAACACGTTAAAACTTATTTTTAACATGTAGATAAAACCAAAATAGAATTTTCCTAGCTTCACTCTCTGCATACTTGTAAATAACTAAAACTAGAGCTGTAGTTGAAAAGTATTTTCTCCAGCAGAGGGACTGTAAGAGCTAAATGTGAATGTGTTCACTGAATTATCTCCATGAAAATAGAGCTGATCAGATTGAAAAATAACCATAAAGGTAACGGAATTAAAACATTTAGAGAGTAGATTAGGTGCTTGGATTTATGCCCTTAGCAAATATAGCAAATAAGGTAACAACAATGAGGACATTCAGAGATTGACTTGTGCTATTATGGGAGGAAAAGGTAAGCTCTGTGATTTTTACTGAGGATATTGCCATGTTAATGCCAAGGGGTCAGCCCTTTGTGTTGTAAACTGATTGTCACATACACTGTAAAATGGGCAGAGTTATGCAAGCGATATTGCAGTGGTTCACCTTATTTTAAATGAGCACATTTTTTTACACAAACATGATCATTAAATAACAACAGTATGATTCTAAGTCAGTAGAACAATGCAGCCTGCTTCGTTCATGAGCATGGCCAGCAGGTTGAAGGAGGTGATTCTCCCCTTCTGCTCTGCTCTTGTGAGACCCCGCACAGAGTATTACATCCAGTTCTGGTGTCCCCACATAACAAGGATATGGAACTGTTGGAACAAGTCCAGAAAAGAACTGAAGCACCGCAGCTGTTCAGCTTGGAGAAGAGAAACTTGTGTGGAGACCTCACAGCAACCTTCCAGTATTTGAAGGGGTCTTACGGGGAGGCCAGAGTGGGGCTCTTTGTCAGGAACCATAGTGGATGCCACATCCCAGGCAATGTTCAAGGCTAATTTGGACAAGGCCCTGAGCAGCCTGGTCTAGTGGGGTGTGTCCCTGCCCATGGCAGGGGGATTGGAACTAGATGATCTTGAAGGTCCCCTCCAATCCTTAACGTTCTATGATTCCATGATTTATTTCAGTAGATGCTTCTGGAAGACAGTGCTGTGTCTTTCATCCTTTTTTTCCTTCTTGAAATATCTTCCTTCTTGGTGGTATCTCAAGCAAAAGCAAAAGTCTCGGTGTTCAAAAAGGATAATGAGTGTAAAGTGCTTTTCCTTCCCTTCACACTTCTAGGAAATTGCATTCTCTTTTACATCATCATGAATGCAGACCTTTCAGTGCCCAGCAGAGTGAAATTATTTTTAAAAAGTGTAGACATTTTCATTCAGATCCTGGAAACTCGGGTTTTGTATTCATATAGCTAGTCATCACCTTCACATTGCTTGTTATGAGAAGGCCTTTTCTCCTACATAGAGTGATGTAAAATCACTGATTACAAAGGAGGAAATGTGGGGATCTTATTGAATAATTATGACTACCACTTTTCATACCATAGTATGCTGTGATAAATTCTCACATGCTTAATATCTCTAGACAGTAGGGATCCAAGGCCTTTGGATTTATTCAGACCACTTAGGAACCTGCTGAAAAGAGAAGGGGGGAAAAAAAGAAAAGGGCACTTTTGTTCTCCCAGGGAGAGAAAAGAGCATTCCTTTGTATTGTACCTCGATCAAGAATACTGCATCCAGCTGAGCCTAATCAAACAGAGAGAAATACGTGGCAGTGTTTGTGTGCAGAATATACACACACTCCAAGACACCGTATGAGGCATAATGCCTGCTGTCAGATTTTCTCTCCTCTGCAGAATATATTTTTTTTTAAACCGACTTTATATCATACAGATTCTGTTGGTGATTTTTTAATTTATTTTTTAAAAACTCAATACATCTACTCATGTTTTAGAAATCCTTTAAAGAGTCAAGGCTTTCTTTCTATCTCAGAGATGAAGCACTAGGATGACAGTCAGAAGACGCTTATTTCTTTCCCTATCTCTGATGTTGATTGAGTGTGTTACCTTGGAGGATTCAACTTCTCTCTCTGAGACTCAGTTTCTAACATCAAAAACTGAATAAATACCAATACTTCAACATGGATATAGGTAGATATTTATGTGAGATATTGAGAAGAACACAAAAACACAAGTAGGTTATAACACTGCCTACTGCAGTTTCCAGTGATGTGCAATGCTCAATGACAGGATATGGCTAGCCCTGTTTTGAAGAAGATTGAAATCTGGTTTTAATACTCCACAGTTGTTTTTCTTTGATTCTATGGATTCACACACTCCATGTATGAACTCAGATAGGTTTTTAGCATCAACAATATTCTGTAGCAAAGATACACTGAATGAAGAAATTGTTTATATGCTACTGTCTTCTCTTGTTGGGTGTTATTTAGTTCTTAAAATATGTGTCTCCCATGCATTTACTTTATGACATACGTGAGCTTATATATCTTTGTATAACCCCTTCAGTTGCCTCTTATCTGGGCTGGAAGGCTATAATTTATTCAATAGTTCCTTCTACAGTTTGATACTTTTAAACATTTTTCATCACACACCTTGTCATATGAAAGGCAGCTTTCCTTGAACCCTTTGTATTGGACCAATTTATCAGCATGGCCAAGGAGGACAAGACCCTTGTGCCCAACCAGCCTGTCAGTACCTTATTACATGGACCCCACTGAACAGCCCACTGTATTGGATCGTGGTTCGACTAATTCACTCAGGGTCATGCACCAACTACACCTGCACTTTTTTCTGGAATATTTTCAGTTTTGTCAACTCTGTTATCTGCTACCGGCTGCTGCTAGTGCCCCTAAAGGACTCACATTAAGCAGTGTATGGAATGCCACTCTTTATTAACAAACACACTGATAGTAGAAGACTGTGATGGGCTGTTCAGAGATTGCCATTGATAGTATACTGACCACGAAAACAAACTTGAAGCAATACACAGACAAGCTCCTATCGCAAATAAAAACTAGCTGGAGATAATCATTCAGTGTGCATAGGATAAGGTTCTTACCCAATACATGTCCTAATGAGGGAGAAGACAGGTTCAGGTCATTCACCAATCCCAGAAGTTATGATGGAGTCTTTTTTGACCTCTCTCCCCACATAAGCTGTATTTATTAATGCAGCTGTTAATATCTTTGAGGAAGGGGAAAAGATAATCTTAAAGCTGATGTCAGTTCATATTTAGGTGGAGTTTGAGTGGCTTTAGTCATTAGCATAAGTAGAGGCCTGAAAAGTAATATGCATTCTTGAGTTAATGAAGCAAAATTCAGGTTTTGATTATCATCTAAATCATTCTTTGACTTAGTTCCCACTAGCCACATTTTTCTGGATGGAGCATAACCACAATACCTCCGTGTTGCTCAATCCTTTGCTTCATTCCTGCAGTGTTCCTGCTGTTTAGGTGTGCAGATAGTTTGTCCCTGAACTATAGCTGACACATACACTCTTTGCTGGCCTTTGTTTTTTGGTCTTCTCCCAATATACCTCCAGACCTTTTTTAGCTCTGCTATAATGTTTTCACCAGGAAAAATTATACACAATATTCAGATGTTGCATATTCCATGCATTTCTAAAAAAAAAGGGCATAATGAAATTTTCTACTTTGTTTGCTGTTTTTTTCATAATAATTCATAGAATTACGTTTGTTTTCTTGACTGCTCATGCACTGACCTGATATTTTCATGGAGCTGTGTGTTATGACACAGAGATCTCATTTCTCAGTAATGATTGTCACCTGCCAACCCATCACTGTTTGCACAAAGATTTGTCATTGTCTTTTTCTAATCCTGCTCAAGCTCCAGATGTGTCTGATCCATAATCTCTGCCAAGATCTCAAGATTATTCTATGCCCAGTGACTCTCCTAATTCCAATTTGGATTTTATTTTGTTTGTTATACCCCAGTGACTTCTCTTGGAGCTATTCTACTCTGTATAAACAATCCAATGAGGGAAGGATTTAAATATTTAAATTTAAATATTTTAATTAAAATATTAAAGGAAGCTCCTCTGTGTTACCTTGGGAATAGCAAATTATTGGTACAAAAGGAAACAGTACCAAAGAAAACAAGACAGACTGAAAGCATGCTAAATTTCCTAGAATTCCTCTATGTTCAGGAGAAAGATATTTGCAGAAAGGTGCCCCAAAGTTTTCTCCACTGGCTATTAAGGACACTAAGCTTCTTGTATGTCCTCTTGTACGCCCACTTGACTCAGCTCAGTGAACAGAGCATTCAACCAAACATTTATGGAGGTAATGTAAGGACTCCAACAAGAGCATCCATTATTAGAGGTAAATTCCCTAGTTAATGTGAACTGGTAGTTCCATAGTTTTAAGGGAAGTTTCTTTTTCTGATTTGGGTACTACACTCTCTACTGAATCCAAGGAACTTTTGGATAAAGTTATGGGTAATAAATTAAGAAGCCATACTCACAAAAAAAAAGTGGGTATGGAATAGTAAGGAAGTAAATGAGCATATGAAAAATAACTCCTCTGGAGTAAAAAGGGAAATAAATAAGATATAACTATGAAAAGAGTTCACCATCAACTGCACTGGCTCTTAACTGACCCAGACCCTTATCAGTGGAATCTCTGGGAGCCCCTGGGGATGCTCTCATGGCCCTTTCAATATATTCTACTCCAAAACTTCCTCAGTAGATACCAGCAATCACTGTCATTGCATTTGATATGGACTGTAATGTATGCAAAATACTCTGAGATTATCCACGAGGTGAAGCTCATTAAACATCATGGACAAGGACTGACTAATTTCCAAATAGTCATTGGGCATTGAAACAGTTTAGGTATGGATCTGTTCAAAACTGTGCAAACTGAAGCATATCTTGACAGCCTCATAAACAGGACTTCAGGTGTGAAGGAAATGCTAATGTTAAAAATGTAAAGGATGAAAGATTTTAGCTGGTTTGGAATGAAGAAGTAGGTTAGACAGGAAAGGAATATTGTCATAACTGAGAAATTAAGTACTCAAATTCTATTTCAGTCATTTGAGGTATCTTGTTCATCTCTCAGACCACGGTTCTTTAGAAACTGATGAAAAAGATGAACTACAGTTAACCTTCCAGGTAACATCTTATCTGTGAGATCTGTCTCCTCCTACAATACTATCTACACATTTTGTGTAGTTTTTGAATAAACCCTCTGATTAATGCTGGGAATAGAGGCCTTTAATCTGAACACCTACACATGAAGTTTTGCTTCTTTGCTTGTTTTCTGTCACTGGCAAAATTGTGTTCTTTGTTATGTGATGACAGCTTTCGTGGACTTGAGAAAAAATTCCAGGTGTCCCACCCTGCAATTGCACAGTAGCTGGTATTTGCTGACAAGAAGGAGTGCTTTCAGACTGAGAAGAGTGCTGAGCTGTAGTTGCTCAGCATCCTAGAGAGGTTCATATGTCTTTTATGATTGACAATGTCTTTCCATAACTTCAACTTAGATGGAATTCACCTTGCCCAAATTCAGACATGTAACATTTTATTATGGCTAAGACAGAGGAATCAACAACCTGCAGTGGTTCTGGATTCTGAGATTTATTAAAGAACCTTCAGGCTCTACCCTGTTTGATTATCTCACACACTCGCTCTGAAAAGTGCTATATTCACTAGGTGTCAGTTTCCCTTCCCCACAGAGAGATCCCTGCTGCCCAGGGAGGGCAGGCACACAGTCGTGTCTGGACAGCGGCTTGCAGCAACCACTTTGAGTCCAGGTCCCTGGGCATCTCCCAGCATTTAGCTCCATTCATCTCTGACCTCCAGGATCATACGCCACTTCCAGTATCTTTGCTCCAATCGCACAGAATCACACAGAATCATTGAATCCAACCTGTGATTGGTCACCACCAAGTCAAATAGATCATAGCACTAAGTGCCACGTCCAGTCTTTTCTTGAATACCTCTGGGGATGGTGACTCCACCACCTCCTTTGAAGTCCATTCCAATGCTTAACAACCCTATCAATGAAGAAATTCTTCCTTATGTCCTACTTGAGCCTTCCCTGGTGCAGCCTGTGACCATTTCTTCTTGTCCTGTCGCTGTTGCCAGGGTTAAAAAATGATAAGGCTTTTGTGTGATTCTGTGTGATTGTCAATGTGCACAAATGCTTTGAGAAGAAATATGATTGTATTTATGTAACAGCAGCATGCCTCTGTATCCCTGAACCAGGCCACCAACACCTTTTCAGACCCTCACTTTCCTTCTGAGACAAGTTCTCAAGAACTCTTATTTTTAACACTGTCTTTCTTTCCAGAGGCCCAAACTCTGAGCTTTCCAACCTAATTAGTGTATGCGCACATGCATAGCTTCCTAATTGGTGTTTCTCTCTCATGTCTCTATTAATTGCAGGATTCAGGATGTGTCACTTTTGCTCAGTTCAAGTGTTACCAGAATTCGTGACCAGTCCACACTGGTTGCAGCTAGCAAGTTTCTGCTGGAAAATACAAAAGCTCAATTCCAGACATTCACCTGTACACACACACATACACCAAATTATCTGCTGCCTGTTAGCATTTACGGTTTAAGCTATTTTATCACCTACAACAGATTTAGACAGCTGCTTCTATACTAATCATGCCAGAGTGCCTTTGATGGCAATAGAGAGGAAAAGACATTTTTAGGGTATCTCATCTACTTTAAAAGTGCCATTTGAAGATGTCATAGACTGAGCCATGGAAATGCCGGTTGTCTTCATCTGCAAAGTAAAGAAAATCCTGCGGGCTGACCTACAGCAATCTTGATCAGATGGCTTCTACTTTTCACAGCTGATTGCAATGTTAAGTTGTAAATATTTTTCTGCCTAGTTTGGAAAGCCAAAGGGTTGGGGTTTGAGCAGGTCTGATCAGGTGTAAACACTGTGAAGCATTGCAGGTGCCAAGAGAATGCTGAGGTAAAAAGGGGAGTTCATGGGTGCCTCAGGCTTCTTTACAGTCAGCAGTGACTAAAAGAGATTGTTCTGGATCTCAGTTTTACTTCTGAACATGTAAGATCCTTGCTTAATTCTTCTTGGTCCTTAAACTGCTTTTTGGATCTGGCTCGGCTGTTGTTTTTGTGTTTGGATTTCTTTTTTCCCTGATGTTTTTTCTAGTGCAATATTAGGAAAAAAATGACAACAGAATCGAACCAAGACAATCTTCACCTATTCTATTCTCTTTCATTAGGCCTTGGACTCATGTTGTATTCATGCAAAATTATTTTAGGCTTGAGATTTTTTTCTGCTAAACTTTCACACTGGTACAGATAGAAAATAATTTGTATTATATTTTAAGTACTCAATGCAACATAGTGAACTGCAGAGTTAAAAAAAAATCCTTTTAAAACAATTGGCTTATTCAAATAATTATGTCTATGCCTTTGGTAAGTATTTTTATACATAAAGAGATAAGAAAACACACACTCCAGTGCAGGTATTTTGTTATTCCTTTTGACATTCATGTCCATTAAAGCAGCTTAAAATCAGACTGAACTTTTCTTTTGGCTTTAGGGAATGACGTACATACATTTTATTTTCCTGTTCTTTTTTGGCAACTACTCAAATGTCTATTTATTTAAAATTCAAGGTGCATTAACTAATTAGTGCCAGAGGAACTGTAATCTTAATAGGTCATAATAGGTCATATATGTCATACTGTTTTATATACACCTAGGAATACACAAAAATGAGGCTAATGAGGGGGATTATATGTCAGATTTGATAACAGGTAAAATTGTTTAAACCTGTGAGTTAAAAATTCGAATATGTCACATGAAAACCCTATGTGCACCCAGAAGTCTAAGGGATTGAGATGTCAAATAGCAGTCCCAAGGCAATATTTTAGTATTCTATTTTCTTTGGCACATGTAGTAAATCAATTTAGTGTATTTAAAAAGGTATTTGTTTCTGATTTTTTTTTTTCTGGATGTCTTTTGGATGGCATAACTCTTGAATGTAGTAAACTAGAAAAAAGACTCAAAATTATAAACTGCTCTTTGTTCTAATTGCTGTAAAGTTATCATTTTGGAAGGAGTAATGAGAAAACACAGTGTTATGCAATTTTTGTACAGTAGAAATATATTAATCTGCATATGTTACTGGCATAAGATGCCGTCTCTCTATCTTTGCAAATATTTGAGTTCATTTACTGGAAGCAGTGGGAGAGTCTAACTTTTACTCTAGCACTCATGGCGCAAAATATGTACTCCAAGTCAGCTGAAGGTGGTCATGGGGAATGACAGTATTTTCTCCCCAAAGACTCTATTTCACATGCTTAATGCATTTGCGAATCTGGGAGATGGGAAATCTGTGACTTTGAGAACAGATGCGCCTGATGCAGAGTGACATGTGCCAAAGCTATGGCTTCAGCTCTCTTCTTCCCTGCTCTTTTTTTTTTTTAAGCAAATGGCTCCCATTCCAAGGAAGGGAAACCATAGCATTTCCTGTGGGTTGCAGGGAGTTCCTGAGAAGTGAGCATATCAGAGCTGTAGTTTTTCAAAACTTTACAATCTAAAGACACATTTTATGTGCCTTCACTTTGTGAAGGTGACCTGTCTGTCAAGTCGTCCTGGCATCACCTCAAAGATAGGGCTGTTCAAAGAAAAGACCTCTGCATGTGTTTTAACGTGGGTAACACTACATTCCTCTGGGATATATTGTTAAAGTACTTATCATGGTGGCTGAAATGTTTCAGAATTGTACTCTGACTCTAGATCTGTAGACCATTAGTGTGAGCATTAAAACTCTACACACCAGAGACAACTTTATGTTGCCATTTTGCAGAATCTTAGAAGGGATGAGCCATGTTAGGTCATCCAGAAAATATTTCTTCCAAAGCAGGAGTTCTTCTCCCGCTAAGCTTTCCAACCCTAACAGTACTCTACATCCACTCCTGTTTTAAATGTTTCAAGAGAGAGTTTCTACTTATATTCTAATCTATGTCACATTTTTGCCTCTGTGCAATACAGCAGTCTGCAGTGAAGAGAAATCCCACAGTTGGTTAAAAGAAAGCGTTCTTTGACAGGAGACAATAAATTATTTTTTTCCTAATTCACTATTGGGTATATTGGCCCAGTGTAAAGTTTTCAAATTTTCAAATGTAGTTTTTAATGGAAAAAAATTAAAAGCAGATTTTTTATGTTTATTTTTAAGAAGTATATTTAATAAAAACCTTGCGTGAATCTGGGGATAATGGGGTTTTGTCTGTTCATACTATTGATTCTTTACAGAGAGCACCTAAACTTCCCAGAATTACTTTTTGTACTATATAAATAATGACATTCTCAAAGATGAAAAACCTAGATAATCTACTCTATTATCCAATGGAAAAAGCATCAAAGGGAAAATGAAGATAAATGGACAGTAAAAGGCAAAAAAATTAGAAAGAAAAATATAGAAATATATCTAGGAAAGCTTTTTAAACCTTTTGGCTTGTTAAAAATTAAAAAATGAAAACCCTTTGGAAACAAGCTACTGATAGCTATTTCTCTAACCCATACTTCAGCACAGAAACAAGTGCAGAGTTTGCTTGTTACAGTAAAGCAGAATACTGCTGCCTGAGATGTTCAGCATTCCTGAACTAAAAATCTACACACTTTCTTTCTTTTCACTTTCACTCTGTTATGTCTATTTGTTGAGTAGATGCTTGTACTCACCACGTACATATATAAGAAATAAATTAGTTTAAAAATCCAAACACTCTTATTACCCTTTAGCAAATATTAAACTAAATTATGTCCCCAGCTATGTCAGTGTGACTCGCTCCAGCTCAGCACAAATCGTCAAAATTGTGCTTGTGCAAATAAAAAGAGATTTTGGCTCAATCACTTAAAAGAAATGGGACTGATAAAATTAACAGTGTCTTTAGAACTAGATAAAATTGCTTTTGCATGCTGCTAATGTACTTTATCTACCACAGTAGCTGCGGTCTACCTGTGCTTTATCTACCAGTCTACCTGCAATAGCTGTCTTCTGATTTTTGAGTTAACAACATTGATCTGAATCTACACTTCCAGTCCTTCCTGAAAACTCGGTGTTGCAAACCTATGGCTGGAATTTCAGCCATTTTTATATCTATTCTTGGAAATGAATGGCTCAAATTGTTTTATTCCTTATATTAATGTTACGTATTTGAAATCAGTTCCAATGACATCATTAGAATACTTTGCCCTGATTTAACTTTATGCTATATCACCATAGCTATTTTTTCCCTACTAAGCTTCAGTTTGAATTAATGTTCCTATATCAATATTATTTTCATTGAGCTTTGTTCCTTTTACCAGGGCAAGGCAATATTTTGCAGTTATTGGCCAAAGGTTTGTTAGGAATGTGTAACTATTCTATGGACAAATATGCCGACAGACTACACTAGTCTATCAAGAACAGACTAGCAGGTATTCTCTGAAAAGCTGGGCTAATTATTTGGCTTCATAACACTACTGTTGGCTCAATAAGACAGACATAAAACTGGAATTTTCCTCATTTCTTCTACGACTTCAAAGTTAACTATTGAGAGCATTCCCATTTCATCTGTTACCTCACGACTGAACATTTGTTATTGGGATCACAAGTTTTCTTTGAGTTATACTGCAATGGTCTTTTTTGCCCGCGAACTTTAAAGACATTACTCTTGGTCATATGTATGATTTTCTGATGTGGTTTATGATATAGATTGGCTGAATATTGGTTTGTAAATACTTATAAAATGCTAATCTTTATCTGCAGAATTCCATATGCTTGAGGATCTAGTTGAATTGTCTTACGTTTATGAAATATATTGAAGAACTATACATTAAATAATAGTAAAATACTACAATTTTCCCCACTTTTCTATTATATTAGAGATGGAAAAACCTCCTACAAGAATCATTAATCAGTCTATTTTTAATTTATATGTCATGCAGAATACAGCGGCAAACGTGATTACATTGTTTATGAGTCTGCTGCAGTGGCTGCTTGCTAAACAGAGCATAAAATTAGAAGTTATATTTCTCGTTTTAAAATTGCTTTGTAGAAGGATTTTTATTACTATTTATTTCACTGAGATAACTGTTTTCAAAGATAGAAATCATCATGGTCTTTATTTAATGTATTACATCCAGCCAGTTCCTTACAGAAGACCTACACAGAGACCTTGGGCCCCTTCGATCGCTGTCAGACTACATTTCCTACAGACATTAACCAGGCAGTTAAAATTATTTTAGTATGGCTATGTCTTTCATTCTGAGATGTTCTCACCAAATATTGCTAAATGACTAATTCAAATGGTTTAGATATGTTCACAGTAAAAAGAACCACACTGCTCCTCTGATCCAGAGATCAACACTTTGAACAGATCACTAAGAGACCTGCCAGAAATACTTGACCTTGTGAATTGTGTGTGGACAATTAACTTATTAAATCTATTCACATCAGGTGAACTAGTAAAGACCATTATTGTCACGTGTACTTTAGAATTATATGTGGTATGGTCTTTACCTGTTTGTGGTATTTCCATCTACAAAGACACAATCCTTAAATCTCCCTTCCCTCTTTTTCTGTCTCCCCCAGGCAATTTCATGAAGGTTTGATTAGTCCCTCTTTCTCTTAAAATCTTCCTTTTCCCCATAAGGAAAGGAATTTTAGATCAGAATACAGTAAAAGAGAGTAAGAAGACATAAACATAAGGACAATGACAGTCTAATTGACTGTCTTTTACATTAAAATAAAAATATATGACCCCCCTATGAAATTAAAGTTATCTTTCCTTAGCAATGATACTAATATTTTATTATATTAATTAAATTTTATTACTTTATTCAGCTTTCAAAAAATAATTTTATTCTATGCCAGTGAAACAGATTCCTCCTTATTGTGATGAAAAGCACAGCTTAAGTCATTACATATATTTCCCTTTAGTTTTCGCCTCCCTATTTTGTTTAACTGGGTTTAAAAAACAACCCCATGTAATCATCTCTTCTGCACTCATTTTATTTTAGTCATGCCCTGAATGCTTTTTTTAAAAAAAAAAAACAAAACAATAATGGTTTCAAAATGCCCTTTCAATAAGGTCTGATCTGCACTGATACTGTACTGACATAATGTCCTTGTTGTGGCCAGAACAGGGTTAATTTTTGCAGTAGCCAGGAGGGAGACATGGCTGGGACCCTAATGTTGTTCTATACCACCTCACATCATCTCTGGGAAGGGGAAAAAGACTCTCTTCCATAGAGAAGGGGTTCTTTCTGGTCTTGAAAACATGTTGGGGAGAGCCATCTGGTATTTGTTTATTGTCACAGGCTCTGTGGGGAGCATTTCTGCATGTGAAGCTCTCTCTTTTTGTATATTTTCTTATTAATGTTGTTGCTGCTGCTGCTGTTCCTTTTCTTATCTCATTGCTCTTTCCAGTAAATTATTCTTGTCTCAGCCCGTGATCTTCACCTTTTGTGCCTCCAATTCTCAGCTCCATCCTGCCGAAGTGGGAAAGGGGAGGGGAAGGGGAAGTGAGACAGAGCTGCATGTGTTTTGGGAGAGTCTTGTGGAGGGCACTGAGTTGGGGAATACCATTCTTAAACCATGATACTTAACTATACTGGTTTAGGAGGGGCTATTGAAAACTCTGTGCAGACCTGTATCACAGATGACATCTAATTTTTTTCCACAATCTCTATTTAATGGAGGTTTCACAAAATATGGAGCAAGCCCTCAATGAGGCAATTACAGAGGTAAATTCACCCAGCAATCTAGCTGTACTTATTTTGTGTCACAATGTTTTTCCCTTCCTTCTTTCCTCCACCTCTCCTTTCCTCAAAATGGTCCAGAATAAGGATGTTTTCTTGCAGCTTGAAAAGAGACAAAAATTGTTCTGGTCATGTGTCTCCTAGATTCTTGATCTTCCAAATCTCCAACATAAATATGTGTATGCTGACTTTTTTGGTTGTGCCAAAGTGTTTTGAGCTGATTTAAACATAGAGATGTTAGGGTTTCTTGACATGGATAATTCTGATGGGAAAAAAATCTCTTCATTTTGGCATACCTACAAGAATAATAACCTTTGTCAGCAAGGCATGGTTGAACAGCTGTCAGTGTGTTGAGGAGAGTAATCTTTTCTTTCAACTCAACAGCAGCCAAGACAGCTTGTCAGAGTATAGTTCAAAACAATAGACAACTTCTGAATAAAGAAACTCCTGGCAACTGAAAGTAGAAGTAATTAACTTCATTCTGGAGGAATCATCCTTTGTTAGCACTAAAGAATTTTTAAATTCAGGTCATGGAATATTACCTTATGATTTTTAAAACATGATTAAATTGAGTACTACTAAGATTATCATGCTCTTTCAAGTAATAGACAAAGAAATAAGAAGCATAGCAATGGTAGATTCACTCCGTCAAATACTCTGGCCCTGATAGTGACCAATATTGAACATTTGGCAAGAGAGCATAATAGATAAGCTTGCAGCAACAACTTCTTAGCTTCTAGCCTCCCATGATTCAGAGACAAAATGTTACATTTATCTCTGTGTTTAGCCTTCAGTGGAATTCTGTTCTACTAATATGAATAATTCCTTTCTGAGTCCATTTGTGCTTTTGGCATTCATCAACATCCCAAGGCAGAGTTCTACAGCTTAAATACTTACCTACTTTCATATTAGTCTGCACCAAATAGTTTCTTTTGATGAATTCTTAATCACTGTAAGAAATTGTGAATAATCACTGTACATTCACTTCTCCTTATTAACTGTGATTTTTGTGCCATTACCGTTTGATACTATGATTCATCCTGTATTCAAAGTAAAGAATGTTAATTAATTTCTCCAATACATAAATTAATCCAGAGAAGTGATAAGGCTTTTATCACTTTTCCTATGCCTTTTTCTATTTCTACAAAATATTTCAGTGGGAAGAAGCAGAACTGTACAAAGCATTTAAGATGCAGATAGTCTAGGGATTTATACGGTGTCATGTTTTCTGCTTTATACCCTATTTTATTGTTAATAATTTCTGATCTTATCTCTAGGTTTTCCACAGAACATTGTTCAGTTTGTCATTAAATAATCAAAAATTAGTCAAAGAAAACCCTTCTGAACTGGAGTAGCTCTATTTAGAGCACATCACAAAGTGACATATTTAGGCGGCTTTGTGTCTTACTTGGGGGTTTTTTCCCCATGTGCACTATTCACATTTCAACTACAACTTTATTTCCCACTCTTACAATATTGTGAGCTCAGTTACAATTAAATCTTTGTAGCGACTCTTCATGGTCAGTCTTTATCTTTAGACATCTGGATGTTTTTGTGCCATTATTATTCACAGCTTCACTAATGATACTCTATCCACATCATTTATAAATATATTGAACACTATAAATATCATAGAAGAGTATGGTGGAATTTATTCCCTGTAATTCTATCATGACAAATATTATCCTAGATTTATCTTTTCAAATCTACTCACAGCAATTACCTGAGAAGTTTTAATTCCCCATTTATAGTATGACTAACATCAAATTAAATTGAAGGGTATAATTCCTAGATTAAGAAAGAGAAATTCACAGACCTGAATGAGAGAAGTGTGAGATTATCCATTATAGTCAATGAAACGCAAATTCTACAGTCTGAAAATACTTTTCATTTTATCCTAAACTAAAATTTTATATATGGTTCCACAATATTGGGATCATTTATGTTTGCAATATCATCATGTCCTTCAAAACAACTTAGGAAATTTAAGGCAAAAGAAAAGTTCTTTTTAAATCTTGAATCTTCATTATTGTAAAGTATTTTTTTATTAGATTTGTTCATCTTTCAGCTTCTTTTATTCTTTTTTACGCTTTGTACTAATTTCTCTGATATAGAAGGCTGGCCTATAGTTTTCCAGTCCTGTAAACGAAAATATAATATTTAACACATTTTGTTCTACTGAAATTAATTTGATTTAGTGGTAAGTTATGATATTAGTAACTTGACTTTTTTTTTAGTTCTTCTGGGCAGTGGATGAATATTTGACCATTTCTTATGATTCATCTTACCATTTTGATCTAAAATATCTTCTAATGATAAGTTAGTCTGCAACAATTTCTTTAATTTCCCTCATTAAAAGAAAATTTCCAGGACAACCCCTCCCCATAGCTCCTATGCAGTGAACATCAATGCAAATAATGCTTTTATTTCTCCTGTTCTTATCTTATCTTTCTCATCTCTCTTGAACATTCTTATTCCAACTTTCTTGTCTATTGACCTAACAGAATTTTTGGCAATCTTCCTGTTTAATTAATATTTTTCATGTATTTAGCAAGCTGTTTTCCAAAACATTTCTTGGTCTGCTTTTTAACCATTTTAAATTGACATTCGTATGAACCAGCAGAGAGCCCAGAAAGGCAATTGCATCCTTGCTTGTATCAGAACTAGTGTGGCCAGCAGAACCAGAGCAGTGATTGTCCCCCCTGTACTCAGCACTGGTGAGGCCACACCTCCAGTGCTGTGCCCAGTTCTGGCCTTTCATTACGAGAAGGACGTTGAAGTGCTGGAGTGAGTCCAGAGAAGGGCGACAGAGCTGTCGGAGGGGTTGGAGCACAGATTTTGTAAAGAGAAACTGAGAGAGGTTGCCGTTGGGGTTGCTTGGCCTGGAGAACAGGAGGATCAGGGGAGACATTATCATTCTCTACCACTGCCTGAAAGGAGGCTGTAACAAGGTGAAGCTGCTCTTTGAGAGGGAACTTTTTATGACTATAAACAATAAGACAGAACAAACAGGAATTTGTCAGAGGTACAAAAACTTACTCTGGCTTGTGATCTGCCAGAGATTTCCATTTTTTTTATTTCTCATTTCTCTAACAAGTAGGAAAACCAAGTGAAAAAGGAGGCTTCTCTCCAAGACTAGAGGGAGATGCAGGACTGCATTTTCAGGTCCACAAGTCATCCTATATTAAAGGAATCCCCATGATTGGACCACATGGGGGCTAAGAACTGGCTCAGGGTACAGTTAAGGGCAAACAGATAAGGAACATCACACATCATTAAGGAGTATTGGTTAGGTTAATGGCAGCATTTGCAGATAAAGTAGTAAATTGAAGATGCACCATGCCAGCATAACCTGACAGGAGAAATCAGGCAGTAATAAGAAGGGACTAAAACAATGAGGAGAAAACACTCCAGCAAATGTAACTGTTTTTATTATCATGATTCACTGTCAGATGAACTCTTCAGTGAGGTCACATCAGGAGCTTAACAATTTTAAAAATATATATGGTACCTTAGAAATCCAGAAATCTTGCTAACATCCATCCTAACAGTCATGTGAAAGTTTTCAAAGCAAATAGGTGTAGATATACCAAGTTTCTAATAGTCATAAAATAATTTTAAGGTCTTTATATTCAAGTGCAATCAGCAAGTCCAGTTTGTTTGGGGTTTTTTCTTTAAAGAGAAACATTCAGCTGCTGGTGTGTATGAACATGTTTCTGGAAGGGGGGCAAAGGCCCAAAGATCAGTGAATGAGTGGTGTTATTGTAGTTATTCCGTAGTTTTATGTGTTGTATATTACAAATGTCATGTATACTTCCTTGTAAGGAAAAAATGTGACTATTTTCTTCTCTTTTCCATGATAAACACTGATTTAGAAGTGTTGTTTGAGCTGTTCAAAAAGGCAACATACAGGAATTCAGCATGCTTTTTCGAACGAGGATGTAATTTTTGCACAAGCAGAAGATACTTGTTAAATGACCTTTTGCCTAATTATCAATTTACACTATGAGAAAAAAACATAAAAAATTCTGTAACACATCTAAGCTCTGAATAAGCAGACAAATGAAAACTGGAGTTTTGTTCTTTAATTCAATGTAACTTCTTAATTACATCTTTCCTGCGATAATGTGGTATATTCAATCCTCCTTACAATATCAATTCTGAATGCTGTGCTAAAAAGGAAAGACGCAAAATAATGCAGCTTACTGGTAATGAATTAGCCCTACAAAGAATTTAAAATCTTATTTATAAATAAATGTTCGAAACAAAATACAGTCAAAAGATTCCTATTTGGGTTCTCTTTATTAACATTTTAATACTTCTCTTCCCCCAAGAAACACTGATCACACGCATGGAATCCAGTCTGATATATAAAACAGTATATTAAATATAAGGACCCATCTTTTCTTGGTCAGCTGTGGTGAGACATCAATTCTGATTCTATTGTCCCTGTAATATCTACTCTCAAAACAACTGTCAGGAAACATGACTTTGCCACAGAAACTCAGTTTTAGCAAAGCAAAAGTGTCTCCAGTCTGTGAAACGGAGGCAAAATTAAACTCATTGCAATTAACAAACACTACATGCAAGTTCTGCATGTTCCTCTGTCTGAATAGGCCAATTAAATCTCGGGATTAAATCAAAATATACCTACAGAGTCATGAAGTTCTCATTTCATATTACTGCTATATGAAAGTGAATGCAGCTCTAACAGTTTATATGTAGTTGTTTTCTTGATTTCTCCAGAATGTCTTAAAACATTTTTAGGGAAAAAACCCAAGGTTGAATTCTGGGTTGTTTTATTCGGGTACTTTGTAATAACAAACAAGTAAATCAAACAAGATAGCAAGCAGATAATAATAATTATAGATAGATAATAAGTAATAGATATCAGATAATAATAGAAAGCCGGAATATTTAATCTGAAACAGATGTCAATTAAAATCAGACCTCTACTCTGCTGACATAGGTCCTTCATTCTATATATCCAAAACCATCTGGTGCAAAATAATAAAAAGAGGGGTTTTTTTTAACTCTTTCAGAAAACCATAATATTTACCTAAAAATCATTCTGGCAGTCCCTGCAGAGAATACATTGTGAAGACAGGAGCCAATAGTTCTTCAGTTGTTCAGAACACATTTTATATCTTTTATTAGAAACTATTCTGCAAATGAGTCGGACACCATGACCTCTTTCCCCTATTTCACCCACATGAAAACTGTTTCCTTTGTTTTTTGTTCCCTTTTTCTATTACCTTTTGTGTCTTTTATTTGCAGAGCATTTTACATAACATATTTTTGGCACTTCTGATAGCTGAGCCGACAAGAACAAATCTTATGCTTGGTATTTTGTGTCCAGTACCTCAGTGAATCACTTCTATTGGGTGGTAGATTCTGCTCCTGAGTGACAAGAAGCCTTACATTATTTCTCCTTTGTTATTACGCTACATACTAATTCACTCTTATGTCCGTTCCTAGGTAATTTCTTGGCAAAATCTCTCATCATAAATTTCTTGTCAGAAACAACAGACTGGCCTATGGCTTTTGGTAAATGACAGCAAATTTTATTCTGTATCATAATGGCTTGAAAATGTATTTGTAAACAATTGGATTTTCTTGTGTGGCATGTTACTGGATACAACAACACCGTTATTCTATCATCTGAAACACAATTCTGGATCAATCTTTCACAAGAGCAAAGAATCAACACTAGACTAGAGCAAATGCAAAAGCACAGTTAGTGGAACTTTCATCTTATCCTCTTGATGAGTCTGTACTCCTATGACTTTATAAACCCAGCTTTAAATCAAGTTTATTTAACAGTAAGGGTACTGTAACAACAATACACTATGGTCAGAATTTTTTAGCTGCTATATTTATTTTGAAGACAAATTAGATGCACTGAAAGAGTTTGCAAGTATAGTTAGGTGACTGTTATCTATGAAAAAACTCTTTTATTTTAGAATACTTTTTATATTTTAATAATTGTTTCTGTCTATATAATCCACTCAAAATGTTATTTTTAAGTAAGTCATTATTTATCTGCTGAATACACAGATAATTTACAACCACATGTAATCTGTAAGTCAATAAACCCGTTTTTTTTCCAGACGCCTTTCTGGTAGTCCATTTATTCCAGAGCCTTGGTACTCTTGAGTACTTGATACTACAGTTTTAGAAAACACTGCTCTGTGATTTCTTTCACCAACATCCCTTTCTCCTTTTCCTTATCTACATGTGGTTTTATACAATATGCCAGCTTGAGCAATGGATAATGTAATGCTTTTGCAATTTCCAAAACTGCTGTCAAAAGAGGCAATTATTAATGATTCTTTCTTCAAAGTCCTAGAAGTTGCAAGTAATTGTACATTTGCGTGTGGGAGAAGATGTTCATCTGTGATTGAAGTCTTAGGAGAACTAAGGAGCAAATTTAAATGAACTGCTGAAATCAATATTATGCAAAGGAAGCAATATTTGCTGAATATGGATAGCAAACCGATTTGATTTGCCATGTTGTGATTGGTTTTGACTGGGGTGGGGGGGAGGTTCTCATCTTTTCATTCAATTACCATTCTATAACCTGCTTTGATTATGAAAGGTTTTTCCACTTTCTTATCAAAGATGCAGCATTTCAACCATGCAATGAAGGTGTGAAAGTGTGAATTTCAATAATATAAGACTGCAAAATGCTAATGATAAACTGTTTGCATGATTTCAGGCTTATCAAGTTTAATAAAAGTTTCATTAGAGTTAAACAATGTGATCACATCTAAGGAAATGGTCGTGCAACAAAATTAATTATGTGCACTCAAAACACTAAAGCAGGTTGTGAATTACACTTGAAAGAAATTAAGACAAGTAAATAGTCTAACAGAAAAAAGAAACAAAAACCAAAAAAACACCAAATACAAAATACTGGCAGAATACCTTTCCTTTCCTGGAATTTATAAAAAGACTTGCCTTCATTGGTCTTATCAGCCTTCAAACCTGGACTCCCACAGATTTTTATTTAAGGGCTGTTTGGGGTGTTGATAAATTTCAGGTGGGTTTTTGTTTTGACTTTTTTAATTGGTTGGTTGATTTTTTTTTTGTTCACAATGCAGATTTTGAAGAAGCTGGAGAGAAGAACAAAACATATATAAATAAGGTTCAGTGTCTGCCTGAGTATGGCATTTGATTTTGTAGATGTTAGCAAACTCTCTAGGACATAAATTCATCAGTTTGATGATGCTATCCTTTCTAATTTTTGTGTCAGTTAGGGTATTATCTACCTTCAAACCAGGCATGATTTCATCAATACTACTTATTGAGAGGCATGCTTTTTCTCATAGAAGCTAAATGCTACTTTGGCATATATTTTACAATCTTTATGTATTTACATATTTTTTATTTACAGCACTGCTTAGATGTTTCCACCACTAATCTTTTGCAAAGATCAGAGCTACAGACTGCCTACAGCTGTACTTCTAGCTTTTTGTTATCTTTTTCTTTTACACAAGGTGAATTACTCTGTGAATTATGTAGCGTAGCAGACAAAGCTGAAAGAACTGCCCTTCTCATTGCATCAACCTGAAATGCATTATGAATTCTAGATTAAAAATTTTCAGTTCCCCACTCGCGTGAATTGTTGACCAGTTCCTTTCAAACAGTAAAATATACCTCTTGAAGCTCAAGAGGTGCTGTTCTTAACAGCACTAAATTTTCTTATTTTTTAAAGTCTGATTAACTGATCCAGATTTTATACTCTTGAAGTGTTTTAAATTTACTGAAGAATAACATTAATTTCCATTTTCTAAATACCTTTTCTTTTCCTTTGAAATGTAATGAATATAAAAGCAGTACATCTTCCCATGCCTCTGAAACATGGTTAATTAATGCCAGGACTTAGCAAAAGTAGGCTCTAGTGGGATCCTTGATGGCACTTAGGCTCACTATCAACATCTCTGATTGAATACCAGTGTTTTCTAATTAGAATGGTTTTCATTAATTCTCTCTGCATTTCGAGCATTGTAATGGATGTCATTATTCTCCAAATCATCTGTGTCATTAACATTTCCATTCTTGCTAAAATTATTTTTATACCAGGCAAGAAAAATTCTTGTCGAAATTCTTTACCCAAAACATACTGTTTAATGGGCATTATTTCTGTTTTCTTGTAAAATAATGTGTGTAAAGAGCTTTTCCTGTTGCCTTGACTAGCAGGTGTATTATTCTTGTGCCAGTGATCAAATAGAAGTTGGATCTCATGCAAACGGGATGAGATCAAACCAGAAGCACATCAGGGAAACAAGATACCATATGATCTCTCTGTTAAGGCTCTACTCACTTATCTATGAACATTTCTGATCCTTAAGGACTAACTCCTTAGGATTTACACAAATAAATCTAAATAATAAATACAGATGGTTCATCCAACTCCATATAGACACCTGAGACATCTGTGTGTATGCTAGTTCTCCGGTCACCCTTTATATTTAGTAAAGAGAACCAGAAACCTCGAGAGTGTGAGCAACCTCATCTTACAGTGGATGTTGTCCACAGTGCTTATTTTTCTCTTGACTGGAAATTAAACTCAGAATGTGTTGGTTCAAATCTGGAGTTATGTATGGAAGTCTAAGATTAAATGCAATGAATTCATTCACGGTTAGCAGAAAAGGTGTTCAGAATTGGGGGGGGTTTGTGTGCATGTTGTAAATATCCTCTCTGAACTCTTCGGGAAAAAACTCTTCACCAATGGTCAAATCTTTTTCTTCATCACAATATAGACTCACAAATGTATGCTCAGGACAAATTCATAATGGTTAAATTTTAATGAACTAATTACCCTTACAATTCTTCCCTCTTTGGAAATGTAGCTCCTAGACCATTACTTGACAGATAATTACACACTACCACTGTTCTTGTATTCTGAGATATAACTTAACAAGCTTGCTTAATGAAATCACCAAAACTATTCAAAGAATTGTGTTGGTACTGCAACCTTCGTGCAAAATTATAAATTCCAATAATTTTTTTACAGGACACATAGCTTAAAAATAGTTTTGTTATTTTAAATTAAATTTTTCAGTTCAAAATAACTTTTCGATTTTAAACATAAATGATAGTAACAATCACAAAAGACTATAAGAGAAACATACCCTAGTGAATCCATTGGATTCACAGATTAACAAGAAAAGTTAACATTGCTGTCTTGAGACATTTTTCCAATTTCTTGCTTCTCAATATGTACCCATATTTTGGCATCATCCTAATTATTTAATCTGGAATAATATTTTATAATTTTTTTCTTAGTCTCAGCTAATTCAAAGTGCCAATTTACTCAAAAACTTGGCATTTTAAAGTGAATTTACTACTCAGTATGCAAATTCTTTCCCTACTACATCATGAGGAACATTTGATTGTTCTTAGTAAACAAAGGAGTAAACTATCACCTATCAAAGGCTTTACCTCAGACAAATACTGCTTGAGTAACATGGAAAAAGAATACAGTACCCACATAAAAATTCTTCATACACACACTAATTACTCAGTTCTTCCATAAATATGTGGTGATTCCAGGTTGGAACACTTAATAGTCTTCCTTTGTAAAAACTTCCTAAAAGAGAAAACAGAAGTCCTCATGCCTAGAATAAAAATTGAAGATGTTGAGATCATGTTCTTTACGTATCTAAGACATTTTTAATATTCTAAATTTGATTGCTGAACCTGGGTGATAAATTTAAAAGTATTTTTCACACTAAATATCCAGTATTTGACATATAAATTAGAGTCATTAGATTGTCTGCAAGTGTGTCTAAAATTCAGTTCACAATAATTCTATGTAGGGAAATTTCAAAACTCAGTAACCACCACGCTTCCCATACAGTTAGTCTGCGTTCACTGAAGACAGACTGGCTTCATTTGCTCAGGAATTACTACATTTACTTTAAATATTTTATTAAAAGCCCAGTAAATGTTTTACGTTTTCCATACTGAAGACATTGTGTTTTTGATTTCTCAGGAAATCAAATCTTTAGAGAGAGAGAGTCTATACAGAAGTAAAACACAGATAGATGAATATACGAAGTGCAGCCTGCAGATTATGCTCTGGTTTAACCTTTTCTTTCCAGTCAGACGACTGAGTAGGATCTTGTTTTTTCTTGTTTTTTTCTGTACTTTTGTGTCACTGACCAGTGGAGCACAGAGAGAGACCACATTGCATTTGCCTACACAGAACGTGTTTGCTGTGTGTGCTCTCCTTGCAAACTGATATCAGCTGGCAGCTGGTGCTGGCTTTCTTTGCAAGGACAGCACACACAGCTGATAACTACGCACAACCTAAAGGAATTAATATTTACTGAAAAAATTCCTTGCATTTTCTAATTGATGATCTTCCAAAATGCTAAAGGAATCATTTATCTTTTTATATTACAGCATTGTCACTTTTACTTCAGGCCTGAAAGAATTAAGGTATTAGCAACGGAATAAGTATCATTCCTGAATTCATAATTATTTATAATTATTTAAAAGCATGACAGGAGTAAAATATCTTTCATAATTTCCTGAACTTTATGGGAGGGTCAAGATAAATTCTTAGTTGTAATGACTTTTTTCTCATTTAATTATTCTGGAGGGACTTACATGATAGTAACTCGCTCTCATTCCTTTCTCCTTGATTGTCTGTAAAATGAAGATTGATTACTGTAGATCAAGCAATTTTTTTCAAGAGGAATGATACAGGAAGAATTAATATGGTGAAAAAATTGTACTTAAAGAAAAATTCTGTAGTACGTGCTGATACTGTCTGAAGAAGAGGAGATAATCTTTCTGATGGAATTATTGGCATATCTTCCTATAAAATTTCATTAAAATATGGTATATTGATTCCAATAGATGAAATGTGAAACCAAACACTGACAAAAACAAATATATGTATAGAAGGGAGTTTTTATCATGGTGTTTTTTTCTACAGTTTGTTTATATGTTAAGAATATATTTGTTCATTCTCTCCAAATCCTTTTCCTGAACTACCTCCTCAGTTTCCATCAGTTTCTTTTAATGATTTGTGGTAATACCTACTACTTCAACACTCATTGAAAAGGAAAATTATGTCTGAAAGTTTTAAAACTATAGACTTAGAAGAAACTAAATTTCTTATAAACATGGGGAAAGAAAAACTCTATACGATGAAATTTTAATATGAAATAATGTATCCACTCTCTTCACTGACCTCTCCTCTTTCACTACACCAAATAAAGAAACTATTGTCCTTTTATTTGGGGCAATAAAGAAATCGCTCTAAAGACTATAAAATTAATTCCACTGTAAATGTTTACATTTTCATGAGGATCAAGTAAATGAAAATAAACCTGCTTTCAGAGAGACAAGAAAACAGAGCATCCAGAAAAATCATAGGACAGTTTTGCAGGCAGCTCCAAAGCTGCTACAAAACTGCTTCCTTGGGGATATGCCAAGGAAACAAATGCTAAAACCTGGAAAGGATTTGTGCAGCTTAACATATGGCCTTTATCATGGCCAATAAAGGCTTCTGCGTGATCTCAGGTGCTGCCTCTTCTTAAAAAAGAAAAAGAGGAATTGAAGGGAATAATGACAAACAAAGACTGGTTTGTTTCACTATGACCTAAGGGTATTCAACAATAACTCTGAAGGTGACCTCTAACGACTTAGTGGAAAAGATCTGCAAGATCTGCACTCAAATATTCTTCATTCATTTTATCAAAAGCAAAACTATTTCTGCTTATATGCAAAGCTCAATGACTATTGCAATATTGTAATTTATCAAGGAAATATTATATAGTTTCTCACTCCACGGACAAATTCACCAGCCTTTTTTTGTCACAGATAGTTTACTAAACCCTTTTGTTCTAAAAGCCATGTGACATGTCTTGTATTTAAAGGAGCTTATCAATTAGTTCTGCCTAAAAGAGTCCTTCAAATTATTTTCCTTAATTCTGTAGTTCAGTATTGTCCTTCCATTTTAGGTACCAACCATCCCTTTTCAGCTACTCACTGAAAACACGAAGAACTTCCAAAAACACTCTTCTCAAATATGTTCCACTCTTCAGCTCTTAGTCATTACTTTCACAGCAAATCAAGATTATTTTTAATTAAAGAACTCAGAGAAAATATAATGGGATAGAAATAAATGAAAATTAATGTAGAATGTTTCTGCTGCTGAAATTTCTTTACAAGAACTTAGATGGGCAGAAATTGAGAACAAACTACTTACTGCTTGTTCCTATTTATTCTCACAATCTTTTATGTCTCCCACAAACTTATTTACTCTGACAAGTTCAGAAAATACTGTGCATCAAGTAGGAAGGGAAAAACAGCAAGGTAGATTTACTGCATCATTTTACCTTCTGTCCTCTGCTTCTTGTTTCTTCTTTGCCTGTGCTTTCTCAAGAGGACAGAATTCCTACCAAAAATCAAGGGAAATTATTATGTTTCTCATTCAGCATTATTGGAAACAAATGTCTGTAGCTGTCTGACTGCACTTTTGGTAATTTTAGAAGTACTTGAAACTTTTTATTTTTTTCCAGCATCTTCAGTAAATCCACTCTTTCCTGGGCCATGGCTTTTCCTTAACATTCAAGAACAATGAACTGAACAACTTCACCTACCTATGTCAATGGGTTTTAAATTAACCTGTTATGTTAGCCATGGAAATACAGGCTTTGAAAGGTCATTATTCTAGATTATCTGTTTGCAACTAAATCAGTGATATTTAGTTTATTTAAATGTCTTTGTATGTAAACACTTTCTTCTCAGAGGACTGTGAAAATACTGCATTAAAAATACAGGAGCCTTGGGTGATAAAGTGTTTTGCTGCAGTATATGACCCTTATGTGAAAGAATACTAAAGAGTTCTTAAACCTTATTTTGGCAAGAAAAAAGAAAGAGAATGAAACATAAAATGGAATGTGATTTATCTTCAAACAAACGAACAATACATATGCACTACAAAAAAGATATTTTTCTATATAGTGTTTAAAATGTCCTGAAAAAAATACAGCCAAATTACTAGCAGCTACAGTGCATGAGAACAACTATGAATCAACTTCTCTACTGTATATCAATTTATATTTAGTAGTAACTTCTAACTCACTGTGGATTTTATAGACACTTTTATGATATATTCACACTGCAACAACAAAACAGTGCTGTTCCTCTACACAATATCTAAGGAAGAAATGAAAATGATTAATTGGCCCCATGGCAGAAGACATCACTAATTTATATCTTAGATACCCCATGTGAATCTATTTTATTTTACTTTTCCTGTTGTTGCATTAATCAGTGGAATAGAGCAAGAATCAGGATAAAATGATAAAAAAGAGAGCTCAGTTTAATGTTTAAATATTTTGTCATAAATCTATTATAATGAATGTTCATTATATGTTGAATATTTTATAATTGTTTAAATTGTGAAGAAATTAATTTAAATTTTTTATTGTATAAGTCCATATTTTATGCCTGTAGAAAGATGCTTTGCTTGGAATGTGGTAAAACAACTCAAACTATGCCCTATTTGCAAAGCTCTCAGGGGTGAACTAAGATGTGGTGTCATGCTGCTTTTGGTGTTGAATTATGCTAAAACCAGGCTGACTCATCAGCCCCAAAGTTAATCATCCTGATTGTGAGGTGAAGGTTTGGCAGATATGGTAAAGCATCCTTATCTAAAAATGCCAAGCTGACACAGCTGATCTGGAGACATATATCTGATAGTCAATCCCTTTATAGTATAAAAGTCCAGTTCCACTTTCAAACAGCAGGGTGTTCTAACATATCCCTTCTTGGGTGTGTGTGGAAATTCCTCCTTTGCTTGGGGATGCCCCTTGAGTTACTCCTCAAGGCTGAGTGGAAGAGGGTTGCCCATGGTCATTGGTATGAGTGAGTAACGTCAATCTCTACTTAATTACTGTGGGTTTTGTTGCTGGCTTTAATATGAATGCACTGATGCAGTACACTATACTATACTAGTAGGTTTAGCTTCTATACGGTGTAGTAAATAATTCTGATTAAGATCTTTTTGTCTAATTATTTATCATAATAAATCATTCATTTTTATATAAATATATCTGGTTTTCCATCCTTAATCATGCAGGACAAAGTTGTACAAAGGTGCAATCACTGGATCCAGATGCACCAAGGCTCCCCTCTGAGGAGGAGTTCAGAAAGAATTTTCTTCACCTCGTGAGTCAAGAGGAGGACTTCTCTAATAAACTGTTTGAAGCTCCCACTCCACCCATGACAATGCCTTATTCCAAGTGCAACTGGATTTCGGTTCCTATGCTGTATGATATTCAAACAATTTTTTCTGGTTTTTATAGCGGGAAGCTCAGGGAACAATTACAAAAATTGAATACTTTGCCTATGTGTTCTCTTACCCCAAAGTGAGATGTTCTGAAAAATTTTCACGTCTAGTCTTTTTTTTTCCTTCTTTATACTTCACCTCACATCAGAGAATATTTCTTGTACTTCAGTGTAGAGTTAATTAGATCTGGTCTTATCTTGAAGCAAGAAAATTACTTGCATGTCTGCATGCAGGTTTCAGTTGCAGACATCAAGGAGATTCAAAGCAGAAATCTGTTAATTTGACAGCATTCTAATTCTCAGGAATGATGACATTAAATCATATTCGTCAAAACTTGAAAAAATGTTATGTATTCCACAACACTGTTTGATACATAGTAAAGATCATGAGGAAGATAAAAGGAACAACAAAAAACAAAACAAAAGGAAAAATACAGAAGACCTGACAGAGAGCTAAGAAAAATTTTGCTGTTTGCTAAAAAAGTGCAATAGTTATTAGGTTCACTAAGTAATTACAAATTTATCTTAAGAAAAAAATATATTCTGTTATATAAAGGGAGTGTTAGAAACACTACAGAGTAAAGTGCAAGGGATAAAACATTTTGAACTTTAGAAGAGAAGCACAAAGATACTTAAGTACCTAACTACCATTGATTACCTTGGTGCCTAATACTTTTTGGATCTGGTCCCAGATCTTTAGCTGCAACTGAAGTATGCTCATTTTGTGGAGTTTTGCTACACCCATGTTTGTATTTCACCATTCTTAAGTGATTAAGGAAGGATGATTTGAGCATAATTTAGAGAAATTGCAAGCCTGGTTTCTAATATGTGTGCATGTCCCAACACCTAAGGTACTTATTTGATACCTCCTGAGGATGTAGCAGTAAGGCAATAACTTCTTCTGCCTGGGACCTGCTTCTTCACTAATGGTCCTGGAAATTATGTCCTGGAAAGCTACCTCGACAGCTCTACATCGCTGTAGGAATTTCCCATGCAGAAGCATTCCTCAGAAAAACAGTTGATCTAACTTCCCAGCTTCATTCTAATGTGACACTGATGCAAACAACTATAATCACCCAAGGATACAACCGGTTTAAAAATCTTACAACGTTTATGAACTATGAATTTAAAAAGATAATTTTAACTTTTCTAAATCAGTGACATACATTACTTGTGTCTGAGGTGGAATGCTCTATAAATTTTTGTAAAGAGAACATTATGGATGGGAGCACCTCTGTTCTTTTTATAGTAATATGAATTTAATCCCTGAAACTTCATATTAATTTTTTTTAAATTTTCACTACTTATTTTACATCATATGGAGAAAAATGCCCTTATCTGCATAATAAAGAAATTAAAATATTCTAATAGGGTTGAAACATTGAGTAAAAACAGAAGAGAGTTTTGATTGGAAACTCTCTTTCTCAAAAAGCCTTCTGAAATCGTAAATTTACCATTCAGTGGAAAACTTATACGCAAGGCCTGATGATGAGAACTTGATGTTCCTAATGCTTCCAGCTCTCAATTTTCTACTAATAGTGGATTGATTAAGTAGGAAGCACGCAGAAACACTTAAGCAAATAATTTTATTAGATAACTTATTAAGAAAAGGTTTATTTCTTCTCTTGAAAAAAAAAAATTAATCAGTAGTTATTCTGTGAAACACTGCAGAATGACACAATCCATTTACAGAATCATGATCATGTACTAAACTGATATACAGTGTAATTAAAGAAATTTTAAAGAAATATACAGTATTGAAATATGCACTTAATGGTAAGGTTTCCATTTCCTGGATAAGTGCAAAGTAAGAAAAATAATATTAAAAGAGGTGCCTGTAAAGAAGAAACCCCAAGATAAAAACAAGTACACAAAACACTACACAAAAGTATATGAAAAGACACTAAAGACGCTAAAGTGTTTGAAGATCCAAATGACTGTGTAGGAGCAGAAGAGACAACAAACCTTGGTAGCGATGACTGGGAACAATGGCATAGTTACTTCCAGAACAGCTTCTGCAGCTACCTAGAAATGATAGTTTCTGCTATCTCTTTCAAAATGAACGCAGTCATTTTTTTTATTTATGCTTATTATCTGTTTGGTTTTTTTCAATTTTCAAACCTAGTCACCATGTCAAGTGGTGGGAAAGACAGGCTGAGAGCCATGAGAGTAGCAGTCCTGTGCAAGCACAAGAACAGGAAGGAATGGAGGAGTGGGGTATCCTCAGAAATACCCCTGCTGTTTTAGGCATACAAAGTTGTATAACCTCTTTCAAATATTGAACAGGCTTCCTTTCAAAAAATAGCCTTGTTTCTGGACACTATTACTCCTATTATAATTTTGTCTGAAACTAAATTTGGCATTGTTTTGTTGTTATGGGATTTGTGTGGTTGTTCTTGTAAAAGCGAGAATTTCCTCAAACAAAGGAAGAAAAACAAAATTCTGGGAATTATTTTGTTGCCTTTTGACTTGTTAGAGTTAAAAAGCAATTAAACCACAGATGTGAAACACTAGCCATCCCTAAAGTCTAATTATACATATTTAGAAACATTAATCCCTGAATGGCTAAAATTTAAATAACCTTAAAAGTAAAACTGCACTTCAAAACAAAACATTATCTCTACCAAAAAAAAAATTGCTACAAAAATCATTGGAGTGTAATATTTCTTAATAAAATTTGTAGTAGCACTAGTTTTTTAAGAGATTTCTATATTTTATTAAATAGAGATGGGTTCTTGGGACCGATCCCTTACTGCGCTGTGTTGATATTTACCTCATTAAAAAGTGCTATGTGTCTTACACAAGAAAGAAGTAGAAAAGATGAAAACACTGAAGAAAACAAGCTGCACAGGCTCAGTGTCTGGAGGCTGTCTTTTTTTTGTTGTAATAAACATTTCTACAGCATTTACTTATTGTAGAACTTTTATATTTCAAAACCCATATAAATCTTCTGAGTACGATCTGTGTGTTTTCACATGTCCTATGATTTGTTTTATTTTGACCTCTGAGTTCAAACAAATGTGCATTAAATATGTATCTTGGAAATATCAAGTTCCTTTTGTTTTTTCTTCCATGTTTAAGGCCACGAACGCCGTGAATTTTGAATACATCTAAGGTCAAATTCTGTGCACTTATCAGTAACCTCATATTTAGTGAAAATATTGGAACAATAGCTCAATCAAGCTGCTAATAACAGGATTTTGGGGAATATTTCCCAGCACATTTTTTCTTTATGACTTATTTTGTACCATGCCCACAAGAGTAAATGTTCCCCTTAAAACATTAAAATTAAGAGAAAAATACATTTTCACAATGTGAAGACTCATCATAAAAGACGCGTGGCAATGCTGAATAAAAGAATACATTTATTACATATGTGCAATTGTCTAGTGCTGCCTCTTCTAAAATAATACTCACACACTTTTTTTTTTTTTCAAGTCTGCTTTGACAAACTGCTAAAGAATGACATAAGTTTTCAAATTACTGAAAGCATATTCTTAACAGCAATTGCTGCTCGGATACAAAAATGTGTCTACAAAACAATTATTTGGTGATTAGTTAATAGAATAAAAGGAAATGTGCTTTCCTTGCTTCATTTAAAGCAAGATGAGAATTTTGTTTCCAGAATTGATGAGATGGGCTAAAATATAGATTGGTTGTAGAGCAGATAAGTTATCCCCATCTCCTTGAAGTCAAGGATCTTGCATTAGTAGGAAAGTACTCTTAAAAAAATGCTATTATTTTATGTTGGAAGTGATATGAGCATCTTAGGATGATATAACAACACAGCCTTGTGTGTCATTCAGTGATACAGTTTTTTGTTGTGGCTGTGCAATGCGTTAATCACAAACAATGGAAATAAACATACAGAGTGTAGATACCTCAGAAATCTTGCTCTTATTCTGATGTATGGAATTCTGACCTGGTCTTTCCTTAGGAATATGAAAAATTGTTTGAGCAGAATATAAAACTATTTTAGACTTTTTAATTATGGAGTTAGAATAGTTTAGTCATTTTAGTCTGTTTTATGAGCAGAATTAAAGCAAGACCAGAGGGAAATTCAAAGCAAATAAACTAATCAATGAGCCAAACAAGAAAAATTGTGTGCAGAACTAATAAACATGAAAAATCTCGTCATTATTTATTTTTATGTTTTCCATTTCCAACAGTATGCACTTAGAGACAGGAAAAAAGAAATAGAACAGGTTAGAAAAAAAAAATCAGACTTTAACAAATAGCATTTTAAAATAATTAGTTTATTGTAGGGGTAGTAGTGGTGATGACACATGAGGATGGATAACAAAGGTCCCTATAAAAGCAGTATAAAAAAGTTTACGTGCATGATCTTTCCTAACAATGTTTGTATTTAGGCTTTTATTCGTCTTGTCTAACATCAATTTCCTAACATTTAGGCACTTTAATTTAGTCTCTTGCACTCCTCCATGATTAATGGAGAGAGATAAGTATCTCCAGAGGATGATCCATTCCATCTGTCTTTGACGTTTTTCTGGCTTTTCTCTGACCATGAAGGAGATCTCAATTGAAAATCACTGTTTGGCTTTTATGTTGGACTAATTGCTGAGCTTTTACCTTAGATATCTGATTTCCTAAAGGACAGGCTATTTGACTGAATTACAGGAAGCAAATACTCTAAACCAATATTTTTTGTAATTTCTGCTGTTTTTCAACTGATTTTGAAGTACGTTTTAAGACATTGGCTTGACCAAAACAAAGTATTTATTGTCACTTTTTAGGGCAAGGGTGGAAAATATGGAGAAGGTTCGCAGTTGCTCTGAACAATGCCATAAGTCTGAAGAAGGGTATTGAGACAGGTGGTGACTTATATCAAGACTACAGAGAGAGGTTATGGAAGATGATAGTTTCTCTTCTTCCACAGACTTTATGGGGTAGTTTGCTTTACACCCAAGCTCTTTGACTCAGATACCTTTTGTCTTCTAGGCCCTATCTAGCTTGGATTTTTGAAGAACTATAAATTTTAAGGTGCTTTTCTGGGTGATGGGATATTAATGGATACAGCACTTATGGATGGATTTCTGAATTTGAGAGAGTTCTTTATTATAGTAGTCTGCTTATCTAAGAAATTTATATTTTGTATGTATGTTTGATTTGAGTACAATTTTTATGTCATAAAATTCCTCCTTCTGACTGATACACTTAAAATAATGCAAAAATTTGATACCAAGAATAAAATTAGAATTTACTTCCTCTTTCATAGGATTTTTTAAAATTAAATGAAGATTCAATTATATACTACTTAGATTTTTTTTTGGTCTTATTTTATACTGAACATTTTTTATGGTTAGCATACAGATGCAGGTGTCTGAACAGTTTCATATGATTCAAAACATAAAAGTATTGTATTTGTAGACATAGGTAGGAAAAAAGAGATCACTGACAGGATGGAGCATCCTCCATGGAGAAATGAAAAATATTTTGGACCAGTAGCAACTATTAAAATGGCATCATTTATTCACATGCAGCATTTACCCAGAGTTCCCACAGAAAAGTATCTTTCTTTCTCCAAGATTAGAGAAACAATACAATAGGAAATTAATGTCAATTCTTTCAAAAGTTGCATATGTATATTCTAATTGTGTTGTAGCACACCAAAATAAGCACTACCTTTGAGATAGGGTATCATTCATTTAAAATATTATCTGATTCTTCTTCTATTTTATGATACTGTGGATGGCTGATTTTTTTCCCGACAAATATGTATCCATCTGTGTATCAGAAACAAAAGATGAAAGCAATAGTCAATATAGGTAAATTACAGGCAAGTTTCCCATTAGGCTAAGCTACTCCCTACGAAGCAAGAAAACGTCCATCATTTTGTTCTTTATGTCAAAATCTATGTTAGCTTTATAAATTAGGACTTTGAAAAGACTAGAGAATAAATTTTTTTTGTAGAACTACATGAAATATCAAGTATCTTTTTCAGCAAACTTTCTCAGAGATGTTCTAATGCAAAGTGAACCATGACAGCTTACAGTGAGCCTCTGACACACTGGAAAAAACACAAATATTGAAGGACACACTTCCATTTACACAGTTGCACATTTAAGGAGATACATAAACTCCAAGATTATTAATCTGAATAATGAATTAGTCAGCAATTCTGTTGTTTTTGTAAGAGCATATGCCTTTAATGTGATTTCAGGATTTTTTTTTGCCAGGATCTTTACATTCTGAGAAATAATTGGCGTCTGAGTGACAGTTTGTAGCCATTATAGTTAGGAAAGGTGAAACAGACAGAATTTTCCACGAGTCGAAAAGAGTAACATATTCAGGTGTCCTAAGAGAATTACAAATCTAATTTACATTTTTAGAAATACTTGAAAAAACTGGGCTCAGATGTGTAATTATGCCATGGTAAATTGACAAATAATCACATGTCATAAGAGCCTGGGTAATCTCTTCCTTTGTGGCTTTCATTAACACACTCACTTTGGGTCTTCAGCAGGCTGAGATTTTCACTAACAGAAGAAAATTAATACAATGGGATCTCCGAATCCCAAGTTCTATTTCAAGCCTCTCCCTACCATTTATGTCATATTTGAAAATAGGATCTAGGCTCCTAACTTCGTTAGTAACATTTGGAAATGTTGCAGTTTTATTTGTTTGTTGTGGGTTGTTTGTTGTTGGTTCATTTTTTTTTTTTTTTTTAATATATGTTGTGCCTTTCCTTCATCTACTGTCTACCCTGACTTGTTTATGTTTGGATAAAATGAGATCCAAAACCTGCTGTTATCATCCCCTTTTGCATTTTCTCTTCCTTAGTTTATTCTTTTTCATTATTCTCAAACACACCTCTTAGAAATATTTGCTTTTGTAAGCACAGGTAAGACCACACACAAACCACAGTATAGGTTTACAAATGGATTAAAATACCTGTTTTCCAGACAAAATCATTAAATAAATCCATCTAAGGTACTTTTTCTTCTTTTTTTCCCACAGCATTACCCTGACAGCAATGATTTAAAGCTACAAATTAATATTTAGTGTAATAATCAATAGAAATTGTTTTATTTCTTCTTCCTTTAAAAGCTTGTTTCCATTATAATTTTACAGCTCATCTTTCCTGGCCTTCTGTTCCCAAAAAGGGCTTGCAGCTGCTGTGCCTAGCCAGCAAGTCATGCAGTTGAATGTCTGTGGAGTGCATCAGCACAAAATATAAATTCAAGACTAGGTAGGAAAGCCTCGATTTTCTATTCACTCCAGTTTTCATCACTTTCAGAAGGTGTACTAGGCAAATCCCTTTTTATAGCCCAGGGTTTTGTTCAGTTTTGCCATTATTAATCAGAGTATGATCTGTTCTGTCTACTGAATGTCAGTTCCCTATTCAAGGGCATAGAACATTCAAATTGGTGTTGCAGACCAAACAGAAGTAAATCAATTAAGGAGAAAAATAGATGGGAAATCAGTATAGAAATCTAGCCACTATATTAATTTCCCCTAATTGAGCATTTTGCACTCAGAAACTTTGTGGCCGCATTTACATAGACCTCTAAACCACTTATTCCAACACTTCGTACTGCAGAATTACTTTTACCTCTAATTTCCCAAGAAAGAGACTCTCTGCACCAGAGATTATTTTATTTCTTTCACAAGAAATCTGCTGCTGCGCTAGTTGAAGATGTTGCCCCAATCCAGCAGGGCCGCCAAGTGAATTCAGAGTAAAGGATGGGGCTGAAGAGATTGTTTTATAAGGCCTAGCAGGCACATGAATCATTTAGATTATATACGGGTGGAATTGCATAACCACCTCCAGTAAATTTTCCCTTCTTCTTCTAAGCCACTAAGCTTTTGCTACCACATGCTGTGATTGTATAAGAAGTCTTCCACTTTCCCACTCCCTTAAATATTTCCCATTTTGGCAACGGTTAGAGTGAGCTCTTAAAGGGGCATGTAATTATGTCTGTAGGGAGGAAGACAGAAATATTGGACTTGATTTAGTGTGGCTTCTCATTTAATTTAGAATTAAATAGGATTTAGTCAGCAAAGCATTAGGCAGGACTGAAATCTGCACTGAAGATTACCTTTTTTTGTGTCTTTAGTAACCTAATCTATGTGGCAAATTGAAAAAGTGGATGTTTGTTAAAATTTAGAGAAAAACATAGAAAATTATTTAGTGTCTCTACTTTTACAACAACAGGATCTGAAGCCATTTTTCTGCTATGTAATTTATTTAAAAATATAATTTTCTTTGCTTTTAAAATTTCATTTTTGAATACTTATTCACTACTTTCTTCATTTGGGACCTGGCTGTGAGACTATCATGAACCAGAGTGGAATCATCCAGACAAGTGAATTCTAATATCCTGCCCTGTGTGTTTCTGCAGTGAGGCACAGTAACGAGGGTGGATCACATTGTGCTGACTCCCTGAAATAATTGGCATTCAGCACTCATAGCATACTTTGATCACAAAATAACATTATTTAGAGTTCCAAGATATATAGACTCTACTGTTCCCACACTATATTCAAGCAGAAACTGTTTAGAGACCATGTCTTAACCCAGAGAAACTATTTGAACTACATTTGGAATAGCATCCATTAAGTCACTTCAAAATCAAATGAATTATTTGTTTCAGATCGTGATTGTGCAAAAGCTGTCAACCTTCTGGGATAGGCCAGCCTTACCCGTGTGCTTTTAACATACTACTTTTACCAGGATATTAGAATGCCCTGGAGACCACAGAAAGGAAATATATTGTCTGGAAACCGGTCCACGTTCACATCTCTTTAAGAGCAGTGTGGACAGGCACAGAAACTCCTGTTTCTTATCTATTTGCTATCATTTCCTAACTTCCATATACAATGTGGTGCTCCCTGTCTCCTTTTTCTCCTGGACAATTGGAGTCACATCCTTCTTCAATGTATTTGCTATTAACATCACTCACCATTGTGGCCAACACCTGGAATGGGCAAAGCCCTTTGATCAGTGATGTTTTCAGTGTTAACATTTCCTGACCACATTTTGTTTGTTCCTGTTTTCAGTCAACTCTATTTTATATCTATCCATTCATCTAAGAACAAGGCATCTTGGGAGTGGAGAAGGGATTCCCTTAAATCAGGCACAAAAATATTGTAACTTTGCTCATTTCAAACTACAAAGCTGCTAAATTTGTTTTCAAGAAAGTTGCTTTGATGGATCTGGATGGAGGAGGCTGGATTTATGTAGATGGCAGTGAGCCTGTAGGTATGGCAGCCTGCAATTCTCATGGTCTGTTTACCTGCTCTACTGGTGACGAGTCTGAAATTATTTTCCTCTGCATTTTCACTTTATTTAAGACAGGATTAAAAATGTGTAGTGTGTGTGAGTCTGTGTGTTCTGGGGGTTGAGGTGAATGTAGCACACAATTGTGTTCCAATAAACCAAAATGTCTGGAAGACGAAATATAGCCATATCAGCCTTGACACTGTTTTTTTCTAGATGTTATGTTTCATTTCGTCTCTATTATATTCATCTCTTTATTCCCATAAATGTTATATTTTTCTGTCCCTGAGAGCAATTCAGACACATTTCTTAATCACTCAGAAGCTCAAAAATATTATTGATCTCATATAAAAACTCTCCTGAGGCACTGCATGAAACAACCTTCTAAAGGAGGAGATATATAATATTCTTCATGGTGGATGGCAGGTGCTTTGTGGACTTGAATCCACACAAAATATTTAGGAGGGGAGATGAATACCTTTCAAAAGCAAGTCACCTTCTGGAGAAATTATGAGGCAACAAATTCTTTAGCAAAGTCGTTAAGCATTTATTGGCTTTTGCTTGCAGCATCCATGCAAACGCTGCTTTCAGTTTCCTTTCCTGTAACATTTGCACACAGCTTTGTTTTGTTCAACAGAAGCTCAGAATTTGATCAAATTCGTACAAAATGCAGGTTAACTTAATTTGTCTTTGAATTTAGCTACTCTCTGCATCTGGTGTATGACGAGAAGAATATACAAAGCAGTTCTTGCTGTTAAAAATTAAAATAAGGTATACTCAAATATTTTGAATGTAAATGGCTTTTATAATATTCCTTCAACACTCCTTTCAGTGAATTTATGCTATTTTTTTTTTCTAAAAAAACCCTGCCTCACTGAATGAGAACAGATGGAAAACAATGTCTGCTCTCCTTAGGGACCTCTTTTTTAGGAGGTGATAGGTTATCTATAAGAAATGCACAATACTTTTCAGTGCATGTAAAAGTAAATCAGTTTAGAAATAAACATCTAATTTTAAAACTCTTAGATCAAAGCAGACAACTGCTATGCTAAGAATGCTTTCACAACTTTAAAAAAAACTCTAACTGCTTTGCTAAGAGCCTTACGAAGTATGCACAACATGTCTACTGAATGTGAATTTATACAATGGATTAAAGCATAGTTTAAAATACAGGTATCCTTCTGATATTTTAATGGCTCTTGTTAAAAGATATTTTCCTACATCATAGCATACTTAATCTGATTTATTTGGATCAGATAAATTATTATTTTAAGTTCAATTCACTTTTATAAATTGAAAATGCTTGCATGTTTTTAATAAAGTTAAATTAGTAAGGTAAAATTAGAGCTGAACAAATAATTCATAACTGTTAATTTATTTGACAGATTTTGCTTTTTTTTTTTTGTTTGAAGATTTTCCTCTCACAGATAATATAAAGCGCACATCTTCCATGAATAATTATTGAAGTACAGATAAGCCTAGAGCACTTTTTCAAAACCTTTCATATTTAAAATTCATCGTGTGTTGGTTAATTTTGGTTACACCTTTGGGTTACCTGCTACTGTCTTTGGGACATGCATTGCAAAAGCATTGCTTTGGCTACTACTAAATCGTAAAATCTAATGTTAAAGGATCAAAAGCAGAAATGCACTTTTCCTGCTTATGCTGCTCCAGTTTCGACTGAGTGGTGACAGTCATGTTGATGTGGCTGCATACAAGGCAACATGGAAAAACATCTTTTAAATCTATTTCCCATTATTATAAAGTAGTTGTGATTACTTGTCTGCTTTATTTGAAATTTACTTTTCACACCATACAAAAAATAAGATTTTTTAAAAAATGCTCCTATTGAAGCAATCATGAAAGCAATAGAATTTTATAGAACTAAGGTTTTGGGAATTGTTAAAACTGACAATTTTTCTTCATGAGTTACTGATTTTTCTATACAGTTGCAATCACACCTTCCTAAACAGAATATTTTCTGTAACATCGTGACCAAACTTCAGTTAATTTAATCTTTACTTTCTTTTGTTGCAATTAAATAAGTTTTAAAGCATTATAGACCTTACTGTTTTGAGCCTCAGATCAAAACCAGCAGAGAGATTTGGTTTTCTACGTGGCAAACCACACCAGGATGACTGATCCCAAAGAGTAACAGCCATTGTGTTTTTGCTGGGACAGTTTTCAGCTGGATCTGTTCCCTGAATAATTAACTGGATAGACAGTGAAATGGTTTGTGCAGTACAGAGAGGAGAAAAAGCAGGGGTGGGAGCAAATGACTGTCAGTGAAAGATGAGGCAGAGTGATTCTTTTATTTAACAGCACTGCTTTACACCAGCTGATCTCTGGGCCTCAATATCTAGTCAAGGCTGTTTCTTTCTCAAGAAAATGGATTTTACTTACAGTACGATTTATATATTGTAAGTCTTGATTTGGACTTTATATGAAAAAACAAAACCATTCTAAATGATCTGAGTACACAGCCATTGAAAATGAGAGCAGAATAAGTCATCCTGTAATTATTAATCAGTTTAGCCTCCTCTATATGAGAATGAAAATCCTAGTGACTTCTTTCTGAGATGCTGTCTCTTTTGAAGTTTATGTTTGTAAAATAATAATACCCTCACCTCCTGCACCTTTTGGCCTAGTTGCAAGAGGTTAGCCTTTGGAGCTCCTTATGGTGTAGACACAAAGGCTGTGACACACATTTGCAGCTGTAGTAACATGCGCATCTGAAGGATTTTGTAGGTGGAAAAAACCATAAAGCAGTTGGTGTCTCTGTGACTACCAGTGTTCCCAGGGGTCATGTTCAGTGGTTAATGAGGTATTTTGTTGCCAATGGCTCCAGTGAGAATCTAGTCTATAAAAGATGCATTAGCAACAATAATGAATTATAAATTATAATTAATTTTCCACTTTTGTTTGATTTTATTTTACAGCAATTTTAAGTTGGAGTCTGTTTATATTTCAAGCCAATTACTGACTAGCATGTTGCTTTAATTGCAGCATTTTGGAGGCAGCTGAAAGGAATCCAAGCATAATTGTTTAAGTCATTATTTTGTTTAAAATAACCCTGACATCATAAAATTTGGCTTCAAAGGAGTAAGGTTGAAATTGATGAAGAATTAGAAGGGGTGAGTATCTTGTGTGAAACTACAAGTATTATGCAGGTTAGCAGTGGACAGAGTTTATCTGGTCACACATTAGAAGACCAATGCATACTTACTCAATTTCCTTATATGTCAAAAAAGCAAAGAGAGTTGGGAGGTGTACTTAAACAATTGATTTTTGGATAGGTAAAATTAAGTTTAATTCAACATATCTGATGTTAATTATTTCTGACTACAAAATTTAAACCTGATAAAAATGTTCTTTCCATTTACTAACAGGTTCTACTTGACCATTTTAAATCTTAAATTTGATGATATTTTTATTGCTATTTCTTCTCCATTTATCTTTTTCTGTAGAGTTCTCATATCATTCTTCTGCAGTCTATATCAAACTGGTTATTTTTTTAAAAAAGGAAATAAATTTACAGTTGAATACACTGCATCTAAAAGATTTCAAGGGGAAAATTCTGGATTTATGCCTTAAGTCTGCTCAAATTGATAGAGAAACAGCAGAGTTAAGTTATGGATTGTGTATTCGTTCTGAGCAAATACATGAATGCAGGTATGGTGCCCAGACAAGGGTTTTTACTGTCAGTTTCCTGTCTCTTTATCTAACCTAATAAGCAGGTAACTGTTTCTCTGAAACAGAACTTGAAAAAAAATGAACGCAAATTCAATGAAAATGGGAAAATTTCACCTGAAGGAGATGAAAGAGTAGAGAGACACACTCCAAATTCCTCTGCTCAAATCAGGTGCTTAGCAACAGAATAGTGTCTTCATTGGAGTGAAAGAACAGAGGTTTTAATTATTTTAGATTGATTTTCTTTTCAGGAGATTCTAAGCCCTATTTTAGCAAAAATAAATCTCAGGACCTTCTTCTCACCTTATGAAGCTCTTGGGGTTTTGGCTTAGCCAGATACCTTTTTGGAGTCCTAATTGCTGTCAGCAAGTGAGTCACAGAGCTTGTTGAAGGTAATGGGTTTGTCAAACAGTTTCAGGCTGAATGAAAGGAACAATTAAGTCCTCTTATGTATAAAAGATAGCTGGAAGCAATAAAATAATCATCCAAGGCAAATAGCAGATCAGAGTTAGTTTGAACACAGGCTTTGGAAATATGAATTGATTAATTTATGCTAGTTCCAGTTGCCCTAATTTTTAACATAGTGAGCATATGACAAATATAAAAAGTTATGTCACACTTTCTGGGTAAATGAGAACTAAGCATCCTGTTTTTAAAAGCCCACTTCTTAGTGAATGGCCAGCACGGATCTCATACTTCTCAATGCACTTCCTATTCAGTTTTATGCAGCTAACATAGTGTAATCTGTGTAATATTTAATGCTCTAAATATTGCTTCTCTGTATATCCACGAGCCTGATTGAGTGTGATACTTAGTTGCTTGAAGTTGCAGACATCAGGCATGTGAATGGCAAAAAGATGAGGTTTAGATGTCGGAAGCTGGGAAAGACCTGAAGTAGTCAATGTCAGTGTTCAGAGGTGCAATTTCTTGGGTAAACAGTTCTCTGCCTTGCAGCTTGTGAAGCAAAGGAATTATCTTTTATTTCAGCTGCAATTGGGTAAAGAGTAATTGGGTTCCTATTCCTGTTGTATATAAACAAACATACGTATGCAGGGAATACATCTTTGGTATGTAACACAGACATTCTCCCAGCAGAAGCAATCCTTGCTGCCAGCTGTTCAGACCAGCTTGGTAACCTATCTATAAAGCTGCAGCCAACTGCAGACTTTCCTTGCCTGCTGACTTCTACTATTCACTTCTCTCTCCAAACCCCTTAATGGCAAACCTTTGCCACTCGACTAAGCTTCATTTTCCGAGATGGTTGCTTTCAAGGCCCTGCACAACAGCCTGAACAGACTTCAGTAGAGTTACTTCGGTAAGCAAGCATTGCTTATCTTGAGTAAAGCTTGAAGAGTCTGGCCAGAAGAGAACAGCAGGGTTTGTTTTTTTTCTACAGCCAATTTTGCTGTTGTGCATTAGGTAGTCTTCTCTGACCCCTTTTCATTAGCAGATCTATTTCTCCTGACAGATAGCTTTGAGTCTTTCCACAGCCTGAGTTAAGGGCAGACACAAGTATTCATTTCACTCACACATCAAGTTCCTAATACACAGGAACACACGATATGTAACCACAAACCAGACAGTGACTGACACATTCAATGCTCTGCTGTATGTGTATGTTTGTGTGTTTACTTATTTATCAGTAATATCAATATCCCGCTCCTTCAGAGTTTTGCTCCCTGGAACATAGCAGAAACTTGTGTATATATAGTTTTAAACTCCATCAGACAGAAAATTCAATACTCTAAAGCAAACATCAGTCCATATTCTTTTTCTGTTTCCTGACACTGCTATAACTGCTGCAAAAATACAAGTAACTGAGCCAAAAAACTTTATGTTTATTGATTTGTTGATGGAATCACAGAATTTAACTTGGTCATCAGACTGTGCCCTTTGCACAACAGGATTCAGCATTGCAGTTATTCACTGCCCATTAAGAAGCCTCTCATGGGCTCCAAAATCTGTTCACACTGCAATACCAAACCAGTGATTATATAACATAAACATTTTGGTTGGTTAGTTGTTTTTAAAAATGAATTATACTACTGAAAGTCTAGATAATGAAAATATGTATATTTCTTCAAAAACACTGTTTTGACTCTACAATTGCAATTGGAATGGCTAAGATAAAAGACAGAAACTGAATATTTCCTGAGTTCATCAATTTCTTGAGGAAGAGAATGATGGAAGGCTACACTTGTTTTACATTTCATACTGAAGAAACAGAGATAAAATTACAATAATTTCCTTGAACATGTTAAACACTTGTTTTGGTCATGAAAAATACTTCTAATGCAAAGAAAAGCTCCTACATGTAGGCTTCTAACAGTAAAATTTGCACTTTTAACATCTGTATTTTGCTGATGAATGAAAATGCTCCCCCAGACTAGGGATATTTTTTGACCTCTGGGAGGAGCTTCTCCACTGATAAGAGCAAAATAACGTAGGAAAAGAGTTTTTGAATTTGTTGACCTAGAGAACCTTGATGAAATTCAGTGGGACTATGTTTTCCGCTGAAGTATGTATCATGCTTACAAGCATTTTTTCATCTTTCTACTCTATTTATTTCTCTAAGATTAGGGAGAAGGCAAAAAATCTCAGGCAATGAGTTATATTCTTCTTCACTTTCTTGTTTCTGAATCTACTTCCTCTCTCTTCTGCTTTTAAATTTCTTGTCTTTTCTTCTCTGCATCATGCCAGAAATGCTTATATCTGATAGTACAGAGTATTACTTCAATCAAAATAAGTTGGGTTGTTTTTCAGAATTTTTGCCCTTTAAACACAAGAAATAATAATTTTATGGCCTCCTACGAGTATGTAATTGATTTAATGATGCTAATTTTTAGCTGGTTATATTAGAGAGGTTGTTTGGTTTTTGTATTTCTCTCCCCAGTTTCCCTTTAAAGGCAATTTATCACTTACTTTTAGTATTGGGACCACAGCAGTATATTTAAATTTTATGCCAGCTAGCTATTAACTGAATGACAATTGAGGGAAAAAAAAGTGTAAATAAAAAATAATGTAGATTTCTTATTCTTTTCCAGGAACTTTTATCAGTTAACTAGTCTCATATTAATACCTTTCTCCTAATACTCAGTGAGGAGTATTGCAAGCATCATGCAAATCTTGTGACAGTTACAGGTTTGAAACTTCCAGACTATTATAACAGTCTGCAGACTGGAGTATCTGTGTATCTTGTTTGGGATGTAAAAATGTAAGTGCTCCCTATCTTCTTTTTTATGTTCCCTCTCCAATAAGTGGCCACTGCTGTTGGTTTTCTGGCCTGCTTTCTTAGGTTAAGTAGGATGTAAATCCTGTCAATCTCAGCTGAGCTTATTGTTGCACTAGGTGAATATTTGAAGCTATACCTTTACTATCAGCATGCATTTTCCTAGTACATAAAACCTGAATTTAATTTAAAAAAAAAATAGTTTTTACGTATCAGGAACCAAAACAGACCTTTATTGAAACAGCTTTTATAAGTCCCCAGTGACTGGAGAAGAGGGAATATAGCACTACTTTTTAATAAGCTTAAAAAGGAGGATCCTGGGAGCTGTTGACCAGTCATCCTAATCTCAGTGCCCAGTAAGAACATGGAACAGATCCTCCTGGAAGATGTGTCAAAACATATGGAAGAAAGTGAGGTGGTTAGTGACAGCCAACATGGCTCCGCCAGGAGAAAATGGTGACTGATTAATCTGGTGGCCTTCTACGATAACGTGACTACATTAAAGAGAAGAGTCACAGGGACTTCTGTAAGGCCTTTGATATAGTCCCCCCAACATTCCTGCCACTAAATTGAAGAGCTGTTTGTTTGATGGATGGACTGTTAGATGAGTAAGGAGTTAGCTGGATGGCCACATGCAAAGAGTTACAGTCAATGACTTAATGTTGAAGCCAAAACAAATAACAAATGGTGTCTTTCAAGGGTGCTGAACTGATACTACTCACTACCTTCAGCAGTGACAGAGATAGTGGGATTGAGTGTACCCTCAGCAAGTTTGCTGATGACACCAAGCTGAGTGGTGTAGTTCATTCACTTAAGGCAAAGGATGCCAGAGGGATCTTGACATGTTTGAGAAATGAGTCTGTGTGAAATCTCACAGAGTTCAGCAAGGCCAAGTGCAAGATCCTACACCTAGTCTAGGCCAATGTCCAATATTAATACAGACAGGAGAATGAATGGATTGGTGGTAAGCCTGCAGAGAAAAACTTGGGGATACTGATGGATGAGCGAAAAATATGTGCTTGCAGCTCAGGAAGCCAATAGTATCCTGGGCTGCGTCATGAGAAGAGCGGCCAGCAGGTCAAGGCGGGTGATTTTGCCCCCCTATTCTGCTTTGGTGAGTCTCCATGTGGAGTACTGCATCCACTCTGGGGTCCTCAGTACAAGAAAGACATGGACCTATTAGAATGGGTCAGAGGAGGGCCACAAAATTGTTCAAAAGGCTGGAACGCTTCTCCAATTAGGAAAGGCAGAGAGTGAGGGAGATGCCTGGAGAAGATTCTGGAGTAAGCTTGTTGCAACATTTCAGCACTTAGAGCAGCTTTTTAAGTCTGCAGTGGCAGAACAAGGGACAATGGTTTTAAACTGAAAGGTAGATTTAGTTTGGACATACAAAATAATTATTAAAATGAGGGTTAATGAGATGCTGGAATAGGTTGTCCAGAGATGTTGTGTGTGTCCCATCATTTGAAGAGTTTCCAGATCATGTTGGGTGGGGCTTTGAACAGTAACTTCTCATGTCCCTCTTGCTGAGCAGAAATTTACAATAGGAAAAGGGATTTTGGTGGTAAAAAGAGCAACAGACAATTACTGAAATTCAGTTTTGAAGGTTCAAAGTAAATTGTAAAAAGTAGGATCACAACAGAGGTTGCAGGCAGGTATGAGGATTAGTAAAGGAAACCATGAATCTGGAAGCCATTACCACAAAAGAACATACAGCAATGTAGTATTTTCTGTACTTTTAAACATGGCTGCATTTTGCAGGCTTTTTATTTTGTTGTTGCTACTTGCTTAGCTATTTCTATACTATCAGCTATGATATTGATTTGTTTCTAACCTGCACCCCACGTGTGAATCATAAAGATTATTATTCAGATTGGTGTTTATACTCTGAGGAGAGATAGAGTACAGTCATACAAAATCTGACAAAGACTAGGTTGTGATACAGCAGAAAACACTGAAAAAACTGGTTGATTCAACCTGAAGATGTCTTTTACCTTTTAAGAGTTATATCCTAGGTCAATCCCCTTCTCTTCAAAGGATGCAATGGACATGTTTTCTTCCCATGTGATGCCTACAGCCACATTTGCCTAAAGTTCTCATGGACAGAGCCACTTAGTAGAGGTTTTAGCTCTAGTAGTGGCTCTGGGTTTGAGTATTTTCTCATGTGATTGTTTTTCAACACGTACGTGTTTCTCTGTCTTGTCTCTCCATTCCTTGCACCATTTCAGTTGTTGGCCATTGAAAGAAGACACTGTGGTCCAGACCAGCCATTGTGTTTCAGCTCTGAATGAAAGATCTTATGTAGTTCCATGCAAAATTATAATGTATTTTTAGTAACTTAGACATATATTACATTATTTAGAAACATTTGATGAGGTGAACCGAAGAGGTCTCCTCTCTCAAGTCCACAGTTCCAGAACTGCTCTGCTGATCGTGTAGTTTGGATGACATCAGGTAACATGGTATGGTGGGGATGGCGGGTCTTCTTAACTGTGGGAATAAGTAACTGGCAATCCAATGTGGACTCAGTCTACACATTCCAAGCATTTAATCAGTGAGCCTGGAGCAAGAAGAGTCACTCAAAGGGTGGGAATGAAACATACCAATTGCTGAAGTTGTGATTCAGAGAAATAGAAGAGTATTTTATATCTTTCTTCATTAGAACTTTAAAGCTGAGCCAAGAGCCCTCGTATTCCAGTGAACACAATAGCTGGATTAGATAGTTAGCAGACACTTAATTAGAAAGCATCATTAATTTTGAGCAACTATAATGAGTCAGCTGCCTGTACATTGCTGCACTTTAAAAGTAATCCAGATTCTGAATCAATACCTAACAGTTCAGGAACTTCCTGCATGTATCTATGTAAGTGTAAATAGATATATGTCTGCATGCGCACATTTGTGTATGTATACACATATGTATGTAATCTGAGTTAAATGTTACTCAGAGGAATTTGTACTCTCGTAGTCTTGGACTTCATAGAGGTTCATAAATCACAAATTTGCTTGAGAATTAATCTTGCAATAGTGGGTGAAAAGAAAATAGGGAAGCAGGGAAATCTCACACTGAATGAAACTGGCATTACAAAGCATGAACTAGTCCATCTCAGTGATAGAAAATAGAAGTAATTTAACATCAGGATCATATGAATAATTGATTCACCTTTCATTCAAGAACATACTCTGAACTAAAAATATATGTGAAGTGGTATGTTACTTTTACTTAAAAACACTTTTGTGTTGGCATGATTTAACTACTGAACAGAAGTCTAAAAAGAGAGAATGCCTCTACTATTAATCTTTAATAAGCTACGCCAAATAGAAGAGCTGTAATTCAACAGGCTACAGCAAATAATTACACATAATTTTGGATGTTATATAACTTTAATTTATTGAGAAAACATTGTCAATAAAAAGACAACCTGTTAGTACTGCATATAAAGATGCTACTTTAGAAAAGCTGTGACTAAAATTTGACTAATGCTGGCAAGGAACTCACTTTCCGTTACTAAAACTATTATATTTTTTGTCTCTGTTGCGATACTTTAATACAGTAAAACAAGTCAGTTACATGTAATTTGGTTTCATGATCCCTTTATGACACTATGTATTGCAATGAGCTCCATATTCTCACACCTGATTTTATAAATGTAGTACAAAACCACTCTTCCCATTAATCATAGATACAAGTAATAATTTCTGTTAACTTTGAACTTGCCTGAAAGAAACTGAGATCTAGGGTAACTAAAGTGAAAAAAGATCCATCCAAATGCAAGAAACACTATTTTTTACAGGCACAATAATAAAATAAAATAAATACAGAACCATGTTTTCTGTATTGAAAACTTCAATGTAACTTTACTTTTCAGCAGTTAACTAGTAGACAGAAATGTATGGGTAGAAAAATAATAGATCACTGTCTACTCAATTATGATCAGATAATTTTTTGCCTGTATTATGTTTATATAATTGCCAATATATGTTTATATAAAAGTGTTTTTATATATTGCAGTGAAAAAGAATTATTCATGACAGCTAATGTATGAAGACAGGAAGAAGAGTACTAAAGTAGAGACATTAGGCACAACTCTCATTTTATTTAATTTGTTCAAGTAAGGCACTGCATTAGGAAAAAGGTCTGGATTCAGGAGCCCTATTATTGCTTTCCCCTGTAATGTGGGCATATCACCTATTTTGTACGCATGTTTCCTTTTTCAGTTCTTTAAGCACAAATCAATTGCTGTTTGACAGTTACACAGTTCATTAAAATGGAAGAAAGACATATCTCTCATCTAGATGGATTCCAAATGTTAGTCACAGCTGATTTTCGTGTTATTTTGCTGATTTTTAAATTCTAGTTCACTCCTCTGAAGCCTCTGAAACAAAAAAAGAGTTGGGGTCTAACAATTTTTTTCCCTTCAAACTGATTATTCAATTTGTTCCAGCAAAGTTATTGGCAGGGATAAGCTGGTCTCCTGTAGGCAGCAATAATTGAAAGTAAACATTGAACAGGAACTAAAATAAGAAAGAAAAAAAAAAAGGCACAAAGCAAACATACTTTCTGCAAACAAATAACTATTCCTACAGCCTTGAATTTATCTTTGCACATCCTTCATTGTCATTGTACAGTATTTTTTTATCTCTTTTTCAATAATAAAATAATTTTACACAACGTCGCACTGAAATTTATCCTCCCTGAATAAAAAAATATTTTTTAAGAGAACACATTCTATAGGCAGGCTTAAACCCCCCAAAATTTGTTTATATTATCTATGTTATGGTGATCCTTTTATGTGAAATTACCAGAGATGGAAAATAGGGAAAAAAATCTGCCTATCAGAATTGGAAATCTCCACAGAAAACACTAAACTTCAGAGGTTTCAGATGGTTTGGTGAGTTCTCTGCCCTTCTCTTCCCACTATTTATATGGAACATTTCGAACTATATTTGATACCAGAACGCAGACCTGTAACACAGCCATAGAATGTGAGAGAATTTATGCTTTAATAAACTTAGTGAAAAATACATTGGATAACAAAGTAGTTGCAATGATACTAATTTGAGGAATGAATTTAAAAACTGAGGTCTTATGTGTGTCACAAACCCAGGTTTCCACGGCAAAAGGTTGAAGATAAACTCTAGTAAAATATATTGGTCTTGCCTGTAGGAATTCACTACATGCTTTTATAAAAAGTCCTTTTCTAACTCTCTCTTGTAGCTTCTCCCTGGAAGGCTGCTATAAGATCTCCTCAGAGACTTCTCTACTTCAGGCTGAGCAACCCCAGTTATCAGCCTGTCTTCACAGGAGAGGTGCTCCAGCCCTCAGATCATCTTCGTGTTTCCCCTCTGGACTCCTTTCTTCAGGTCCACATCCTACTGCTGGGGGCCCCTGATTTGGACACAGGGTTCCAGGTGGGGCTGCATGAGAGCAGAGATGAGGGAGAGAATAGCCCTGGGAACTAAAGAATAAAGAAACAAAGAACCAAAGGCACCCTAAGTGAACCTAAAACCCTGGTCTTGGGCTGAGCACCACAAGGCTAGAAGAGCTGTGCTGATCTGCCAGACTTTTCTTCTGGAATGCTTTGGTGCCCCCCGTGGGACAGGGAAGTTGTACAAGGAACCACTGCAGTAACCTGTGCAAACTTCTCCTTAGGCAGAATGAATGAAAAGAAAAAAATTCCATGAAATCATCAAGGAAACTGCCATCTTCTTGTCTTGAAGTTTTTCTCTACTCCCGATCAGAGATTTTAGTGGCAAAACAAGTCCTGGTGTGTCATCTAAGCTTTACAGACAACGTAGAAGACTAAAAGAAATGTTTGTAAAACATTACACTCATTATGCATAAGGGCATGAGTACTGATTTATTGGTATTCTATTACAGTATGTCAATGTCTTATGAGAGGTTGTAGCAAAAGGTGAAAATAGTACTACAAGTGAAATTGATGCACTTTTAGAACAAAGATATAAAGGAAGAAAATAAATTAGCATATTTTGAATTTTCCATAAAATCACTAGGCAGTAACTGTGAGAATGTTCTTTAATGACTTTACCACAGGCTACAAGAAACATTTTTAGTATTTCCAATACATTTGAAATAAGTGTAAGGCTTTTTACTTAAACTAACATAAAGTAAATATAGAGCTTTAAATTCAAATTAATTTAATTTCAAATAGATATTTTAGTTGATTCTGTGGTAGTGTTATGCCATAGGCAAATGTATTAGGCACAATATATTAGCATAATGAAAAGGTGATCTCTGCCTCATGAAACAGATAACCCATACCCTTTTCTTTGCCTTCTGTACTCCTGTATGACCACTCTATAGCCTTTGGGGTCCTTACATTGTTTTCACCAGAAAACATGATACTGTTCTCTCCTCAGTTTAAACCTAATGTGGTCAAATCTGAGTTTGCTTCTTCCTGCAAGATCTCCATACTCCCTGTATAGATATTCATCTATACTGGTGATAGACATTGCCATTCAGACCCACAAAACAGGCTCACCCAGGATGCTCCTATTCCTTTCCTGGGCATGTCCACTCCCAGATCCTGCTCCATGTTCTGCCTTTTCCTGACTGGTTCTTTTTCATAAAATAGACGTTCAAACCTTCTCTTGTCTTTAGGATCCACTGTAGCTCTACCCCTTGCTGTTCAGTTTCTTTTCTCTGTCAGTATCATTGACAGATTTGCCAAATTTTTGTTCATCTTTACTCTTCCAATACTCTATCCTGGTTATAAATACCTATCTTATTACCTAAAGTCCACTGTATACTATAATTAGCTATAACTTTTAGCCTCTTCTTCTCCAAATTCTTAGTTTTAAGAACAACCCTATTGAACTCATAGGAATCGCTTTGATTTTATAAATTTTTGTTACGATTTTTGAGAATCACTAGTCTCTTAGTTTGCTTTTCACTGTAACAACATACAATAGATGATACTCCAAATATATCATGCTTTTCAAATCTTTAAAGAGAAGGTCATCCCGCTTCTGAAGACAAAAAAATCCAAGAACAATCTTGTCAATCTTGGTAGCTTTCATTTAAAAGAAAATGAAATTTATCCTAAGCTTGCAGTAATTATCTATTACTTTTGTTTTCCTCATTGTACATTATTTTCTTCATTTTTGTCCAAATGTTTGGTGTTTTGTTCTTTTTCTTCGATTGTTATCTTTTCAGATATCATCTTACGATGCATAATAGACACCTTACAGAGATCACTTAGAAACACAACACAATCATTAATACAATTAGTCAGATGGATTGAAAGGTAGAACATCTTTTCATTTATTCTCTGTATTCAAACAGATAGCAAGCATCATCGTGAAGATCTTGATGATGATAAATGAAAACTAAGGTGTTTTTTCTAGCCATCTTATTTTGATTGAAAGATAGCAACCCACCAATTCCTATGCTTAATAGCTGGATTTATGCAAACATAGGGATACCAATGCAGGCAAAAAAAGGAAACCGGAAATATGGTAATGTACTCAGGAAAAAGAAAAACATGAAAATTAAAACTCAAGCAATCAATCTACACTGAAAATTCTGCCCCAGGCAATGACTGTGTTCACAGACTGTGAACTTCTAGTTTTCTTTCAAAACAACCCCATATAGAGTAGAGATAAGTACTTTGAAATGAAAAAGCAGTGTTTTTCCCAGAATCTTTGAAGAGATGAGAGTGATTCTAGAACAACTCAGAAAAAATAAAAGGAAATGTTAAGGCACACATAACTAGTCAGCTATTACTGACTAGTAACTCCATCTGGTATAACTATATACAGAGTAGTACCCCTTGGATAGTTACTAGATCGGATAAAGGTCATGCTGCATTATCATCTATCAAATTTTAAGGGAAAAAACCCTAATGTATAACATAGCATAATGAAATAAAGTTAAAAAAATAAATGAAATCAATAGAAAACAGGTTTCTGGGGGCCAAATTATAAGAAAACATATAAGAAAATGTATAACAGTATAAAAAGAGGAGGGAAAAAACCAAAATTTTGAAAGAAATACACTGAATGTATCAAAGTTAATCACCCCTTGTGGGTTAACAACAGCTGGCAGCTATGCACCATGCAGCTGTCTGCTTACCACCACCTCACCCCATGGAGATGAGGAGAACCAGAATGGCAAAAATGAGAAAACTCATGGGTTGAGATAAAGGCAAAGTAGTAGGTAATGCAAAAATCTCACACACAAGCAAAGAAAAACACAGAATTCATTCACCACTTCCCAACGGCAGGCAGGTGTTCAGGCACCCCCAGGAAGGCAGGGCACCCTCATGGTGACTTAAAAAGGCGAGCACTGTAACTGCCAACATCCCTCCTTCTTCCCCTAGCTTTTATTGCTGAGCATGATGCCATATGGGATGGAATATTCCTTGGATCAGTTGGGGACAGCTGTCCCAGCTGTGTCCCCTCCCAACTCCCTGTGCACCCTCAGCCTCCTTGCTGGCGGGGTGGTGTGAGAAGCAGAAAAGGCCTTGACTCTGTGCAAGCACTGCTCAGCAGTAACTAAAACATCCCTGTGTTATCAACACAGTTTTCAGCACAAATACAAACCAGAGTCCCATAGCTACCATGAAGAAAATTAACTCTGTCCCAGCCCAAACCAGTCTGTCATTTTACAACAGTGTCATAAAAATAAGATGGAATATTTACTGTTTTCAGATAAAATAGAAGAGCATGTTAAATTGAAATAGAGAGGGAAAAAGTAATATTTATCAAGGCTGCCACTGAGGAAGAGAAGTAAAAGTAAAGCCACTCCTGGAAGAGATGGTTGAACTCCATGAAAAAAAGAGATAACATAGAAGGGTAGTTAAGTAATGACACTTCATTATGTTTTCAACATCAACATTTGAACAGGATCACAAAGTACCAAATGCTGAGACCAGATGGTATCCTTACCCAGTCCAGCACAGCTCCTGGTGGATTTATCAGAACTCCATCAATGAATCCTCCATTCCAGGGCAGTGCTGAGTGTCACATTTTGGACTCCTAGCCTGCCTCATGTTTAAACAAGATGAGGAACCTATTCACATGGTTCATTTCAGAGCATAACTACAGCAACCCATTTAGGCAAAGATACTTCTTGGGAGAGACAAACATAAAACAAGAGATAACAAAATTCAGATTCTGATTGACAAGTTAGTTATAAAAACTGTCTAATCCATAAAGAGAAACCTCTGGGGTAGCACGGAGTGATTACCATAATGTTTTCACTCAGGCCTCTGTTTGAAAATCTTGGAAATTCTGAGACTGTAAACTGTTGTGACTAAAACAGCAATTTTTAGACTTTTACTAATCATCACCAAAGACTGATATTTAGCTATTCTTGATAACAGCTGGAGATATTTTCGTGAAAGTCTTTCCCATTTATTCTTCAGTATTTGCATTTTGACTACATGGGTAAGGCCTAAAATACTTGCGAAGTGAGATTAAGAGGACTGGATGGACCAAGATGTAAGAAGCAATGATCTGAGGAAATAAATCACGACCTAAAAGCATATTGTTGGTGTATTGTTGATAAGACTAGCAACAATGGATTTAAATCCATGAGCCAAAAAGTCTCAACTACATAAGACTAAACCCATCACAGAAATTTAGATTATTTGTGAAAAAGACATGAAGCAAGATATAAATAAAATAGGATGGTAAGCAGAATGTGATGTTATAAGGTATATCATCAGTATCTGTTCAGTGTTGATGAAGAACAGATACAAAAAAATCACAGAACCATGAAATAGATTGAGGTGGAAGGGAAGTTTAAATGTCATCTACACCCTGCCCCCGCATCCCCCCCCCCACCTCGAAATAAGCAGCAACGTCTTCAACCAGATCAATTCTGAGGCCCCATCCAACCTGACCTTGAAATGTTTCCAGGAATGGGGCATCTACCACCTCTCTGGGCAACCCAGACAGCTGGATAAATTGTGTCCTTTGTGATGAGCAGCACTGATACAGGAACTGAAAAAGGTAAGAATATTGCTGGAGGATAAGAAATGGTTAAATGAATTTCATGTTGGATTTCCACCGGCTGTTGGAAGCCAGAAGATGTACTGTATTGATTCAAAAATTTTCACATTCAAAATGTAAACTTATAAAGACTACAAAATAGAAAACCTTTTTCTTTGGACAAATACCACTCACAAAAAAGAAAAATTTCTCCACAAATAATAATGAGAGAAAAAAAGCTGTTAAATACCACTTTGTGGTACATCAAAGTGCCCCGTGGTTTAAAAACATCTGGTCTTATTTAGTTGGCATTTTTCTTAATCATACAGTTTCCAAAACTCTTGATTTTAAACATTTAAGCCACCTACCACACATATACAATATATTGACCTGTAAGGATATAACCGACACCGACCACTGTGAGACTTTTTTAATTCATACACAAAGGAAATAAATTAGTCAAACACACAAAACAACTCCACCCCCCCCAAACATGCATATATAGTAACTATTCATTAGAAAATATTCCTGTTTCTCTGCGTAAAAAAGTTTTAAGTCCTACAGGTGATATCAGATCTTCAAAACATTGCCAAGTGTGGCTTTCTGCTCTTGCTAGAGAAGGTAGCACAGAAACAACAGTCCTGATCTCAGCATGAGCAATTGCACTGCATTGACTTCAGATGTGGAAAATACTGCTGCTGGAAAGAAAAAGTATGCTGGTGATTATTCATACAAGAAGTAACTAGTTGTCCTTTTCAGAAAAGAAAGCCTTAAATTCTTGTTCTACATTCACTGCTTGACTTAATACCTTAATTGAACCAACCCAGAAGAATAAACAAACCTTTCAGACAATGATGTGTGCAGAACAATAATTTACTAACACCTTTATCAGTAGAAAATTAGAGGGGAAAAATATGAGAAAGTCAGTGGATCAATTTTCCAATCTCTTCTGAAAGTCTGTTACTAGACAAAAAGTAACATAAACAGGTGAAGTTTTTCATAATCACAGCAAATTTTAAGTGGAAAAGCATAAGGACTTATTAAAAATCCATTAAAAAGCTAAGAGATAAAATGAGGCTTCAGGAATTGAAAACATCTTTAGATAAAAAGAGTCAATGAACATCAAAACATAATAACTGAAGAATAAACAAGTGGGAAAATGCCAGGAATTTTTTTAAGTCATTGTGCAGAAGTTAGACCTTATTTCAAAAACAGTTCCTTTTCTTGAATAGATAGGAGAAACAGTGCTTCAGCAGATGTAGATAAATCTACCCAACTCTGCATAGAAAGAACTTGCTGTTAAAGGTACCAGAATTTATATTTATTATTAATTTTTTTAAAATCATTTTTGTTAATTAAAGAAAACCAGAAACTAAAATGAAAGCAAGTATTGTAGTGATCATTTCAAGTCTGAACATAGCCTATACATATGGAAGGGAAAATATCTCAGAGCACAATATATAATAAAACTTAGAGAAATTATCAGGAATCTGCTCCTGTTTTTCTTTGCAATGAAGTAATACATGAAATAATTTGCAGGTTTCAGGGATAGGCCAATCTTTCCCTCTTTTAGTATAGAAGCTGTGAAAAAGATTAATGAAGATTAAAAAAGGAAAGCTTAAACAGAAATATAGAACAACTAGATAAGGAAAGGTGGTGGGGTAACACTGGTTTGGTTGCTTTGGTTTATCTGTGCTTTACTAACACTAATTTTTTTCCCCCCAGTGATCTTTTACCACCTGTGAACTTTTCATTATAGGGGAAAATTTACAATTATATCTTTGTTTTAACCAAGCGTTCTGGGTCTCCCTTTCAGCAGGCAGAGGAATACAAATCTAAGGTTTGTGCAGAGAAAGTGTTTGCTGGGCCCTTCCCAAATGTTAGGCACCCACCAACGCTCCTCTTTGTCAGCTGGGCAGGGGAGAGAAAATAAAATAAAAGGCTTGTGGGTTGAGATCAGGACAGGGAGAGATCACTCACCAATTACCACCATGGGAAAAATGGGCCCAGCTTGGGGAAATTAGTGTAATTTATTGCCAATCAAATCAGAGTAGGGTAATGAAAAATAAAACACCTTTACTCCCCCTCTCCCTTCTTCCCAGGCTGAGCTTCNGTGTAATTTATTGCCAATCAAATCAGAGTAGGGTAATGAAAAATAAAACACCTTTACTCCACCTCTCCCTTCTTCCCAGGCTGAGCTTCATAAAACACCTTTACTCCACCTCTCCCTTCTTCCCAGGCTGAGCTTCATAAAACACCTTTACTCCACCTCTCCCTTCTTCCCAGGCTGAGCTTCACTCTTGATTTCTCTATCACTTCCCCTCAGGGGCAGAGGAGGGTGGGAAGTATGGTCTGAGGTCAGTTCATCACATGTTCTCTTCTGCTCCTTCCTTCTTAGGGGAAAGACACCTCAAACTCTCCCCCTGCGCCAGCGTGGTGTCCCTCCTACAGGGGACAGCTCTCCATGAACTTCTCCTGTGTGATTTCTTCCCCTAGACTATCGTTCTGTACGTATTGCTCCAGTGCAGGTCCCCTGCAGGGTCACAAGCCCTGCCCTCAAACCTGCTCCAGCGTGGGCTCCTCTCTCCTTGGGCCCAGAGGTCCTGCCTTGGCTCCGCTCCAGCATGAGCTTCCCACAGGGTCACGGCCTCCTTTGGGCTTCCACCTGCTCCAGCAAGGGAACATGCTGCACGGGGAATCTCTTCTCCTGCCTGGACCTCAATGGGCTGCAGGGGCACAGCTGCCTCACCATGGTCTGCACTACAGCCTGCAGGGTGATGGTGATGAATCTCCCGCTTTCTTCACGGAACTTTGTGTCTCCAGACTTGTTTCTCTCTCACTCATATATTCTCAGCTCCTCCAGATGCAGTCATTGTTGCCATTGCACTGTTGTTTTTCTCCCCCCTTCTCAAATGTGTTATCCCAGAGGTGCTACCACCATCAACGATAGGCTTGACCTTGGCCAGAGGTGGGTCTGTCTTGGAGATAGCTGGTATTGACTGTGTCAGACAAGGGGGAAGCTTCTGGCAGCTGCTCACAGAAGCCACCCTTGTAGCCTCCACACTACTAAAATCTGGGCATTCAAACCCAATTTAGAACTGCTTTTTATCCCGTATTTTCTGAATCTGTAAATTTACACTCTATACTTACCTAAAAAAATTGACTTCCTCTGTACTTCAAAATTGTATTCATTGCAACACCATAGGCATGGTAACTGTTCATTTTTCTAAAGAATTCCTAATATTGATTTTGATTAAGAAAAGTAATTTCCAATGTCAATAAATTTAATAAAATGAGAATAAAAGTGTCTCTACAGAGAAGGTTGCATCAACCCAGCCAAATGATCAAGAGAATTTTTCTCATGGGCACAAACCTTATGTAAAATGGGATATTCACGGCCTATTGATGCTTGAGCATAAGATCAATAACCCTGTAAATGCTTATATACATAGTTCATAGGGTTTTATATAGACTATTCAGATGGATCTCATAATTCAAATAGATCTGAGATGCAAGGAGTTGCAAAGATTGTCCACTGCTTTCTGTTATGTAGATTCTTAAGTATTAGTACGATACTACTCTAGCCTCATTTGAGCACCTCAAGCTAGACAATATTAATTCAACACAGATTCAGTTTCTGTCGATACATCCTTATTAATGACCAGAGTTTTTAGGCACAGCAGCAAAAACAATATCAGACTTCTTTTGCTGTCATCTTATTGTCATGTTGCAGTAAACTCCAGATTTGGAGTGTAAGAAATAATAACAGTAGTGCAAAACAAGCTTGCATGAAAGAATACAGCATAAAAGAAAGAACTTATACATCTTTTTTCTCATACCATGATCATTCAATATTTTAATTCCCTTCCTTACTAAAGCTCCAATTAGGATAATTAAAATCAAGTGGTAAAGTCTTATTTTGAAAAACAGATACTATTTCACCATATGTTTATGTCAAGAGAAATGCCTCTGCAGATATCAATAAATGACAGACACCCTTGACAGTGTTATTTGCAGCCAATACGAGTATGAGCTTCTAAGAGAGATTTTTCAAGGAAAAAGAAATCTGATGCAATAAATGTCTGCACATTTACACCTAACATAAAGCAGGGCTTAGAAAGGTAAATCACCCCATTGCAGATAGCAATTATTCTTTTATATTTTTTATGCTAAAATAAGTACTCACAGTAATGTGACTTAAAATATCTCCAATGAAAACAAGCAAGCATAATGGAAGAAAAAATATTAATATGTTATCAACATTATTAAAAACTATTTGCTGCTACTTTGATAAGCATTTTAGTCTTTGTGTATTTTAAGACCAAGAACTTGAAAACTAGAATTGACGATGACAGTTATGTCCTCTCACATTATCCTCTGCTTCTCAGAAAAAGTAATAATCATCATTTCGAAATGAATACAAGAAGGTAGTATTTATATCTTAATTGGCTCTCACTGAAATATGGGAAACTCGTATCTTACAGAAAATGACAAATGCTTGAAATGTACTTTCTGTCTAAATTTGTTAGATTTTTTTTTCCATTACAGAGAGAGTAAAGTACTGAAAATATGTTCAATAGCAATTAAGAAATAATTCAAAACCAAAAAAAACCCCTCTTAATGCTTCAAGTTTTCAATGCACAGGTAAAAAGCAAGATTTAGAATTTCATTGTTCTCTGGATGTTCCCAATGTTTCTTTTCAATGGAATCTTTTCCACAGATAAACTAAATCTTCAAGTTCTGCTGATCTATGACATTACCATGGAGTGATGATGACTTAATCCACTGCTGTCAATAAACACTAAGATGTATTTTAATATGAATAACACAGTGACAGAACCAGCCAATATGAAGTGAAGACTATAATGCGATCATTCATGAAATATGAATGACTATCTAGTATGAGGAAAGCAGCTAAACCTAATCTGACATAAATAATGAATATTCTCATTTTGTAAAGAGTATTGATATAAACTTATTTTCTATTTTGCAATGAAAAGTAAGCTATTTAACATTTTAGTTTTATCACTTAAAAAAATGTTACTTTAGTATCAAGCTGAAATTATAACAAGTCATTAAAGGGTAACTTAATTTTTGTTGTAATTATTAAGCACAACCTTTTTCATGCAGGAAGTTATTTTCTATTACTTACAGTTTGTCATCTTTATCTCTTCCCATGTAATTACCTTCTTTAAATCACTCCTTTTGACAGCCTCTATCTTTCAAATTCATGGTTAAGTTTATGCTTGCCTGTGTCTTAGGAATTGTCAGAATATGAAAATTTGGTATAAACACATTTGCATTGATATAAAGAAAACACTCTTTGGGTGAGTTTCCTCTTATCAAACTCTAGCTAAATAAATAGGCATCTGACCTACAGCTCCATTAAGAGAGAAATGAGCTTTCATAGAGTTATTCATTTTACTGATTTCAGAAATTCATTTTAGAACAGGATGAATCACTTTCTAGAGTTGTCTACATCTTTCTCCTAAGAGTAGAAATCTTATACTACTACGCAGTACTACATATTTAAGTATAGAAGAGTTCAAATTATGTGATTCATAACAGATGATCTGCAGTTACTCTATAAACAAAATTACTCTGAGGATTTATTCCTGTTCAGACCAAGAAAAAATGTCATTGCAGTCTTATCTGTACAATCTTGTCTTTCTCAAGCCTCTTCTGGATAGCCAACAAAGTGAGTCCTTTCTAAACACAGTCTCCCTGAGTGGGAATGGTGACCTGTTTTATAGTAGCAAAAATTTCTGTGAACAGGTGGACTCTGCAACTTCCCTCCTGCCAGCTGTAGACCTCCCTCCCCTCCAGTCAGCTCAGCATCATGTGCTCAGTACCCAAAAACAAGCTTGTAAGCCAGTTGCCTTTTTCATTTGATTGCTACCCCCTCCCAAAAAGCACATCATTTGTCCTGTGTTTAGGGCCCAGCTGCACTCAGTTCTTCAAAAGGTAACCTGTAATAGCAGTTGTGTGCCTGAGGACCAAGTGCTTATTGGTTCTTGTCCTAAGTACATTCAGTGAATCAATTCAGAAAATCTGTGCAGGTTCTTTATCTTTTTTTTTTTTAAGCATTAAGCTTATGTGAACAACTATACGATAAATAGGAAATCAAGATATAAAGTCAATAAAACTGTGGCAAATGGGGGAAAGTGAAACAGAGGTTGGCCATTATTTCAGAGGGAATGAAGGTGGTAAGTGGGGTGAACTTGGGAGGACAAATAGTAAATTGTACGATTGTGATTATAAGGTGCTCTTGGTGGGCAGCCCTGCACAAATTCAGTGCAGTTTTGTTTACAGCATAACAAAAAATCTGTAATTTCTTTGACATTTGCATCTGATTTTACCCTTTGGCTCAGGCACCTGGATTGCTCTCCCTAATGCTGGCAAGGGAATGCTAAGAGAGGGTGATAAGATGACTTGATATCCTAACAACTGACACGTACACAAACAGCAGATATAAGATTCATTTCCTAAAGAAATTGGGCTGAGGTGCCTCTCTGGCATCTCATTGCTCTTTTACTGGCAGTTGTTAGGTTTTTTTCCTCGTCTTACATTATCATGCAACAATTTATGTGTTGTTAATTCACATTTTCATTGGTCTGAAGTAAAAATCAGACACCAACTGAGTTCCTGTGCCAAAGTATTCCCCTAAGGCTTTGCTCTTCACTGTCTGTCTTTCCTGCAGCCAGGTATCCTGCACAGAGTAAATGTTAATTGCTAATATTTTTATATGATGTGGCTTTATATTGAAATTAGAATAATATAGAATGATCAAAATATAAACTGAATTTTCACACTCAGTGGCAATGCTTTTCATAATTTCCATTCAGTCTGAACTGTGCTCTTGCCATTACTAAAGCCCAGTTGAAGACAACTTTATCTTGAACATTCTCCTTTAATAAAAGAGATCCAGCATAGGCTGATAATTGACACAGTGAGTTATGTTATGTCTTCCAAAGTTTGTGGTAAAGGATTTCTTCCAGAATAAATGAGCATGCCCTTAGCACATTCTCACATTCTGATAATTTCTACCTGTCAGAACAGTGGACTTGGAGTGCAATTAAAATAGTGACATACAAACATAATTAGGTGTGTGTTACACACAGAGGTTGAATGGTGACAAAGTTCATTGTACAGTCGGTGAAAATTCTCTTGAGCTCCTGGTATGTTGGTGCTAAGCCTGACAGTCTACCAGTTATCTGCAGTTTCCCTTTTCCTTGTTTATATCTGATGTTTTATTTTCCATGACTACCTCGAGTAATTTTCATCTACTCTATAAGTGGATGCTATGTCTAATGTGTTTTTTCTTTTTTTTTTAGGAAACACAAAATGTGTTTCAAAGCACAATGGGAGAACAGTGCACATGAGCTACACACTTTGGATGGCAGATGATTTATTAGTCTTGACAAGGCAATTTACAGATTTTCTATTTCTGCATTCAAAATATGGTTGGTGTCTAACACGAACTCCTATTACTATTAATTACCACATGAAACAAAGTCATAGTTGCTGTGACATAAAATACGGAAGATTATTTTGAAAAGTACACACTTAATCACGTATCATAGTTGAATGAATCAGTGTAAAGGAAATTTGATAACGATTTGCTCCAGCTTTTGGTATATAAACCAAAGCAAAATCCTATTTCTCAGATAAGTAAAAATAAACGGGACAATAAAGGGGAAAAAATAAAACATTCATAGCAATTTAGTTAATTAAATATATCTTGGCAGTTTCAGTCATGTTTAAAGCCAACTTTGGCAGATTACAGGCCTGGATTTGCTGCATTTCTATTCTAATAATAATGCAACATAATGTAAGAGGATTGCTTCACTGGAGTATTTACTACTGAAGAGAAATTTGCTTTTGTAACTATACATCCCCAATAAAATTTACAGAAACTTCTAGGACCATAAAAAAAGTCATCATCAAATTGTAAGGTTTGAATTCGCCCATTTATATGTGTACAACACTTTCATTACTGTTGAAAGGGTTTAGGAACCTGCACTGAAGGATAAGCATAGCTGATTGGATTTTTCATTGTAATTTGCATTGTAGTTTTTCCTGCTAAGCATTTTCTACTGTAAAATTGTGTTTATTATAATTTCTCATATTTAATGCTTATAAAAACTAAATAGATATCAAGTTTCTGTGATAGAACATATGTAAAGGGCTCCAAATACTGAATTTCTCTTTTCTTTTATTAGCTCGATATGTAAAAACCCAGCATCTCAGCCATGTAACATATTGTCTAACTCAAAGGAAGCTGTTTCTGCACTACATATATATGTGTATATATATAAGTATATACACACACACACACATACATACATGCCCTTAAACTGTCTTGATGCTTATACTTTGTCTTCTTCTGGAATTCATCTGGTCATTAGAAACCACACTATCTTCTTAGCCAAGGAACCTATTTTTGTGTTACAACAAAAACTATTAACCGAACCGTTATAAATATCTCTAACAGTGACTTTCTATTAACACTTAAATGTACATCTGTTATCTAAGCCATGTAGTCTGTACTACTTAATAATGTCTTAAATAATGACTTTGATTTTGCTTCTTAATAATTTGGAAAGTTGGGATTTTTTTTTTCAGGAACCTAAGTATCAATTTAGAAAGCTCTGCTGTTGTAAAAATAGAAAACTTGGTCTTGATATCATTTGCATCAGCGAGACCTATTTTATGGCAACAATGGCTGTGTTATGTCTTCTGCTAGGAAGGGAAAATGTAAGCAAAGAACTATCTTAGGCAGGTAATTTGCAGACAAGAAAATGCTAAATCTTCCTCTCTTTCTGAAGTTAAAATAGTAATGATATGTAACTTTGAAGAGGATTATTGATTAGTGACAAAAGAATATTTGCTCTTTGTGCCATTTGTTGTATCCATGCGAAGAAAGGGGATTAGGTGCCACATTTGTCTGTGATGCACAGGGATTACTGTGCTCTGAACTGTAGATCTTCTAAGTATAGAAAAGGCCACTTCTTGAGAGACATCTGTTAGTTTGGATGTTACTCAGCTTCTGTTTCCCACCAAGATCATTGCAAATGAGAGAATGGGTAAGTCATTGGCAGGAAATACTCTGCCTGAGTTATTCTTACTCTGTTGAGCATATGGCTCCATTATCTGTCACCACTTAGACCTGTTTTGCTTTATTTTGTTGAAGTAAAAGAAATGCTTCTTGATTTCTAAATGCTCATAGGATACAAATAATTCTCATGGATAAATTTGATCATGAAGGCTTTGTTTTGTGGGTTTCACAAGAATATTTTTTTTCTCTTAGGGCCATGAATTCAAATTAAAACAAGCATAAGAGATTTTAAAAGAATGTGTTATTCTTAGTGCCATTAATTCTATTTTTTCTAACAAATGTCTCTAATTAACCTAGAGCTGCTCCTTGAGAAAAAAAAAGTTTTAAAACTCCATTCAAGCACTTTTTCCCTGCTCTACCAATTCCTGCCTAATTTTTCATGTGTCTATGGCTTTATAAAATAAGAAATGAACTGCATTTTTCCCCAAGCATCAAGGTAATTCATTCCAGAACTAGTTCTGTAAAGAGTGATCTGAAAAATAATTGAACATACAGAGTGTGAAATTCCAAAGGATATTAGAAGACATTCACTACTTTGAATATCTTAGTGGTATACAACAGTGAAGAGCTGAAGAGATGATTGAGTCAATTAATAGTCACAGAGAATTACAAAATACTTGCAGTATGTCAACCTGACATGACCTTATGTACTCTTGTATTGATACAGCATCACAGTGAAAACACTGCAAGGCATTATCAAGGCACCCTGTTATGATTACCTTGTGGTTTTCTAGAACTATTTTTACACTATTTTTCTTATCTTTCTTCTCTTTCCTCTTACTCATGACTTAGAGGAGCCAAAGTATTTCACATTGTATATCTCTTTCCCTCTTTTTTTGGCCCCTTTTTCACTATATTTTTTGTTGCTGTTGTATGTTTTGTTTTCCTTTTGGGTTGATTTATTTTATCTGTTATGGATGATTTTGAGTGACCTGGTTTTATTTGTTCGTCGTTTTATGACTTTATTAAGGCAATGGCAGAGATCTTACTCTCTGGGTATTTTCTGGTCATAAAAGAAGAAAAGCTTTACAGGCTCATACTAACTATTCAGGAATTATAGCCAGGGATCAAAAAATATTCAAGTTCCTGTATTCCAGAAGGGTCCATCTTACTCAGCCCTTTGTGAGCCCTAATAATATAATTATAGTTTAAGGAAATGTGTTGACTTTTTAAAAAGGCAAATTTCAAACCTTCAGTATCTCAAATTTCAGCCCTAATGCAACATGTGGGAGGTACAGATTCAACACAGCATATGGCTTTAAAGTTGTTATTACAGATTTAGAGCATAGAGCCATTTCCAGTCCTGTGAAATTACTTCCCATGAAATATGATCTTCAATTTGCATTTTACTCTGGTTTCCTCCATTATTTTATTCTCCATTTATATTTTAACTCCAGCAGCACTCACTACTGGATAATGCCAGCGGATGAGTCAGCGGCATGAAGGCAGCACAGACACCGTAATAACTAAGTTTCATTTTCTAGTCTCTGAAGAGGCAGCCACCAGCTTTGATGCAAAGAAAAATGACTCATATTGCACATAAGATACATGGATATTCAGAGTGAGTTTTATATGATAGTCAGTATGAAATTAAAAAGGAAATATAATGATTTTATCCCACAGAAAGTATAACAGTCTCTAAAGGTAAATTTGGGAGATTTACAGTTGATGAATATGCAAATAAAAACAAGTGCGGAAAAACTTTACTCTCTCTGTTCTTCTCTGTCTTTTCACATGGTAGCCTGAAACAGTCTGAACACAAAGACAGGAGAAAATTTATGGAATATGTGGGCTATTAATACCCTGGATGCATTTCTGCCACATAGACATGAGTCTTGTTAAAATGTCACGACTAAACAATGTTCATTTGGAACTAGGAAGACTACTTTGGGTTCTAGGAGATTAGATGCCACAAATGAAACCTTAGCTGTAGTAAAATCTGTTACATATCTGATCAAAACCAGTGAGTATAGGAGGATTGTAGAAAAGCAGCGGAATTATATTTTTCGAAGTCATTCACTTCAATAAATGATTCATTTCTGTTAGAAACTAGAGAAACCAGAGTTTGAGGCTGAAACTCATCTGACGTAAAACAGGTCTGACTTCTAGAGCTTAGCTGGTCATCTATGGTTCCCTTTAGTGTAGATGGAGATGAGTCAGAATAACAAATTCATCTCATTATAAAGTAAATAGCTAAAATATATTAGATTAATCACACCAAGAAAAGCATTAATTTCTCTTTTTCAACAAAAACAGCCTCTCTGATTAGCTATTCTCTGGATGTTTACATCACAGATGTTTAAAGTTAAGCTAGATCCGTCTCCTCTTCAGTGCATGATTCTTCCACGAATGCTTGAACGATTTCAGATATATTATACCTATAGCAACTCATAAAATCGAAATTTGGAAGATTGCAACCTTTACATCCATACAATTTTTCGTACACAACGCAAGAAATAATCACAGATGTAAATAACAAGTGGGACAAATATTTCACAGATATATTATATTGCACCAACAATGAATCCATAAAACACTTCTAAATGTTACAGACAAGCAAGCAAAATAAAAAAAGTATTATTAATAATGGTAATGGTAATATAAGAAAAGCTGCCTTCAGTTAAAGTAAGAAAATCTGATTAAATTTTGCCCTTTTAAAATCATTTTCTGAGAACCAGAAAGTGATGAAATTTATCACCTGCATTCTTCTTGTCTGTTCTTCTATGACGTGCTGTCACTCCTTATTTGTTTGCTTAGTATTTCTGTAGTAACAAAATAAGGGAAGCAGTAGTCCACAGGAAACCCACAGAGAGGTAGTGAAAATTACAGAGAACTGGGGTTTTTTTTTGACTAGGTGGGAGAATATATCATAGCCTTATCTTCTGGTAACATACTTAGAAAATCTATTACAATATAATGTTAGGCACTAAACATGGCCACTAATGAGTTATGCTGATATCAGTCCAGCAATCTGAACAGTATTGTCTTTAAGGGTTAATGCTTTTAAGTTTGAATATTCTCACAAGGGTTATTTGTTCTCATGGTTTCTAAAAACTAAGGCAGCATGTTTTAATTCAAGCTCTGAAAAATCCAGTTGAAAAATTTTACATGTTTTAGCCGAAGTATGAAGACTTGGAAGCCATCTCAAGCCAAAAGACAACAGAAAGACCTAAGCTATTGCACGTGTGTGTTAAAGTGAGCAACTGTTTTTACCTTCTGTTTTGAAGAAACAGTGCAGCAAAGAACGCTTATAAATTAACTCAAGCAAGCAAAATAATTTAAAAATGATTTTGAATTTAAAAGTGATTGTGATTCAAATAATACTTATGAAGTTTTCTTTCTGTATTACATCTTTGCTCACTAAGAAAAAGGATAATATTAAGGTGTTCTGAAAAAGTCTTTATACTTGCAATTGTCCAGATGTTTAATTATATAATCATGAAGATGGAATATTTTTTAACAGAAATCTGGCTTTTTACTTAGCAAAGAGTTAAACTAAGAAGCATAATCAGGGGTGCTAAATAATTGTCCTTGATATATGAGAATAGAATAATAAAGAATGTTGAATAAAAATTTTCTATTACATAATTAGTGTAGTAGAAGTTATGTCTTGCGATTAATTCAGTTTACTCTCTTTACCCAGAAAAGCAGCAATCATTGTTAAGACTTGAAATCCCTATTTCCCTAGCTGTTGATAACTGACATCAGTTGAAATTTCCCCATGCAAGACTGAGCAAGTGAGCCCTCTGGCCTGGCAGGGGTTTATGGCCTTTTCAGTTTTCCGTGGCTTAGCTGAGTCTACCTCTCCTTTCAAGCAAGCTGTGACTGTTTTTCTTTTTGCTGCAGAGAATCATCTGAAATGAATTTTAGGTATCTTCTAATTTATTTTGTCTTCAAAATCCTTTCCTTTCCCCAGCATGCTTCTTTCACAGCTGGAGATAGAAAGAAGGTAACAACCGTGGTACCCACATTTTTGCAATAGTTTTGTAGACTTCAGTTCTCCTCTCATCATATCTAGAGTAGAAATGAAAGAACACTGAGTGCCAATGCTATTCCTTTCTGTAGAGTCATTACGAGTGGGGCAGAAGTAAAGAGCTCTGTACTTTACATGAGAAAAATGTAAAAGAATTGCTTTTCCTAATAAGCTATTTCATTCTTTCGTTCTGTCATGTGCTAACTTGCTCAACAGAGCAAGAAAAGAGAATGCAAGGCCCACAGATTAGTTCAATAAGTCAGATAATACCGTGAGTTATTTAACTCTGTAATATTAACCATTGATAATTTCTAAGGGTAACTGGCTCCTTAAGATCAGACAATGTTCTGGCTCAAACAAATAGGGATTTAAAGCTGACCCCAGTTTTGGGGTCCCTTGGTTTTAAGAGTTTGACAGAGCAGCCAAAGATCTCTCTTCCTCACAGTCTTCTTTCTTAATGTACAGTAGTTAACACTTCACTGAAAATTCCTCAGATCAAAGGTATTTTTGAACCATAGCTCACTGATAGAAGTGGGAGATGGAAACAGATAAAGTGGAAGAAAGTGAAAGAGAGCATGAGCATTGCTCTAATTCTCAGGGAAGGCAGCAGCACTAGAGGTAGTCCAGGCAAGAGGTCTGTCTCATTGTTTTGCAAATGGTGCTACTGCCATGCAAGATAAGAAAAAAACAGCTGGATTTTATTGTCACTCAGTTTTCTGTTTTAACATTTCTTATTTAGGAGAACTAGGTATGTTTAATGCACTAGTGTTACACGAACAATGTTAATCAACTAGGAGGCAATCCTAAAACTTCAAACTATAATACCTTCAAAAAGTAAAAGAAATTATAGAGGAAAAAAAGTCATGCAAAATCAAAAAGAAGAAATAATATGTAACAGATCTGAATCTGCTGGATCAATATATTATTTTGAAATGTGTATTTGGGATTCCATTGTAATTCCTAATTTGAGATCACATGGTAAAAGGAAGTCAAGGTGTCAAATAAGGAAAAAGATTATTAAAAGGCCCTAATAAAAATTGTTCTTAAAAGTATAGTGGGCTGACGAACAGAATGAGAGCAGATTGGAAGCACTCTCTGAGAAACTAGATGATATTGTGTCAGAATGAGATACAAGAAGAAAAATCTGCATACATACATAAATTGAGAAAACCAGCCTGTTCTTTCCCTTTGACTTCTTTCCAGTGATTCATTTGGAAATGATCAGAGGGTTTTTTTTTTTCTTCTTCTGTTGTATAGCTTTGAGGGACAAATTCTTTTTTTACCTAAACAGACAGATGTAGCTTTCACAGAGTGTAAATTCTTTAATTGAAAAAAGCCATGAAACAAATTTGAGTTAGAGGAGCTTTTGTGTCATCACTACATAATTGATACTCCTCTGAAGACACCGAAGAATGGGAGTATTAATTTAGGTTTAAAAAAAAGAAAAGTCAAGATTCTAATGAAACTACAGAACACAAGTTGATTTCTTTCTTTTTTTAATTTTTTTCTTTGTCTTTTATCATTAAGGCAAAGACTGATACTGCAAAACCAATTTACAGAGCTAGAATATGCTGTTGATTAGAGAAGCTGGTTTCTTTAAAACCTTAAATACAATCTTGATATTTCAATGTCTCTTAGAGTTGTGTCAAAGTCATAAGTTATTGTTCAATGGAAAATATCAAGAAAGATATTTACCACCATTTCTAATTGACCCAACCTTGACCAGAGGCAGTTCCATCTTTGGAGCTACCAGGGACTGGCTCTGCTGGACATGAAGGAAGCTTCTGGCACCTCCTCACAGAAGCCACCCCTGTAACACCCCCCTATCAAAACCTGGCCATGCAAACCCAACACAGGAAACTTCTCTGGCTGGGATGCTGAGGGTCCCAGAAGTTATAAAGTGTCTGGGTCTACACCAGGAGAGGTAGACACGGATCACAGCCCATCATAGCTTTGTCTGCTGAGCAGTTGAGTACTTGGAGTTGGAAATGCAAGTTTGGGGGAGGTTCTTAACTCTCCTCCAGGCAAGCTGAGAGGAAGCCAAGAGCCTTGAAGCCTTGGCTAGACAGAGCAACCTGGCAGCCAGGACTCACAGCTCAACAGCATGCCATGTGGACTACTGAAGGGTTGGTAGCCTGGAAGTCCACCAAGAGCCTTCATAAAAGGCAGTTGGGTGAGCTAGAATTGCGGATCACTGTTGGAAACCTGCCTCCTTTCTGTCACAACTTTGTCAAATCTGAACTGTCTCCTGCAAGTACTTTAGTTTTGATGAATTTGCAGTCTCTGCTCCATCTAACAATTTCCAAAACACTGATTCTGGAGTCTATAATTTGGGAAGTAAGGCTCTTCAGTAGGAAAACAAATGTTCTCAGGAAACACATACAGTTTTGTATAACTGGCAAACAAAAATCCATGCTAAATTGAGATATTCTTTCATGCATGACGAATGAAAGCTTCTTTGTCTGGCTTCTTTTTAACATTTTTAGTTTGTTGGGTTGATCAGCTACACTTTTGAAATGGAGAATACTGTTGCTTGCTTGTGCACTTAGTCAACAGATATTTATCTGTTCTCAACATTATTTTGGAAAGGGTTGCCGTTAGTGGAATTACTTCAGTAAAGTAACTCAGCTAATGACTCCATCATTAAAATATAGATATTTCTATAGATTCAAAGCTCCATCTAATACTGAAAAGAGAAAGTTGAAGTACATTAATATGCATTTTTTCTCTTTTTAATAGCCCACATAAATATGGGGTTTATTTAATCTATATTGATTTTTATTTAATCCAATGTTTCTGTAACTTGAACGACCAAGTGTAAAGAAAGTATGCTGTCCAGTAAGGTCCTGATTTTTGAATTGTCATATTTTTAGGATAATTTTTTCCACAAAGGAAATGTCATTTTTTATTGACCTTTTTTCAACAGATCTTTAAATACAAGCTGAGAACAACATAATGTGATAAATAACTTTGAATAACGGTGTTATTCCCCCCTTAAACACAGAATGGCATTGAGATTTTGTGGGGTTTTATCTCTGGTCTCTGTAAACACTCTTTAAAAGATATATTTTATATCAGTGAAACAGATTTCGGATAGTTCACAAGAGCATAACTGAATGTAGATAACACAATGGAAGTATTTCAGCAGAGGTTCAACAGTTCTCAAGGGTATCCTTCACACAAATGTAATGTCACTGCATTAGAAATTTCTGGATGTTTTGGATTTCAAAAGGACTGTGTGTTATTAATTTATTATGGCTGGGAATTTCAAAGGTACAAAGCAACTGAATTCAAAGCCAATAAGTATTGTTGGTTTGTTGTTTTCTTTTAATATATCCTCTCTCACTGTATTCCATTTTTTTCCCCATAAGTTATCATTTCTGTGAGAACCTGTTTTGTTGGAGCTTTGGGGTTTATTTTGTTTTAGTTTGATTTTTTAAAATTCTGTCATTTGATCTAATTTGAATTTCACTATGTTTTGTTTGCCATAACACTGATGTGAGCCTAAATTTTATAGGTACTGTGCATTAGTACCTAATAATATCAGGGGCCTAACAACAGAGATAATAACAGATCTCTGAAAAAAAGACACTAACGAAGACACAGATTCATTCATGTTATTTATGTGAGAGTGTACTGGTTCTAGCAAACACCCTGAAATCACCAGAAATGTTATCATTTGTAGCAATGTGAGGGCTGTGCTGATCTTTTCCAGTGCATAAAATCACAGTACACTCACATAACTTCTAGTTGCCTAAACTTATTGAAATCAAAACTATGCTCATTTTTTTCTTTCAGAGAGTAGCTATGGATCACATTTACTTTTCAGCTGGTGTAGACTCTCCATTTCAAGGAGGCAGTCAAATCACCTGGCTATTCCAAGTATCTAGACCTTTCTTTCATGGTTCAAAGCACCTTTCCCCGAGAACATAACTCTTTGGATTAAACTCTGAAAAGATCATAAATGCTGTGCAAACATGCTGCAGAAATTCAGGCATCGGTTTGATATATGAGTACTTGAATTTTAGCTTCTTATGTCTCCTGCAATAAGGAAAAGAAAAAGGAAGGAGGAAAAGGTGTGTAATACAGATATACTGACCTCGTTTCATGGGAAACAGAGAGAGAATTGGGCTGTTAAGCTCCTGTATCATGTAAGAAATCAAAAGTTTCAATGGGGTTTCTGTAACAAATTATATATTCTGATCAGACAATATCCTCTTCCATTTATGATCTTTGAACAGAGAGAAATTTTCTGTGCAGGCAAAAAATTTTCATTTCTTTCTACTTTCCATTGGAATTTCATCTAGAGAATATTTTGTGAAATATGACTAATAGGCTTTGAATGTGGAACAAGGGTACTACTTAGAAACATCAAAATAGAGCTAAAACTGATTGTGCTATAGGTAATATCGGGAATCCCAATTTCAGGGCCAGAGCAGAGACAGGGTTGTTCCTGCTGCCTTTTTCTACTTTCAACAAAAAATCAAGGTATTGCATGGTCATTAAAGGAAAGCTCCTTCCTATCTCTTATGAAATTTTCAATGAGAATTATAAAGAAATAAATTTTGCATTGGCACTGTCAAAGGAGTTATTCAAAAATCTCTTTAGTTACCAAGTTTGATGTTTTATATATTTACTAATACCTTTCTGACTCTTGCATTTTCCACCACACTTGCAAGTTTTGTTACTAAGTTGCACAGATCATATTCTGTAAGAGTTTCCTAAAAGCTTTTACCTGAATGTGTCAGTAAGTACTCATGTATTCCAAACTTTTTTTAAAAAAATTACATTTTTAAGTGTCATTTTTTAGTTTGAACTTTATTTTTTCTGTCCCTTCATACCTTCATCCTGCTGAATCATTTCCTCTATAAATTAAGCAACTGTTCAGTTGCTTAATTGTTAGTAGACAGCTTCACTGTATTTTTACATTTTTTGGTTTGGTTTGGTTTGGTTTGGTCTAGGAAAATTCATGTCTGGTTTTAAGATTTGAATGATGTGAACAGAGGGTGGGGTAGATCTTGTGACAAGTCTTCTGATCTAGACTTAATAGCCTATATGAATATACCCAAACAACCTTGAATAATTTAAATATTTTTGCTAATATTGTCATAATATTTTTTCTTTGCCTGTTTCCACTGCGCTCGTAGTCAGACTATGAAGTGAAAGGTTTTGTTTCAAGCTTCTCCCACAAACACTGTATAGTTTTGCTGTCTATTCTATTTCTAATTTGGCACTCTATCTGACAAAGTCAAGTCAGAGTGAGTGAATCCTTCCTTTCCTAGCTGAAGAAGGATCTGCTACAAGGTTCCTAACAAGAAAGAATGCACAGCCTGACTTTCATGAAGACTTTTCTAAAGAACTTCCAAAATTATGTAAGTGCAGCTAAAGAATTCCTTATCTGTTATTGAGATGTATCTCAATGACTGTAAACCCGTTTGCCTGAATGAGTCGTCCTATGTAACCGCATCTCTCAGGTTCACACATTTCAGGCTTACAGAATGATTGGACTACATGTACAGCTGTTGACCACTTTGAAGGCTAAAAGGCGTCTGTGGTACTAAAGACTAATTTTTCAACATAAACAAGTTGGGTCAGCATTTCAGAAGACACTGACACATGGTTAAATATTCAGTAATCAGTTGGATTTCTCTAAAGGACTTAGTAACCAGTAGCTCATGGATCCAAACTGACTGCCTGTACATCACTAATCTTTTCTGAAAAGCTCCTTGCTAGTATCAAGCAGCACTACCATTAAAAAGCAGTTGAATCTAGTCCAGCTTTGAGTTTCATGAGTGTGTTGACTTTGTTTTGATTACTATTTTACTAACTGATCAAGAAAAACAGCATCGTAATAATAGTGAAAATGTGCAGATAATGATTTCCATACGAAAATGGATGATAAGTGACTGAATAGTTGTAACAAATTTTTTGGTGTAGTATCTATATGAGATGTATGTATATGACCTTGATTTGCTATTTTAACTTCTCTGTTTGTTTGTTTTAGTTAAATATAATTCATCTACTAATTCCACCCCACCTACCCCCACCCACATCTTACGTAACATATTCTGATTCACTTTTCAGTTTTATAAAAAATTTTGAAAATCGTGTTTTATTTTATCCACAGTATATTTATCTGGCTTAATTATCATTTCAATTGTGAGGCACGTATTCTACTTCAGCTTTCATGAGGACTCTTATGCTGTAAACTACGACAAGATAACTTATGTAAATAGAGGCTACGTTTCTAAGGTGAGTTCTACACTCATCTATACCATATACTTACATGCAACACTGAACAGTATCAAGGTACAAAAAACAGAATCCTGCATATGTACGCATTTAGTTCTAAATAGCTTTTATTGGACATTAGAATGTAATAACCAATTTTAATTTTCTTCCTAAAAAGAGCAATGGATCAAAATATGTTCATGCTATTTAAAGGCAGAGAGTCAGATCAAATCTAATGAATTAACCCTTTCTCACAGTGAAAAATATGATTATAGAAAAGCTTTAACAAGTTGTGGTGCTGGAAAAAGACATTGCTCATTTCAAATACCTAATGGTAAATACAACGGAGAATATAAACCAAGAATGAGTTATTTCCAATCTCAAACTATCCTAAACTTGCTTCACCCTTACATGTTTTTGTATTTGTTTTAACTTGGATTTAAAGGGACTGAAAAAACAGCACAGCTAAGGGGAAAAATCCAGGAAGAAAACCAGAAAAGATAGATAGCTCTGCAAACAAGTGTAAAAGCAGACCACATAAAGGCTTAGATAATGAAGTTTAAAAAATCTAATAAAAAAAAGTCAGATCACCTTTTACCACAACCTGGATTATTTGTATTTGTTTTATCTATGAACTATGTTTCATCTATATATAGCTTTCCCTTTCCTCTAGCTATCTGTAATATTAGCTTTAGCTTTATTGACTTCCCTAGTGGGAAATTAAGTTGGTTGAAAAATTTACTCTTCTTTCTTTTTATTTTTTTTCTGGAAAACAAGCAAACAAGCAAACATAAAGCCAAAAAAATATTTCATAGGAAAAGAAGTTCTTCTGCTTCATTAGTAGTTTAAAAAATATTTCAAGAATAGGTATTCCTGACTGCTATTTGATTAAGTTTCGTGTGGTGTTTTCCCCTTCCAAGAACAAATTATACTTGTCACACATGCTGACACATATATATTTTCCGGTTTATCAGTAATGTCACAGAATGCCCAGAGTCTTAAATTTCAATTTTTCTCTTTGAGCGGGAAAGTACAAAACTGCCTTATTTAGTGCTGAGAACAGATTAACTGATTTTAATATCTTTCTTAGAAGAAAACCAGAATGTGTAGCCAGATCAAAATATTGTAAAAGGTCTATCTAAACAGCATATTTCCTTGCCTTTAAGAATTGTTCAAAGTTCTCTGATGAAAAGAGTTCAATGAGGTTTTTGTGCTTCCTCCTGTGCACCATATGAAAATCTCCAGCCAAACAGTCAGTTTGGTATTAGCTGAGGGTGTCCATCCAGCTATAGGAAATATGTTATTTAAATCCTTAACAGATTTTTTTTTTTTTAATCTTTAGCACAGTGAAATCTTTTTAACAAAAAATGAGGACTATAAAATCATATTACACAAATAAGAATGATGTCCAAGGGTTTGAATTTTCTTCCTAAGATGGAAGTGGGTTATAGCTAGGAATAAAGGTCTGCAATAGCAGAGTTGCTTATTTTAAAGAGTTGCTAACAATTGGATCCGTACTTCTATTACTGCTATTTAGAAGAAAAGGGTTGGATGTGTTCTCTGAACGTATTTCCAATACTGAAATGGAATTCAGCAGATTTGTGCAAATCTGGTTCATAAAGCTTTGCTTTTCTGCTTGAACTGTTAATTTTCTCCAAATGGGAAGTGCAGATGAGGACTTCAGAAAGGACAGAGAGGTAGCCGAAGGGACTATTTATATATAAAGTGATGAAGCAATAAAGCAGTAAAATTAGCCTCAGTCTAATGGGTGATGATAAGGATTAATGTAACAGCATGTGAAAGGGAGGTGGGAAAAAAGCCTGCATGAAAAACTACATTTACCAGTAAGCAATTCATCCTTTCATCCCTTAAAAAGAAAAAAAAACAAAACAAAACAAAAAAAAAACAAAAAACAAACCAAAAAAACAAACAAACAAAAAAAAAAAACCCTGGAAAAAAATGTGGGTGAAATTGTGCCCTGCTATTCTAGTCAGTCACTTCATCTCACAATTCCTCACAGACATACTGAGTTCTGCCTCATAAGTGGTAAGTTTTGTGCCTCCTCTCAGTCCCAACAAGCTGTTCCTGAACATCTGACTGATCATTAAGAACCTTCATCTCACTCCAGAATAAATTTTTCATCATCAGTCTGCACTTCTGTGTGATGTGATGTGATAGTCACTATCTAAAGCTGGTGTACTTTTCTGCGAGGTTTGCCATTTTCAATAATTAATATTTAAGGACCTTGAATTATAGAAGCCCAAACTAATCTGGACACCAGAAATGTCAGTCTCGTTTCTTTCACTGTGGTAATGTGGCTAGAATAACAAAGCAAAGTTTTGGCAAAATGATGGGAAAATGATTAAAAATGTCACATAACTGTTTAGTGATGATAATCTGAACGCGACAAGCCAAATTTTTCTTTCTTTATAACATGTGTTCCAATCTGTTTTGTATAGAGATATCTGCAGATTTGGAGCTCCAAACTGTATTTGCACAGCCCAGAAATCCAGATCAAGAGTTTCAGCTTTAACTTTTTAGGCACTGTTTCGATATGATCTTTTGAACTAGAAGTATATAGGTAGTAGCTAAGCAGTAAGTAGATCTAACTAGAAGTAAATACTTTTCTCCAAATCCACTTTAGGGCAGTTGAATTGCATGCAGGCTTATTGAGGGTTATTTTTCCCCTCAATAATCTGTCAAGGTATACATTACCTAGTATTTCTCAGCCCTGTATAACATGTAATGGATAACAGTTAGATACTACATTTAGTTTTTCTTGTTAGCTACACTTATACCTAAAAAGACTTCTTTGATATTAACAACTTTGACATTAAGGTCTTTGATATTAACTTTGATGTTAAGCAATCAGGTAACTTCTTAGCATCCTTAGCCAAATTAAACAAGTCACGTTCTTTAGCCTTCTGTCAAGCATCTGAGTGTCTTCCTTGGCCTTCCTGTGTTTACTTCATTCTGAGTTCTCTTTTCATGAGCATGAGTAGCAAGAGCTGTATATGCCTTCTGCAAGAAGACTAAGCTATCATAAATTTACAGTGGGATCAGTATCTTCCTGCCTCCACTGGAAATCTCCGTTCTGCTTTGCTAAGATTTTTTTTGTCTTTTTCACAGCTACATCAAGTTAGAAGCTGGAAATGATTCTGTAATCAACAAGCAGCACTAAAGTCCTTTCATCTGTTTTTCTATAGAGAAGTTCCTAGATTGATGTCACAGAAGTTTATCTGATTAAACCTGAGGCATATAATCCTGAATGTTTACGAATTGCATTGCATCTTAAAATTCCTGTCGTCCCAATAGTTAGTTTCTCCTGTATATGCTAATTACTTTTTTGAGGACAACATTTTCCAGCTTTATTTCATCACAAATTCTCATAGCCAGATCCTGTCCTTTGTGTTTTAGGTAAAAAATACTAAATAAATCTCTCCTAAAACTTGTTCTTGTGCAGTACCACTGAACTGGTATCTGATCCTTTGAAAATCTAATTCATCTCCTTTTCAGGTTGTTTTTCCTTTGCTTTTTAATTAAAGTATAGTCCAATCTTCACTACTTTTTTCCATAAAGAATTGAAATAGATGCTCTCCTCTGGTCCAAATACAAAAAGTACTACAGGTCTCATCTATCTTAAAAAAAACCCCAGAAAACCATGGTAATTTATGTTCAAATATGTTGTGATTGATAAACCAAGATTACATATTTCATTTTGTATTTGTTAAGCCTTTACATATTAATAATTTGTTGCAAGACTATTCAAACCACAGAAGTCAGAAAGCTCCTGACTAAATTTCTTCTTCTCAGATGGCAAAATCCAAATTTCTTTACTAAACTTAATTAAGTAATATTACTTTTGCTTCACCTGAGTTTCTGTTAGTTTACTTACTTTTTCTCTCATATTCAATATCTTCCTCTTTTTTTGAGTGCGAAGACCGAACACTCTTTTAATTTGCATCTACATCCTAAATTTGAAGAAACTTCATGATTCTTCCAGTTTTAATGGCACAAGTTACAACTTTCAACTGATTTGATTTGCTGGTCCTGTTAATAATTAGGGGTCACATTTTTAAAAATGCATTTCACACACAGCTAGTTTGTTTTATTTTTCTAGCTGAATTCAAGTAATTTATGAAACTTACAATTATTCTGTGCATTTTTTATTGCTCAGTCATGTGTCTTGTGGACCTGTGGAAGACAGGTTTATGCCACTGAGTTTTGAGACTCATCTGCAACATAAAATTTCCCTAATTGAGATATATTTTTGAAAGCTAATCAAGCCTGGATTCTTCAGTAGAAACTGAGCTACATGTTACTGAGAATGTATTGTCTGGATTTTAGGTTGCTAGAAGAAAATAGCTACGAATAAATTTGTCTCTAGATGTCTCAATTTCCACTTCAACACAAGAGAAAGATTGTAAATGGAGATTTAGGCAGAGTTATTGGGATGCTTGTAAAACATCCCTATACAAATGAATCTGACATCTGTTAACTCTAGCACATATCTGGCCCTGTATTCAGGTGCAGAAGAATCTACCAGCACACTCTCTAAACCACCATTTGTTAACCTTTTTAATGAGTGAAATGTTCATTTTAGAGCCAGCAACTTGACTGTTGTGAATAAACTTCATTTTAATTGTTTTTAAAACTCTTAAATTACAGTTAGTCAGACATATGTGTTTTCTGATATATCTGTCCCACAGGACCTTCAGGATCTGAAAACTTTTTATATTTTAGACGAAGGATCTATAGTTAGGCAAGATTTTTGGGAAGGAATTTTTTTAGTTCGCACTCTCTATAACAAAAGAAAACAAACACGTGTGAGTGCACAATGCATATTCTACATCTTCATTAACAGTGTCCTATTACAATCTACTTTTAGCTTAATATGACACAGAACTATGAACTGAAATTTGAGCCGATTCTGGGGTGCCTGTAAGATTAAATAAAAACAGAGTATGTGATAGTATAAATATTCTTAAAAGAGTCCCCACACATCAACTCTATGAATAATGTGATGTAAAATATCAATATTTATTTTTCATTTCCCAGGAATGTGAAACCCTTACACATATTCAAGGACAGCAGGGACTGTTCTCTATTACTGCAAGATGTAGCCTAGCATCAAGTAAAGAAGTGTCGTGGTCTAATCTCATCCAGCAGCCAAGCCGCATGCAGCTGCTCATTCACTCCCCCACCTGCGGGATTGGGAGAGAATTAGAAGAGTAAAAGATAGAAAATTTTGGGTTGAGATATAGACAGTTTAATAGGGAAAGTGAAATCCCCACACACGAAAAAAGCAAAACAAGGTATTCTTTCACTACTTCCCATAGGCAGGCAGGTGTTCAGCCATCCCCAGGGGAGGGGGGCTGTGTCATGCATGATGGTGACTTGGGAAGGAAAATGCCATCACTCCAAATACCCTCCCCTTCCTCCTTCTTCCCCCCACTCATGTACTGAGCATGATGCCATATGGTCTGGAATATCCCTCGGGTCAGCTGGGATAACCTGTCAGTTGTGTCTCCTCTCAGCTTCGCATGCACTCCCAACTTTTTTGCCACTGTGGCTGTACAAAAAGGAGAAATTACCTCGGCTCTGTGTAAGCCCTGCTCAGTAAAACCAAAAATGTCCCTATGTTACCAACCCTGTGTTCAGGGTGTTCAAATCTGAAACATAGCCCCAAACAAGCCACTGTGAAGAAGAAAATTAACTCATTAACACAAAACCAACACAAGAAGATAAACTTTTCTTGTTTTAAATTTTAGCTTTGTTATTAAATCAGTTTCTCTGAAGAAACTATTCCTCAAAGAAAGAACTGGAAGATAGTCAGAATAAGGAGAAAACATGCTGTGTATCCTGAAGCAAATTTTTATTAATGACTTAATTTTTGTCAGTTTTCATGGTTACTAAGTGATTTGTTTACCAATTTATGATATTGTGAAAATAATATTATTTATTTTCTGGACCATATAGTCTGCAATGTGTTTTACAACGAGAAAAACCACTTTCTAAACTATGACAACTTTTCCTTAGAGAAGAGCATCGTGCTACTTTAAGAATTGTATGTGAAAAACAGCCTTTTGCTATGAGTGTTCATCACAATAGAGAACTGTCCTACACATATCCCTAGTGGTGTAATCAGTTCTACTGAAATGCGACTATTTATGATACCCTTATATTTGGCTCTCGTTGTGAATGATCAACGTTCTTTCTATATTCAGTACGCGAAAAGAATTTTAGGAGATAAAACTCTTATCAAAACAAGGAGTTACTTAATTACAACAGATTGTACTAGTTTTTTATGTTGTTGCACACCATTTTTTGTTTTAAAGCTTTTCCCACACACCTCACAGGTCCATTCTCCAATGGGAGCCATTTCTGCAGCCCCTTTAGATTGTGGGAAATGGCAGGCGACACTGTGATGTTTTCCATCTGTTTTTCCACATTTGGCACATTGAAAAAAAGTCTCCCATGGCATCTCTTTAAATCATCAATTAGCCCTGGCACTTGGTATGTCTGGTTTCCACTCAATGGACATGACGGACTTCTGTCCAGGACCTTCCCCACTGGTGTCTTCCGAGGCCAGACCTGTGCTCCTTACCAGGGGAGGGGAGGTAGGCAATAGAGAGTGTCCTGTTCTTCCTTGCTACTCTCACCTTCTGCCTCACCACGGCTGATGTTTCTTCCCATGGCAGGTTCAGAGGTGGGAATCTCACGTACCTTGGGATGCCTGACCAAGCCCTCCCACCAGATGGAAGGATGAATATCCTTCCATATCAACTGCCACAGTGTTATAGAATTCCAACATCATCAAAAAATTTTGTCTTCCACCAGTTCACTGTGGATTGTGGTCAAATGTGTGGCCAGGATGTCTTTCCAGTCTGAAGGACTGGTCTGTGTGGCCCTTAATGCATACGTTAATGTTCAATTGGGCCATTTTGTCAACTTTGGTCAAATCAGTCAATCACTGGGAGGGTAGTATAAGTCAGCTGTATAACCTCAGTTATTGTTGAGCTGTGCCCAACTAAAAACCCATGGGCCAGGCTCTGGGAAAAAAGCACAATAAAATTGTTACCATAAATTTGTTTCATCTTACTTAGTACCATCACTGGTCAGCGAGTCCAAGCAAAAGGGAGAGATTAATTATAACTACATGTCACTGAGACAGAGATTGATTCAGTTACTCCTGGGGGTATTTGGTGGGACCACAAGGGGTGTGACCTCTGCAACTGAGCCCAGTTGCAACTACAGTCCTGTCTTAAGAGAGTCATAGTTACTCCTGCTGTTGAACGGGGTCTAGATGCAGTCTACAGACCACCCAAACCACTTCTCTGTATATGTTCCTCTATCATATCACTTCATGTTTACATTTACATTGGGCCTGAACTCACTAATTAAGTGAACTCAGCTTTTGTTGGAGATCTGATGCAGAGCAGCTGTACAGCACCAAAGAATCTGTCAGCTGATGCATGCTGCATTAATCTTATGGGACTCTGCTGCTTCCTCATTCAAGGAAGTCCCCAGTGTTAGGGATCCAGGTGGAAGATGATTATGCAACATCCCATTTGTTGTAGGATTATTCACCAGTCTCCTTCATGGTTATTTTGGAAGGAAAGAGTAGGCTCAGACAGATAGATAGACATCACTTCTTTACCTATTTTTTCAGCTTCAGTAGACACAGCTTCAGCAACTCATCCCATTCTACCATATGTTATGACCTATATCTAGGTCATATCTCTGGAGAGTCCAGCTCTGAGTGATTTTCTAAAGAACTCTGATTACAAATTTAACATGTTTTGGTATTGTTTATAAAATAAAATCAATTGAGGACTGCTTTGGGAATGAGCTTAAGATGAATTAGTCAGATAGGGAGGGCCCTCAAGGCCTGCAATAGTGTGAATATCTTCTGCATTTTTGGTAGAGGGTCATACAGAAATAAGACCAGATTTATTGTAATGGACCTCAAGATACTGTCAAAAGCCCTTAGAAAGGAAATTATGTGTCTATCTATGCAATTTAAAACATTTTACTGGTGAGTGAGAAGTCTCTTCAGATTCTAGAAATGAGATCTCTAAATGCATCTTTATGCTATCAGCACACTACACTTTTAAGGAAAGTAGTGGTGCTTTCAGAACATCAATAATAATACTGAGTATTTTTTCTCTGTTTCAAAGGGGGTTGGTTGTCTGTCTGTCCTTCCCCCTCTCCTGCTTGTTAAATAAAATATTTTATATAACACCATGATATACTTTTTGAAGAAAAAAAACCCCAAACAAACAAAAAAACTGCTCCCCCCCCAAAAAAAACCCTCAGAAACAACCAAAACCAAATCAAAAATAAAAACCCTATGAACCACATTAAAAAACCCAGATCCTTTAGAACCTTTGACTAGTTTGAGTCTTTTTTTTTCAACGGAATATAAGTCACAGAAACATAGGAAAGACTAGATTACAGCAAGTTTTGTGAGAACAAGCGGCTAAATACTGAGAAGAGACACACTAATGCCCATTGACAATGCTGTAAGACAGAAAAAGCTACAGCAGTCCTTTGGGGATCCACACAGAACCTCAGTATAAAGAAGCAAAGCCTGCAGTAATCAAAGTATTGTTGGTGCCACTACTGACAGAACGAGCCATTTTGCAAAGCCTCTATGTATCTATTGTGACAGGAATTCAGAAGGTTAAAAGTGTGGATGTTCAGAAAATAAACCACTACGTGAGTCTTCAGTATTTTTCTGGGTTTTTATTCTTATGAGATTGTCTTCTCATACACTTGAATACTTATATTTCATTTGAAATAAAGATTTGAGTATTTTTTTTTGACAGCCAGGCCCTTTAACGCTGGAATGAAACAATTTACGACAGAGAGATCGAGGGTGATTTGCCAAGGTTGAAGAGTTCCACCGTTGTAACTATGTACAGATTATTACATGAGAGACTCAAAACACAGGAAGAATAATGTCATGCTCTGTACAGAGAAACCATCCTGCCAATTGAGATAAACTTTTATTGTGTATTATCTACAGTAGGCTAAATGCTTCTCTGTTTGCTGTTCATAGCAGAAGAGGTGACTTCATTGAGGCAGCACTGTTTTTCACATTTTCTGACGCAGTGAAAATTATCTAATGCTATCCAAGTTTTAAAAAATCAATCTGCTTTCTACCATGTTTGTATAGATTCCTTTTCTTTTACATCTCTATTCATTCCATAAAAAGTAACAGAATGTGGTCTCATTCTTGCTGTATTCAGAGCAGAAATAAAAAGTGGTTTATTTTGCACTCAGAATAATTTCATTTTATATTTTATCCATTTTACTTTACACTGCAGTAGATAAGGTATGGTAGTTAGAGAAATGACATTTTCACTGAGAAATAACTTCTCAAGCTGTTCTCCAGTGGTCACCTGTAAATAACTAAATGTCTCTTAATGTTTATTGCTATAGGTTATTAAAGATCTGATACTTTGTAATGGAAATTTATTTTGATCCCAATGAAAATTTGGTCATGTATTAGATGTTTTCATGTGTATTTTTTCCAGTCTACCTACATATCAAATAGATAAACTATACCTACTCAAAAGAGCATGTCAGCATATTGTTAATTTAGTGTTTAAGAATATGCAGCAGTAACATCAAAATAAAATATATAAAGATAAGTGTTTTACTTCATAAGGATACTTAATTTAAATGTTCAAATGTCTGGAAAACTTGACTTTAAAGGTATTTTGCTGCTCAGAAAGTACTCCATAAGTCATTGCTTATTTGATTATATTATCTTACTTTTCTCAAAATGTATTGATTGTTTTCCACCAGATCAATATTTCTTAACATTTTTTTAAAATAATATCTTATAAAATTAATGATTTTTGATTGGTATTTGATTTTCCATTCATGCAAACACATGTGACACTGTTTCTAATCTATAATAAGCATTATCTAGAAAAAGCACATTGGGAATTCATTGCTCATTAGTCAAAAAGGGCGAAGCTTTAAACTGTTCTGTCTGTGAGGATTCAGAACATTGAAATCAAGTCACATGAATATTGGCGAATGTCTTGGCTGGTGATAGGACAGACACTCTAAAGCTGCATATGCTTTGCACACAGTTTCTATAGGCAGGCAGAGCGGAGTAGGTGCCAGTTCTGTTTTCAGCAAGCACTTTTTTTCTTCCATTGGTACCAGCTCCTTGTGACTGACCCTGTAGATGGAAAGTGGACATTTTTAACAGGATTAATCTGACCAATGCAGAGCCTAAAATAGAGGCTGCTGTGTCTGAATCTGATATCTGAAGTTCCTTTACAGTCAATAGGAACAGGAAAACTCCTTAGGATTAAATTAATGTGATGTCATCTGAATGTACTCATCTACCAGATGAGTGACACCTTAAAAGAGCCTGTTCTCTTCAGGGACTTTGAAGGGTGCCAGAAGTGACTTTCTTGGATGCAGACATTTTCTAAATTTAAGTGAGTTAAGGTCTCTATTTGAAAATGCACAACATGAGGAAAAAGTATTTTTATAATGGCTGAAAATTGTTTAATTACCATAAACCAGCTACAAGCATAGTGGTCTGTAACAATTTACAGACTATTTCATATGTCATATTGGAAAGGATATATTTCCAAATTTTAATAGAATAAAAAAAAACTCTCATTGGAAGAACTTTATTGAAAAGAAAAAAAGGAATGGAAATTCCATCCTTCTTTTTCCTCGACAGACAAATATATACAGGTCATTAATATAACAAGAGTGCCAACTCACATTCACTAATTGTTAGTTTTAGAAAAATATGCTGTGGCAGATTCTTGTACTTGTTCTCTCAGACCAACAAAATGTGAACAGTCCTAGTTAGCATGTTAATAGAATAATCAGTAGGAGAGGGAACACAAGAGGGTTTTTTGGCATTAAAAGTAAAGAAGTTATATTTTACTATTAACTGTAATTCATGTTCTCAGCTTATTAAATGATGCATGAAAGACTTCAGACAAGGACATGTTTTGAAGCGCTTCTTACTGTGCATTTAGTGAACCGCTATAGGCCTACCTATCCTTCTGTTATTTCAGCTGTTAAAGTTCTGAAATGGAAATGATTTTCTGTCATGAAGTGCTAGATACTATTTAAAGTCAACAAAATATGCCCAAGGACATTGAACGTGATGTGTTCCCCTGTCATCTGTTTTACTCATGCAGCAGAGTCTATTTGACTAGCTTGTTGGATGGGAAAAGCAGAAATAAAATAGAAGAAAATTGAAGCCAATATTATTCTTTTTCACTTCAAGGACAAGGTGCTTTCAAAGTTATGTAAAACTTTGTGATTCTGGCACATACACACAATACAGAGTTAAGACTAAGCAAATAAAACAAATTTTATAGCCTACTTTGAGGAAGCTATGGTCACCAGCCTTTTTCATGTTAAGAATCTAGAATTCATTTTATCCTGTAGATGAGAGTGAAACTTCCTCTATCACTAAAAATTGATTTTTAGAAATAAACATAAATTTACTTACCCAAGAAAGGTACAACTGCACTTCAACTATTGTCTAGATTCTAACCTAACTTATATTAGTTAAAATAAGCTGAAGTCACTGATGCTACCCAGCGTGAATCTGGGGAGAAACAATATGTATATAACTATAGGAACTTATTTTATGTGCTCTCCAATATGTAATGAGCACAGCATGCTACTGTTTGAAGAAATAGTGTAGCTGTAAGATTTTGGCAACCTATAGAACAAATGAATGCTGCTACTGTGTACTTTACCCTTAAATGTCACATTTGGAATTAGTTGCTGCTGAGGCACCTCAGACTATTTTCATTGTTTTAGCAACTATTTTATGTATTGTGTGCACATATGTACACACTGTAAGACAAACAAAACAAAACCAAGCAAAAAAACTAGTTCAGTTGTATATATAGACTTTATATCAATCTATATATATTTATGACCACATAAAATTATATATATAAATGTGATAGTGTTTTTTTCCCCTAAAAGAAAAATAATTCAGAGGCCATAATCAACTCTAGTATGTTCCTATAATGATATGCGTGCCTCTGTGTGCGTGTGTGTTTGTGTGTGTGCGTGTCACTTGCTTTTAAGAAGCCCTTTAAAGGCCTTGGATGAATAATAATATTAGGAAAAGTCAAGCAAAAGTCATCTACTCCAACTTAGGTGCTTTGTTTTAGGATCAAATGCATCAAACTCTGGAGGTACTTTTCCCACTCTTCTAAATACGAAGTGTTTGTAGGGTGACTTGCTTAGCCTTGAATATCTACTCATCCAATTTTGGGAGAATATCCAAAACCATCATCAATTAATGAATTCCCCACTTACATGTAGATATCAACAGACAGAGACAGCAATAGAAATAGAGAGTGACAGATTCTACAGCAGCTAGAGATAGAAAAGTTATCGATTTAGACATAGATATAAATAGATATAGATATATCAACATAATCACCAAACCACTGTAATCTGTTCTGGGAACAGAAATTTTTGACTAAAATTTCTTTGACTACAACTGTAACAATATTTAGAAAAAAATTTCATGCTTATTTACGCATTTGCATTCCTGCCTAATTTTCGAGGCCCTTAAAGCTAAGATGCTACCTTCTTCAACCTGAGAGCTGTCTAGAACTTATCTGTTTGTGACTTTTGAAAATCCTGGTCTGAACAGCAACCACCTTGACAAAGCCTTCTCTAATCTAAGCACACCATAATTCCTTCAATGGGCAATTTATCAGGCCTTTTCTGTCCTTCTCTAGCACAAAGCCATGACCATTAGTTCAGCACAAAGCACAGGGGATGTGGCTGATTTCGTCAAGCTGGATGAAAGATCTGGACATGTTTGACAACAGCCTTTGGTTTAGTGCTCCCTCTGAGGAAGAAACTGATAAAAATTATTAGGTACAGAAAGGATGCAAAACTAGATTTCTTAAGACAGTGATCTTGTCTAATACTTTAACTGAGGTAGGTTGATCCCTTAGTATTGAGGCTATAGTTTTGGGATAAAGATATTATTCTGGGATCTTTGAATACATGTATTTTCAAAAATGTTAAAGATATTAAATATTGCAAGACCTGGGAATCGAAGTCAGGTTGCCAGTTGATGCTTGAACAGTTAGTTCCTAGAATCCAGAACTTCCCTTTTTTCTCTTATAGTCCTTTTTTATACAGTGTCATATACAGGACCTGTACAGATAGCCTGTTCTTTTTTTATTTATATCTAGAAATAACATACTGTAATTATTGTTCTGGAATGCAGTTCATGATTAATTTGAAAAACCCAAATTTCCCATATCTTGGATGATATGTAAAAAAATGAATACTATCATCATTTTCTCAGTTCAAAAAGCTCTAGAGATGTTTCAGTGCTCTGCATAGTGGGTGGTCCGAGATTTAGTAATCTAAGCTCAAATGAGGGTAGAATTTTAGACGTCGCTGTGCCTGGCATCCCCTGTTTGTTACTGCTGTGCTGGTTTTCCATATTTCCTTTCAAGCACTTTCAAATCCCCTGCTGCTTTGACAATTTTGTGTGTGAAATTAGGTTTTTCACTAACATCCAAGTTAGCCTCAAAACAGATTTTTTGAAATGTTTTGCTGTACTCCATAAAGAACTCTAAACAAAACAGCTTGTATGAATCTGTGGAAATGCAAACAATACTGAAAACATCAATTGAGAAATTATTTGAGGGGACTTGTGGATCTGTATGGGTAGGTACTACCAACAGCTACACCCTCTTTTCAGTTATGATGAACATGCCTGTTACTAGGTTCTCACCAAAAAATGCAAATATCTGTCAAGACATGAAAGCGTGAACCTGAAACAGCATAATCAATATTGCAGTGCAATCACAGTCATAGAATCATAGACCATATAGGTTGGAAGGGATCTTTGCAGATCTAGTTCAACCCCCGAATGTGTTCAAAAGTTATGAAATGTCATTTATATGGCAGTTAAACAGCATAATTTTTATGTACTTACGCTTTGATATTGTCTTCTCTTACATGGTCACATTTTTTCCTACATATTTTCCCACATAGCCTGTCTCTCATTCAGTTAACGTCAAAGAAAACTCTTGAGACATAGATCATTCATTAATATTTGACTGCATTTTACTAATACTAACTTTTTAAGACTAGGGGTTTTTCCTGTTGCCCAGTATCCAAACTATGATTTGAAGAAAGAATAAGAATTTTGTTATGTACTTTTCATGGCACTCGTCCCTTGCTGGCATGCTGAAGTTTTTTAAAGGCATCAATACATCCACTTTTATAACACCACTTTTCCATTATCTCTCCAGTAGGTAAACTGAGCTAGATGCTAGAATGAGCACAGTAATGTTCTGTCCTTATTTAAACAAGTTATGCATGGGTTTTTGCACCTTACTTTTCTTTAAATACAATATATAAGTTAAAAGCATTGACGGAATTTTTGTCAGAATTTCTGCCAGAAAAGTCCAGGTTTTTAAGGCAGTCATAAGCAGTATATAGACTGTAGGGACCCAGAAAAATTCAGATAGCTGTTTTGCCTAGCATACCATGGAACTTCATGGCACAGTAAGTACAGGTCATTATTGAACTCCCCAGACTCCATTCTTCAATTCTTTGTCTTGCTTACCAGAAAAACCACTAGAACCTCTTTTACTGCAACCTTATTCTGCCAGAATTTGTTGAGATCAAACTTGCAGAGAAATGTGAAATTTCCATAAGACCTGCTAAGAAGAGAAATCAGTTTTGAAGTTTACTTCGCATCTGTGTTTTACTATCTCTCTTGTCCTTCTTTTGTCTTGTTAGTTTTAGGCTTGCCCACACCCTTTTCTTTAAGAGTAGGATCACAGAATCCTCCATCCTTGAGTTCCCAAGGACCTTTATTTTTCAGCTGCCTCATCCTAGGCACCCTGAACTAGGAGACTGGAGATTTTCCAAAATCTGTTGTCTCCATTTTCAAAACCATTTCACTAAAAATTTTCCCTGCATATTTACCCGGAGATAGATCTTTAGCTCGCCACCAGTTTAATTACATTGAGGCGAAATCTTACAAGTGTTAGTCTCAGACCAGCAAGTTTGTTGCCTCAGGTGTGAAATTCAGCCAATGGGGCCCTGCTTCCCGCCTGTTCCCAATCGCTGGCATCTCCTGTAGCGGCCATGTGGCAGCCTCTGCTTTGCTCTGGGTGCCAGCAAGCCTCTGCACGCTGTCAGGTATGCCGGCTCCTGGAAGAGGTGTTTGAGGGCAGCAGAGATGATCTCCAGCTCCGGGGAGCTCAGCCAGGAGGGCTGGTCTCCAGGGGCAGCCCCAGCTCAGCGCACGAGCTGACGTGCCATCTTTGTGCTCTCCCTGGCCAGCAGCCATACGGACAGCCAAGAAGTTTGTGTAAATAAAGTCTAGAAAGCATGGGAGCAGTCATTTGTTCATCTCCATCACAAGATCATCAAAGATTTGTGCATAAACAGGCAAAAAGACAAGTATTGCTCTATGTAAACACTTGATCACACTTCCCGAGAAGCGAAGGACTATCTTTCTTGGTGCCACGTGGGTTGTCACCTGCAGGAATTCATTTAACACTGGCTTGAAACTCCTTTCCTTGCAACTGCAGTAGAAAGGTAATTTATTAGCACAAGAACTTTAAACAGCCTATTAATATGCTGTTAAAATATTATTACTGTATCACTTTTTTTACTTTTTCAAAGAATCTATTTCCTTGAATTTTTTATAGAAATGTTATACCGATGGAAATATTTTAATAATAAGTTTGTGAACTTATTATGTGAAGACTACTCATTTTTCCAATTGACATTTTGTTAATTATCTTCTAAATGTCACTAATATTAAGAGTATTTAGTCAAAAAATTGCTTCTGACTTATAAGTGTTCTGTCTTTGATTTATTATTGATTAAAAAGCCACTTATACCTGCAATAAGTGAATATGAAACTGATAAGATATATATATTCACAGTAAATGGTTTTGCTCTTGGTTTTGTTTTGGGGTTTTTTTTCACTTTTGCCTAATTTCTTTATTTTGTTCTGTTTCTTTTTTAGAGCTTCCATTTTATTTATTTATTTTCTTGTTTATTTATTTGCTTTTAGTTAATGGCTCAGCTTCTTTTCATTTGGTTGAAGTCTGAGTTAGTGTCACACCAGCTTAGCCACAAAAGCAGCTTACAAGATGTGGAAAAAGACAGCCAGTGAAACCTTATAAATAGGCATTTTAAATGCTGGCGAGCTATTACAGAAAGTCAAGGAAGTTAAAATTCCTTGAACACTAGCACTTGAAGAACATTCACAAAGTCATTGATTGCTACAGAAAAGACAACATGATGTGTCACATGGGTTAGTGTATTTATTTACTCTATTATTTCCAGTCTTGAAATCTCTGTGTAAAAGTATCCACTGGGAGATATTGATATTAAGATACAGAGGATATAGACAAGCGGCATTCATGCTTATATTCATGTCACCGCCATCTGGATATTCTTCACAGTGTAGGGCTACAAACATGGTTTTAACTTGTATTATTAAAATCCAATAATTTTTCAGTGAATTTTCTTAAGGAAGAAAAAAACTACTTTCTGAGAAAAAAATGGTTTTTCTGTCTCTCTCAACTTTTATTGCCATCTACAGAAGGACAAACAAAAGTTGCAATTACAGTTTACCTATTACAAATCAACCAAATTCAGAAAAGTCAGGTGCAAATTAGAATTCTCCATATCGGTTATATTTCCCATAACAGAAGTAGAGCTGTGTGGCATTGCTTTTACCATCCTATCCATATATTTTTGCTGATAAATCAGCTATATTACATCTTGAAATTCTAGTCCTTCAAGAAGCATGATTTATAGAAGACTAGTGGACTGAATTAGAGCTTCTGTAACACAAGGACTTTAAAAATACACTATAATAATTTCTGCTCTTTTGCTGAACTGGGGGTATTTGCTTTAGTTGTGTTTTTAGGATTATGCCCATGCAGCAAAATATTCTCAGGTCAAACATACTTAAATAAAAACAAATATTAATAATTATTATTTTTACTTTCTTGGTTTTTCATTCTTTCACTCTCAACACATATATTTATATATATACACACACATATATATGAAGCTCAAGTTGTTAATTTTTTTTAATTACTATTTTTATAATATTTTATAACACTGTGAATTCAAGGATGTATTACAATAAATTACTTGGTTAAATGCTCTACACTGTAAAAATAGCACAGACATCCAGATTTTATAATTTTTTCAGTTACATCATGGGAAAAAACTCCGCAAAACTATCACTCTTCATAGCTCAACAGAATACAGATATGTTAGGAAATATGACTCTCTAATCATATGTCCTGGTAAGCACTGGAACCTAGTGCTTTCCTAAAATGCATTGGGAAAATTCAGTGCTCTGTAATCCTCTGAAACTCTTACTATAGTTCTTGGTCAGAGCACCTGCTCATTAGCAGGAAAATGGTGCAAAGAGAAGAAATGCTGATATGTTAATTCTTCATTATTTTTCTTATGCATTTCATTTAACCTTAAATATATAACATATAAATTCATTTTTGGGAATAACGAGTTGCATTAGGACATTTTTCCTTTCTTTTTATTTTTGTTGAAACCATTGGTCCACAAGGAGACCAAGTTGCTTGATTTAACTAGATAGAAGTAATGGCTTTTGTACTGAGAGGAAAAAGGTGGAATTAACTGGTGTCTAACATGAATGACATTTCTGTATCTTTCAGAACATCATGCACAACCAACCAGCTGGAAAGCAGGCAGACAAAATCCTGGGAATACTGGATAAAAACAGTAGTTGATGATCTGCCACAAAATCATTTCCTTTCCTCAGTAAGATGTTCTTTAGAAGGTGATATAAGGAGATTAAGATGATGGATGATGTTACTGTCACAGTCTAAACAGTACAGGTATTTCACTGGTCATATGTGTTCGTCTGAAAGTCACCTGGAACTTCTTCAGGTTTTGTCTCTACTGTTTCGATATATTTTGTTAGGTCCCAGCACAAAAAAAAAAAATTATTCTAAATTAAAGCAGCCATTTACAATAGTAATACTGATTCTTTCTTATCTTTCATATCGCATCAGAACAGTGCTGATTCAACACTCTTAACAAGTTCTCAATATAGACAAGTTGACAAGAAAAGATTGCAACTGCTTCAGAGTTATTTGCTACACAGAGAAACTGCTGTTCTTATGAAGGCCCTTCTCTATTTCCATTTTTCTTTATCTGTGAAAAAACCTCTTTTTTTATATTTTTACCTCTGTGATCAAGTGTCTTCATTAATGACTTGGGTGATGTGATGGAGTGCTCTCTCAATGAGACTGCAAACTTGACTTGGTAGGGTGGTCACTATGGTGTAGGTCCAGAATGGCTCCAGCAGGCTGGAGAAATTGGTTGACAGAAAACTCACGAAGTTCTACAGAGGCAAGTGCAAAGCCTTGCATCTGTGATGGAATTACCACACGATCAGTAGAAAGTGGATAGAAAGCATTGCCAAGAAAAATGAGCTGATGCACAAGTTGAATGAGTTGAACCCTTCTAGCAAAGAAGCCAAATTGCTGCCAGCAGCTCCTGGGAGGTGAACCTCTCCATATGTTCAACACTTGTGAGACCGAGTCTGGAGTATTGTGTCCAGCTGTGGTCTCTCCCACACAAGAAACACATTGTTCATGACTTGGAAGGAAAGGATGAGAGAACAGAGTTTATTCAACCTCAGGAAAACAAGGCAACCAGTGAGAAGGTGAAGAGAAGACTCCAAGGTGCCCAGGGATAGGAAGAGAAGCATTGGATAGAAGTTGGAGCAAAGAAATTCTGATTAGATACAAAAGGAATATTTTTTCTCATAAGGATGGTCAAACACTGGAACAGGCTGCCCAAGGTTGTTGTGGCATCTCAATCACTGAACTAAAAACTCATCTGTGCATGTGCCTGAGCAACCTGATCTAATTGGACCTTCTGTGGGGGGAGGGTCAGATTAGGAGGTACCCAGACATCTCTGTAACATAAAATACTCTGTGATTCTGGAAAAGGAATCCATGCATTTTCCTTAAAAAGAGGACAACTTAACTGCTTACCTATGGTAACAGTCAGTACCTTCCTAGATCTGTGCATAAAGATCAGTCTTTTGACATTTCCTTACAACTTTTTTTACTTCTGCAACTTTTATTTTTTTCCTCTATAATTCCATCAGAGTTGTTATATAGTATGTAAATTCTAGTTGCTAGTCTTTAAATAGCCAGCAGCTCTTCCCTTTTCCTTATACTGTATCACTGTCTTCAAGCCTTCTGTGCTGCTAAATAATGAAAATGGAAGGGAAAAAATTATTACATGATAGCAGTATAAGATCTCTGACTCCTGCTGACTGTAAATATATATCTCTATCAAAATTGAGATCCTAGTAACTTGCAGCTGAAGTCTTCTGAAGCATGAAATTCATTCTTTTTATGTTTTAATAGACAAATTTAATTTGTGAAATCACATTACACTGTCTCTTTACAGCATGCCATCACATACACTGTCCACTTCATTAATATCCTTATAGAAAATCAGGCCTTTGAATGTTTGTGGACAAGGAATCAGAAACCTAATTAGAATAGATAGGTTTTGATCTTGCTGGTATTGTAGCACTACAGGTTAGTTACCGCTAAACTGCTGCTGTTGTCTCCTATTGTACTTGGATATGTACACAGATATTATTGTCAGCCACACCTGCTGATGCACTTTTTCCTCTTTGAATGACTGGACTTGATGGATTTTAGTCACTGGGTGACTGCTTTGAAACTGTACAGTGTGAATATGAACCGTTGGCACTGCACAGAGAGGCGAATGCATGAGCATCAAGGACTGTGGTCTCCAGTCCCATTAGAATCAGTGGGAATTTATCATTTGAAAGCAAGAAAATTCCTGACAGAACTAGGTCCTTAGAGTCTCAGGACTCAGGCAAAATACTTTTTGTCTCACGAAAAACTGACAGAATTTCTCCCCAAACAGACAAAACCTGCAAAATAACAGTACCTGGACAGAGATATTGTGAAGCCATTCCATCTGATGCTACAAGGAGCAGAAAAAGAAAAGATGGGATAACACTTTTACTGTGTTGCTGGTGCCCTACGGGAGAGCAATCGTGAATAATAGTACTGTACTGATAGCACTAATTAACCGTGAGTGTCAAGCTGCTGAGTGATGTAGAAGAAAAAAAATATTGAGGAAAAATAGAAAAAAGCAAGCACAATAGGGTAGGAAAAGAGCTGAGGAAAGAGGCAGAACTGGCATGGAAAAAATTATTTTTCAGGGACAAGAGTGCTTGAAAAAAATTGATCATCTTGAAGGGAAAAATAAACCATTGATTCAAAAGCGAAAGAACATGGTAGCAAAATTAGATTGAACATATGTACCCTCATAGAGATGAATGGAAGCAAGATGAAAAATGTGAGAAGAAAAGGAAAATTGTCATCTTCAAATTTCCAACTCTCCAGTGATACAGGGACACATAGAAATGGTATAATAATAGTCTTTTTTTTTCAGACATACTAAAATAACTGGAAACCTGGACAGATTTTAACAGCAAAGGCAGAAAACCTGGGAATCGATGGATGGTAGCACATGCAGTTTTAACTACTTGCAGCCGTGTAAATGGAAGTTCCTTACAGATATTTTTTAGCCTTATCTGCACCTTTGGGTGTCTAAGCCAAAAGTTGTATTATAAAATCATATACTGGTTAAATGTTAAGGATTGGAAGGAACGTTAAAAGTCATCTAGTCCCAGTCCTGCCTGCAATGGGAAGGGACACCTCTCACTTGACCAGGTTGCTCAAGTCCTTGTCCAAACTAGCTTTGAACACTTCCATGGTTGGGGCATTCCAACCTCCCTGGCCAATCTTTTCCAGTGCCTCATCACCCTCACAGTGATGAATTTCTTCCTAATATCCAGCCTGAATTTCCCCTCTTTCAATTTGTACCCATTACTTCTTGTCCTATTATCTACAGTGTACAATTATTCTGTTTTGTAGTATTCTTTCCAATTAGTAGTCAAGCTGTATTAAATTATATTTTATTGTGAGAGTTTAATGAGACTAGCCATAGTCACGTACTTTTCATTAGCATGTCTCTTACCATTATTACGATGCTAAAGTCAGGACAACTTGAAGTGAAAAGACTGAAACACAGGGAGGTTGCAAAGCTTTTCTTTCTGACAGTGTAATTGAATCACTGGAATAGACAGGCTCAAATAATACAATATTTGTGTTGCAAGACAATATGTTCTCCTGGGGTTTTATCAGTTTTAGCCTGGCTCTTGTTAAAGGTCAAGGTATGTTTCTCTGAATAGAAAACAGCTGAGGATCGTCAAAATGACACAGCATATTTTTCATAGGTCATATTACAGTACTATACATACTCGTATTGCTAAGATTTAAAAAGACTTTAGGTAAATCTGAACATGTCAATTTTTATAAATAATTTTATAAAAAATGAAAACATGCAAAATAACAACTATTTTCAATTAGCTCTTATTTAGGTATTTTCTCGTATGATCCCTAAATAACAGACTTAATTCTAAACATAAATATACGTCAGATTTGTAGATAGGGAATGGCTTAGTGAAATACACTATCTTAAACTGATATATTACTATTTCAGTACTTTGTTTACTTCACATAGAAATCACAAGCGAGTGAAATAATGCAATCTAAATATAAATATTTTTAAATATATGTTAGCTCAACCACATGGATATGAGAATATGATGTGTGGGAAACATTAAGTGCAAGGCAAATCATGCAGAGGCTATAAAACTTAGAAGAGTGATGGACATGCCTCTGTTGGAAGTGGTCACACCTCACAGCTCATAGTTCCGACAGCAGGTCTGGCATGTAAGCAGTATATTTCTAATGAGCAATATTCCTCAACTGAGAAAATCACCACCTACTTAGGCCAGAGCTTTAAAGCTAATTTAGCAACCAAAGTAGTCTTTGAAGTGGTTTACATGTTTTGATCATCAGGTTCTTCAGAAACTCTGGTACCACTCAGTGGTATGTGTGTTTGTTGGAGTTCAAATCCCTTCAAAATAATCAAACAAAGAAAAGGAGTTAGAAACATCAGATTATCCACTTACTGAAGCATGGGTTGTGCTCATTCCCCATCCTGATCAGGTCTGGTTCAAAGGCTGGTGACTTCTTTTGGGTGTTTCACCATCCAAAAAGTAATTGTCTGTTACCAGTTTCTCATGTAGAAGATTTCCCTCTCTCATAATTTTGTCAGGATGTTGCTTCGTGGTTGATGTCCAGTGAATACTGGAGGCAGTACCTTGTGCTAGTACCAATGATTAAAGTGTTCTTTCAAATTGCTGTGACCACTCAGTTGCTTGGAACATCAATATGTTTGTATTGTTGTCTTCTGCAATATATAGAAATACATCTCAATGATACTTTTCTTTTGCTTATGTTTAATTCCCTTGCAAGACTGTATGACCACTGCTAGTATGAAATACTAGCATTTTCCACTTAATCTGATTTTCTAATAAATGCAGTACTGTAGAAAAGAAAGGAGGTAAGTAATCAAAGTCTCTCATCATTGTTGATCAGTATCTTGCATATGTCCGCTCTTCTGCATAGGCACACACATATGTGTGCATATGTGTGTATACAGATTATTTATTATAGAAGAAAAATTTTATTTATATTAGAAATTCTATGCCATTGTCAAATAGCACCTCCCCATCTGAAAAACATAGTAATACCAAACGTATCAAAATATTGTCTTATGTATTTAAGACACAGTTTAGTGTTGGACTTGCTAGTGTTATGTTAGTGGTTGAACTCAATGATTTTAAGAGTATTTTTTTTATTTGAATGATTCTCTGATTCTATTTCAGTGTGTTCCTGAGAGGGCAGTTGAGATAAATTTTACATGCCAAATTTCTCACTGAGAGCATACATGACTGTACTTTACAGTAGCAAAATCTTGCGCAAGTATTTCATAAGCAGCAGGAGCTGTATTTCACAAAGAATGAGTTACATCAAGGTAGTGGTTTCAGGTTTCAGGTTTTATTATTCTTCTCAATTGAATTTTGTGGACATGATAATGATATATATCAAATTAATATCCATGCAGCAAAAGCTATTTCTTATTCTTAGGAGCTTATTAATCCTTGAAATTGTCTTTAGTATTACGAACTTTATTTTTTAGTGATTTGTATTTTTCAACAAATTTTGTTAGATTACAGCCTTAAAAACATATGCACAGAGGAGGGGTTTTTTTTTCAATATTGAGTAAGTAATATTTTCTTATTGATATATGTTGATTATGTCTTTGCAATATCTGAGTTTTACTTCTCTCCTTGTCTATACTATTTAATAAATCCCTCTAGTTTTATTAAATCAATGAAGTTCATCAGTTATAGGGAGTAGGATTCTATTCCAGTAAACAAATATAAAAATGCAGGGGAAATATCACACTATCTATTGAAATATCTATTGATCTACCTAGCTATCTATAGGGCATCACCCATCTGGTTCAGTTCTATGGTATCAATCACCTTGTCATGTATAAAAACTGGAGCAAAACCACACGTTCAGCTTTTAAAAATTCTTGATTTCTTTACCAAGTTGAAGTGTAAAAGATCACACTACATATAATTAGGTAGAAAAATAGAGTGAATGCAGGTGAAAAAAACAAAGTTCTTTGTCTGGCAAACAGAACAGGAGAATTTCTGCGGATAAATAGTGGCATTGATGAGGCCATCCTTAAACCAGGGCCAATATTAGAGGTATATATTTCCTCTCCTTTTTTGATTCATCACTCATTCCCTCATCATTTAACTTCCATGTTATTACCTTTTTTTGGACAGCAAATGGGGTGATTTACATTTGCTACATGTATGTTTTATGTCCTCTTCATTACTCTATAAACCATCTCTGCCCAGCTTTCCTTTAGTGATCAGATATTGACTGTTTCTGATTTGCAGCTACATGTCCAGAACCCCTGGGTTCATCTGCACCTGTATTCTCAGAGCATTTGTTGTTATCTTTTGCTCATACAGTTCGAGTACCATGTTACAACCTGTATTGTGTCTGTCTTGATAAAAAGATAGGCTGTATTTGTGTATATGTGAAATTGCAATTATTGTAGGGTTTTTCCAGTGTTCATCTTGTATTCTACCACTCCCTGCTGTCACAAGAACTTCTGGGTATAAAACTGAGGCTTGAGCAAAAGAAATCATTAGAAGATAAATGCTCTCTGGGTTTTGAGTGAGTAGGAGTATAAAAAGAGCTGAGCTGCAGCATATGTTGAAGCAATGACAGAGCTGAAAGACGAGCGTTTGCCGTGGGTATGCTCAGACTTTGCAGAAGGTATGCAGGTCAGCACTCCCCCCGGAATACTCTGAAGACCCATCAGCCTCTTCCTGCTTATGATTTTCCTTTAGCAAAGAACTGTTTACTGTCATGGAGCTGGCACATGGTAGTGGATCAAGTTTCACATCTATGATCACAAGCCAGAAAATCCTGCTCTGTCTCATTGCATATACAGAGAGTGATTGAGCAGTTGTACTGTCCCAAATTCTAGACTACCTAGAACTCTATCAGAGAATGAAGATGATTGCATAGTAAATAAACTGCAGAAAAAAACCCCCAGGAGCTGATAAAGCCCTATCTTAATGGAGGTTCTGGAGCTGTTTACTATTGAGCTGTGTTACAAAATTCAGGAGAGTGCACCACACCCTACTAGTGAATGGCCACTGGTGCTGTATTAGTCCTGTCCACATGCATCCGTAAAATCACCAGGATTTTTTATAGGATGAAAACTGGACAATTAGAAAAGTAAGAACCTGAAACATGGTTACTTTTCTGGATGTGTTTTATATCTGCAGGAAAGACATTCATCTCACTTTGCCTCACTTTCTTATACTTTTGTAAATTTTTTTAAATAGCAAAATATTAGGTCCAAAATGACACTGTCTAAAAATCAACTCAATGTTGATACAGAGAGGTTAAAAAAAATGCCAAAATCCATGTAGAGTTCCAAAAAGTACTTTGGCATTGGTATTGAACATTACAACATATAATTTACTGCCAGGTGGTCCATAGAGCAGGGTTCATAGCTCACAGATGTCCTCAGGAAGTGTTGACTGCAAAAACACTGGACAGGAAATGACTGGCTTGGTTAACAGTTCTTCAGAAAATATTTTAGCTCATGAGTCAACAGTATCATGCTGTTGAGAAATAAAAAAAGCATCACACAGATGTATATGAACAGGAAAACAAATTTTAAAAAAAAGAAAAAAGGAGAGAAAAAGAGAAATAGAAGAAAAAGAAAAAGAAAGAAAGAAAGAGAAAGAGAAAGAAAGAGAAAGAGAAAGAGAAAGAGAAAGAGAAAGAGAAAGAGAAAGAGAAAGAAAGAAAGAAAGACTTGCTTTATGCAATACACAGAGAAGTGACTTCCAACCCCGAAGATGCTCCAACTTCAAGAACAGGAAACGCTTTCAAAAAGTAATAGAATAATCTCTCATGGCACATGGGAAGTAAAAAACAGCTTAAATTGCAATGAGACCGTGCAAGTCTTGCTAATAATAAGGGTGGTAACCATTGAACAGACTGGCAAAGTTATAGCCTTTGTCACTGAAAATCTGATGGAAAAAGTTTATAGCTGAGGGGAAAAAAATAAAAGTCTGAAAAATATATGGAAAAAGAAATGGAAAGTAGGGACCGAAAGAGGTTTTTAGACCATATTAATTTTTGTAAACAAACATCTGAGTTTTGTTCCTACTTCAAATATGTGGATTTCAATACTATATTCAGTAACACTATATCCGATGACCATTTCCTTAAGCATCAGCATCAAGCAAAAAGTTTCATGATTTCTAAAATAACGTCCTAAGCATGATCATAGGAAATAACTTTATGTCTATTTCATCTCTGCGGTCAAATGAATCCTTAAATATGTTTGCTTAAATAGTGTGCTATGTGTATTTCCTCTTTATAGCCCCAAATCTGGTTGTTAGGGTATTCATATGGAGGACAGAGCTTTCATTTTCCTCCTTCTGACAGAGCAAGATACTGAATATGGTCTCCTGGTGTCTGAAGTCTGGATGTATGCTCTAGATCAATTTGAGATATTGAGTTATGTAAGTCCCAATTCTGTTAACTTTACTTTCCCATTAATTTATTCAGTATTACTGCTGTATCAAAAACACACACACACAAAATTAACACTAAAACTCCTATTGAAAGTACTGCTATTTTCAATGACATTTGCTGATTTTACATTGACATAAACAGTTTACAACTCCTATTAATAGTTGCTGAAGTTATAGATTTGTAATCCAAAATTATTTGACATCATTGTCAATAACTATTCTTTACAGATACTTGAGATAAAAATGTCATTTTAAAAAGTAAAAATTTCAATACTAATTTCCACGAAATGCTGATGTTTAAACAGAATGCCATTTTCAAGAATAACCTTGAGCTCAGCTTTGAACAGAGAAAATCTTTCCTGTTTTCTGTGACAAATGTGAAGAGTTAATGCTTGGGAAGTGCAGAGATAAATGCTTATTGATGACTCAGTTAACATCTTGGAGTGAGCAGAGTATAAACAGGCAAAATATGTCCTCTTTTTTTATAGCTCAACAAGAAAGGGAATGCAGTCATATGAAAAGGAAATCTAATGATATCAAAACAAACATAAGACAAAGTCTCAGACTGTGATGCTGATGACTCGTTTTCAACCTCCTTTTCAAATTGTTACTTTATTTTCTAGGTTGGACTCCTCACCTGCAACTGCTTGTGTGACATTTATAAATGAAATTGTGGAACTTAATTATGTAAGCGCTCCTAACATTTCGTGTGCATCTTACGTGTATTTAATTCCATCTTTAGATGTGCAAGATAGACTATTTCTAGCCAAGGCGAAGGTTGCCGATGGCATTGAAGAGCTGAGTCACAGGGCAGACAGCCGGTGCTCCGTGCCAGACACCGAGGTGGGGACACTGATGCCCACCGTGCCCTCAGAGTGCTGAGCCCCCACGGGGCCCGTGGGACGTGGCTGTCGGGAGCTCGCTTCACTTGGACACAGGCTGAGGCACACAGGAGTTGCCAGACCAGGACGATCAGCTCCAAGCAGCCCAGCAGCAGCTGGCATTGCAGAGGAATTTCAATGAGTCAGGTGACAATCAGCTGCGGTCCCCAAGGAGACAGCTACCACCTCTTCTGCACAGTGCTCTGTCACTGCTACAAAAAGCTCGGTTGTGACACCACTTACAACACCAGGTGTAAAAGTAGCTACTTGGAGGCACTTGTCCTCTCTGCGTGGTTTAATTTAAAAACTGAGATCTTCTTTTCTGTGTTGGAATATGAATGAGTCAGTTGTAAACAAAGAACTAAAATAGATGAGTCTGGCGTGGAGAGGTAGCTGAGTCATTCTGTAAACCCTGTCACTTAAATCTAAATGGCAGAGGTTTTCTTTTTTGACACAGTAATTGCTATTTTAGCTTAATGAGCTATGAGGCTTTTGCAGCAAAATGGCTCCTGAAAGTTACTGACCCAGTCAGTGCCTCCACTTCTAAACTTTTCTATCCATGATTTTACTTCTTGAACACTATGAAGAGAAACTCAATGTATTTTCTTCAGGAGTTTTCATTTAAGCTACTTATTTTAATAAACAGTGTTTGAATTGTCTACCTCTTTATCTTTTGAAGATAGCTTTTCTTCATTGTATTATGCCTTCTATACCATTTAAAAAGGGACACTATCGAGTGTTGGTATTAAATCTTTCGAGTTTTGAGTCAGAAGAAGATGTTAGCACAGAAGAGGATAGCATCTAGTTTGGATTAAAATAGCTAAAATAGTACTAGAAAACATTATAGGTTTCATCAAATATATCCACTGTTTGAATGAGAAAAACTTTCCACGAAACGTGAAAAAAAAATTATTTTCCTTCGTCACTACAACTTTGCAAAGAGACTATATTAATAATGCAATATTTTCAAAGGTCTGGAAAAATCAAACACTGAAAGGAGGCTGAAAGGTTTAAGTAAATTTAGATGAGGGAAAGGAAAAGACAGTAGCAGTGTTCATATATATATAAAGCATAGCTTCTAAGGAGTTTATTCCCTTCTCAAAACTCATTTCAGATCAGACATTAAGTAATAGAAGAGAAGGTCTGTGTTGAGATGTGCAGCAGTGAGGACTGTGCAGTACTATGGGTGTTGCTTGGGAGGCTACGGCGACTCCCTTGGATCCTCTTCCTCAGAACAGGTTGTAAAGGTGTTTGTTCAGAAACGGCACAGATATTGCTGACCCAACATTTGCAAAGGAGATGGGAGTAAAAACTCCCTTCTAATATTGTTCAGCCTCATTTTTTGCTATTTTGGTGATTTTAATATCCAGCTTCATTATACATATTATTATGCAGAAAATAAAATCAGAAAGTAATTAATTCAAAATGTTGAAGTCAAAGCAAATTTTTTGTAAAAACTGAAACACAGAGCTATGTCCTGGAAATTAACGACTCTTTCATTTAAAATTTACAGCAAGTATTTTCAGATTGAAATAATATATTATCTTCAAATGTTCTATTTTTTCCATAATTATGATAATATTACTCTATATAATTATTTCATCGCTTGCACACTGGCTTTTTAAACATCATATGTATAAAAACCAGAATCAGGCATTAACAACAAAGTTGATAAATGTAATTTCATGGTGCCAGCTTGGTTTAGTGATGGGCTTAGAAATTTCATGCCAATACAAATAAATACTACAAAATATAGCTGTGAATTCTTCTTTTTCTTTTTTCAATCTCCTTAAATATTTTACACTGCTCAATGAGGATGAGACAAATTATAAGTTAATTTTAAGAATTATAATGGATGACAATTACATCTGTATTATTACATATTTTCATTATTCTAATTATCCTGATATAGGCTGATGGTGTTCTGCCTCATTGTTCTCATGACAGTTTGCCAGGGAAGTGCTGTATCAGAATGCTAATAACTTGCCACATCCCCTCTTTGACAGTTGATAGTAAACCTCAACTATTTGGTTTTAACTGATGTTCAATAGTTTTGTTCAGTGGGTCCATACCACTTTAAAGTCGTAGCAACCCACATGGAAGAACTAAGAACAGACTATTATGTATCAAAATACATAGAAGGCTAAACCATGCTTTTTAGATTATATATTTAATATTTTAATAAATAAGGCATTGCAATTTAAGTATATATTTTAAAATATAAGGTTAAGGAAATACTAGCCCATTTTTAAAATAAACCATTCCCAGCTATAGTTTACATAGGAAATTTATATGTGATCACTGCAGTCCCATATATTTTATCTGATAAATATTCTTTTCTAATATTCAACTAGCTAAACATCACAGGTGTTTTTGATCAAAATTGATTCAACCTTTGTCTTGCCATGTATTTCCTCAATAATCAAGCAGATTTTATTTGGCCAAATTCTGTCTAGAAACATGGTACCTTAGTAAAATATAATTGGTTTATTTAATGTTAATATACTCATGTACATGGTCCACAGATGTATCCACCTCTGGGGTCCCCAAGAGAGGAAGGGCGTTGAATTGTTGGAGCAAGTCCAGAGGAGGGACAAGTTGATTAGAGGGATGGAGCACTTTTCAGACAGACTAAGATAATTGGATTGTTCAGCCTGTAGAAGAGAAGGCTACGGGGTGACCTAACTGTGTCCTTCCAGTAACTGAAGGGAGCCTACAAAAAAGCTGGAGAGGGACTTTCTACAAGAGCATGTAGTGGCAGGACAAGGAGAATGGCATCAAACTGAAAGAGAGTAGGGTGAGATTCAATGTTAGAAAGAAATTCTTTGCTGTGAGGGTGGTGAGGTACTGGAACAGATTTCCCAGAGAAGTTTTGGATGCCCCGTCTCTGGAAGTGTTTAAGGTCAGGTTGAATGAGACTCTGAGGAACCTGGTCTACTGGAAGGTGTCCCTGCTTATGGCAGGAGTGTTGAGCATAGATGACCTTTAAGGACCCTTCCAAACCAAACAATTCTATGATTCTATGATATCAATTGCCCAGCATAATTTCACATATTCATTTCAGCATGCACATGAATGAAGCTGGTGGGTAATCATCCCACTCTGTAAAATATAAATATTCATTTGACTTTAAGTTCACTGTCTTAGACATTCTGGCTTCTTTAAATGTGAGAAGGTGTTTAGCTGCTACACAGTGATGGGGCCCAAAGTATTTAATGAGTCATTTATTCAGTGTGAAAAATAAGAAGCTTGTTGGTAATCATCTAACCTTAATTTCCACGATTCTCCAAACTCCCAAGTTCATGAGAAACAAGCTTAACTTTGGAATCACACTGAAATTAATTGTTGAATGTCGATTCTATCTTTGGATGAGAATAAATTAACTGATCTTTATGGGGCGGATTATTATGGTTTAAAAGAAAGCAGCTGAAAGAAAGGTCAAGAAGAAGGGTGCGATTCTTCTTGGATTTGACAGAAGTTACTGAAACAGTAGAATTGGCAGAAAAAATAAAACTTCATTGCTACTTTACCAGTATCCCTTAGTAAAAATTTCAGCATTTCTTATGGGTTTACTAGAGGCTGTTGCCGTAAAACAGGGGGGTTGCATAACAGTGCTGTGTGGAAGAATTGAATTTGAGACAAGATCAGCATGTTCATCCACTTAATCCAGCTCAAGATTTTTTTTTTTTTTTGATGGACACAACTTATCTGCCTAAACATTTGGCACAAACGTCTCCTTTTATTAATTTAGTATTATTTGAAAACCAGAAGGAGTTCAGGGCAAAAGAGGAGATATTTACACTTTTACAGGTCTGGGTCATAAGCCTGTCCTCCTTCTGTTTCTGGTTCTAGCATAATTTACATTGGAATATAACTCAATATTACTAAATTCAGCCTACTGAAGCACTTCTGCCTGTTGAATCCTGGATATCAGATGAGGGCGAATATCACAGCAGTATGAATTAGTCATGTTTCTGCACTCATGGTCACCATGAACCTGGAACTCCTTGAAGCAGTAGTAGTAAAATAATTCATCTCCCTGGTCCCTTTGACAGTTAATTCAAATGTCAATGGACAATTAGAGTTTCTGCACTCCAAGGTTCTTCGCTATATCAATCTTCATGGCTCTTCCACCGCCTCCACCTGACTGAGACCCCAAAAACTTATAATTTGTGAATTTTTAATAAAAGAAATTGCCCAAATACTGAAGTAATTCACATAACAAAGTTGCATATCAGCCCAACTGAAGTGACTATAGTTTATAGTCAGTTACCAGATCCATCCTTTTTCTTGAACAATAACGTTAAATCACCTGTCTCCAAAAGCATATGAAAACATCACAACACTGTCATCTGGGAATTTTAATTGTGCATGTAAAACTCATTGGACCTCAATGATTGTCTTTCAGTTTGTTCTATCTTTCACTCTTCCCTGTTTATCATGATGTACTTAATAACTCAGAGTAAAACAGCCCAAATCAAAATATTCAACATTTTCTACATTTTATTTCTGCTATGTATTTGTCTGTACAGGTAAAGTCTCTTTATATATTCTGAAAATGCAGAAACACTGAGACATTCACACTACCAAGCTTAATATTTGTGGTGGAACAAAGTTAAAAAGAAATACCAAAACCTCAGAATAAGAAAGCATGAATGATCTCTTGCTTAGATTCATTTTTGTAGATACCACATTTCCTACGATACTGCTTTTAAAATTCATTTGGGAACTTAGCTCACACTTTTCTGGAGTTTGAAATTTTGTGTAAAATTGTCTCAAGCAGTCTTCAAAATATTTCTTTTGAAGGTGTTAATGAGTGATGAGTTACTACTATGTGTGACAGCAGCATTAGAAGCCAAACAAAATGCAAGCACTGTTTATACATTACTTAATTCCCTAAAACCTGAAAATAAGTAATATGAGACAGGTCAAACAACAGTAACTGAAAGTTACAGCACTAAATGCAGAATCTTCTGTCAAAATCACTTGAATATTTTGAAAAACATATAGTGATATTTTAATATTTCAATATTTTATATTCAACTTCAGTGCTACCATTTAGACAACCTAGTGTAAATATGATGATTTTTTGTATAAATTTCTAAAGAAAAAAGAAGGCAGACACATTATACAGTTCTACTCTAAGTGTCATTTTTCATCTTTTTATGTTTCATTTCACATAATATGCCAAAGAAAAAATATGCATAGAATGTTCTTAGCAATGGTGCAATTTTCTTTGTTCTGTTTCTGTGTACTTTTGTTCTGTTTCTCCTTTGCAAAACTGACACAGCTACAATTGTATTTCTGATTTTTAGAAAGATTTCTGAGTATTTTAATTGAATAGTCAGAGTATTCTTACAACCCTACTCAACTTTGTATTATATATTATTTAATCCACTATATGCTTTAGGCAATTTATATAAAAAGTCAATTCAACTGTTCTAATGTCTGGAACAAAGGGAGAAATACTTAGCTTTAGTTATTAAAACAAGCCCTCACACGCAAATTCTCATTTTAATTATGAAGGGCTAAGCACATGCATTCCATTTTTATCTTCTATATAGTAGAAAAGGGTGGGCATTAAGAGTTGTGAGTCTAACCAGCAAAAGAAAGCAGGAAACTTTCAATATCTTAGGTTAAACATTTTCTTCAGACTTAGAAGATTTAAGTGACTCTGATCAGGCAGCCTGTTTCACTCCTTGTTATGGCTTCAAGTCTTTTAGCCTTCTCTGTATAGATCAACACAAATTTGGCAATGCTTGTTTTATCTTTATATCTGGATATCCTAGGCCATACACTAAGAAAAAAATCTCCCCTCAGAATATGTTAGAAAGCCTTCTTGCAGGGCCAGTCATTAAGAGAAACATAATAATCAGTCAGACAAAATATCTTCTTCAGTGCATTTCAAGGACATACTTTGGAGGTAAGATCTAAGCAGAGCTTGGAAAGCAGGCAATTACTAATAGAATGCTGCAATTGAAGGTAATGCTGGATAGCACTGCTCACTGTGCTGCCATGGGGTAATTCCTCTCTGCCGTTAAGGAAGGTATATATTTTACACAAAGAAAAACTTCTTCGATATCTACTAGTAATTTAATTAGGGGCAGTGAGAGGATGCTATGAGCCCTTATCTCTACATATTAATTGCAGAAAAACAACTAGGTTTTATCCTGATAGCCTGGCTAAAAGTTACTACCTCGGTTGAGAGGCAGACCTTCATGGTTTAGAGCATGACCACAATCACACTGGATAATGGCCATATAATGAAAAGTCAATTTGCATCACAACTTCTCTTTTCATCTGGAAAAATTTACTCAGAAGAGATAATTTAACAAGATTTTTAATTATTTGAGGGTCAGAATGCAATCTTGTTCTATTCCTGCTCTCAGATCTCCTTTGCTGAGAGGAAAAAGGGCTCTCAGTTTTCTAGAGATCTGAGATTGAATGCTGAGAAGAGATAAATAATGACCATTAGTGCCTCTTGGGGAATGTAAAGAAATTTATAAAACATGATTAATTGCTTTTTATTCCTATCATTTGTATATTCGTAGGAGGCTTTTTGTTCAAAATATCGCCTTTCTGTTCTGCTCCTATAAACAAGAGTAATCACAAGCATTTAGACTAACAGATGTGATTCATCAATAACAAATTTTTATTATATTATTTTCCTGATTTTAAAAATGTTTTTATTTTATTGAATAAAAAGCCTCATTTTTATCCAATAGAGGTTTCAGTTCTAAGTAATTCCACCAACAAATAGTTTCAGCATAGTCCTTCTACTAATCGCATACTCACAAACCTTGATTTTCAGGAAAAAATATTATAAACCTGAGTCTAGTTTTCTCAAATTTTTTGGACTTTATTTATTTCTTCTGAAAAAAGGTGAAACTCTTGATCCATATTTCCCAGTATACCTGCACCCTACAGCAGTAAACTGCACTGCCTGAACAATCTGCCATAGCTACGCTTTTGAAAGGTGCAAGTAACAGAGTATTAAACTGAAAAAGAAGAAAAAGAAATGCTGACATCTGTGAATCACAGTTCACCTAAGAGCAAACATGATAAAATTGTTCACAGGAAATAAAGTGGTACTGAGATTCTGTGTGAGATGGCACAGATGAATCATCACCAAACAGAGAGCTCCTGTGCATGTCTGCTCATCAGAAGGGACAGCTGGATAGAGCACATGGCTCATGTAAGGCAATGACATAGAGACCTATACATGGAAAAATGAGCTTTGCAATCAAGGCTTAAAGCTCCCTTTGGTGCCATAAAAGAGCTGTTATTTAGCTTTCTTGTGTTATCTTTAAGTGTTCTGGTACAAAATCTTTTTTTTTTTTTTTTGGAAGATCACCTACACGTTTAGATCTCAATTATGAAGGATACCTTTTATTCAGTTGGTTTCTTCTGATTCTTTGGCATGTTTCATATATTTTAATTTTTTGAGACAGGCAGGTTGCCAAAGTATATTTTCCTCAGTAGTTTCACTTTTATAGTGGCAGCTGGGAACCACAGAAATGCTTTATTCTTTGCTCAGTGTATAATACAGGTGTTATAATATCAACAACATTTTCTACTCACTTGAGAGACCTATGTGAAAGGAAGATGAAAGGCACGTTAACTGAGTAGGAAATGTAATGCAATAGAACTAGCTCCAAGCAGAAAATGTAGAGATTTGTCTTTAGTGATTTATGCTTTGAAAAAGAGGGCAGATCAAAAATAAATGGGTTTATATGAGGATAAATTATACCCAATATACACATAAGACTGTTCTTGCAGCAGTTTGTACTCTGTTATGACTTTGCTGGTTAACTGGAAATATTTTGGATTAAAGAATAGATTTTATGTTCCATATGTTTATTAAAAAATATATTGCCTCTCAACAAAATGGTAAAATATATTTCTTTCAAAATAAATAATTGAAAATTCTCACTTTAAATACGCCTGTGATAAAGAATTTGTGATTTTTCCCCATTTTTTGAACCTAACATTGATCAACTCAATGTGGGTATAGAGATAACTTCAACAAAACCAGATCTTTGTGTTCTAAAGGACAAAATTGGTAGATAAGACCTTTTTCAGCAGATTATAATAGTTGGCACGTGTCTGCCTTGCTGTTAAAACACTTCTGAAGTCTATGCTATTGAAGTTCTGTGCAGGAGCTACAGAAGTTTGCAAAGAATTAATGATAAAAATACAATTTAGGAATTTAGAGCATAAACTTATTAAAATAGGTTTGTGGGAGAGGGAACAAAAACTATATGTCAGGTATAGATTAAATTTTATTTATTGTTATTAAAGGGATTCAGTTGTTACTGAATGTTCAAACCTGATGATTGAAAATAGTTGATGATCATGAGAACTCTTTCTGCCTTACACAAGAGTAAAGAATTTTTCCAATTTTGTTTACCCTCTGAAATGAACTCTAAAAATGTTCATTCAATCTCTAAAATAGCAAAAAACAATATGACAAGCATCAATGTACAGTCAAATTTAACAATTTACAAACAGATAACAGACTGAAAAGAGTTTATCTGGATTATGGAGTCAATATATGGGAATAGTGATAGTCACATGGAACATCATGGGGTTACCTATTTGTAACAATATTAAATATTCATGGACTCCTAAACTTATAAGTTCTAAAAAATCTATTTTGGTGTTTTTACTTTAAAAATCCACGTATAGACAATGCAGCTTTTACAGTCAACATTAATCCATGAGGTTTAGCATCACAATGCAACCAGTAATCAAAGTCTACAAAAGCTGGTGAAGAGGATTCTGGCTTTCCAGAAAGTCTTGAATCTAACTCTATAGAAGAAAGAACATGTTGATGCATGATAGAAACTGAAGGTTGAAAGTTAAAAAAATTCTTCAACTGTAGTTATTTTATTTTTTTTTCTCTTTCTCAGTTTTACAACTCTACAGCAAAAGCTAACTTTCAAAAAGCTTTCTTAAGTGTCTATGTTATACTTGTGATATTTACTGTTGGACTGTCTCTAGGATCAACTATAGAGAACTTACTCTGATAAATAATCAATATCCAAGTAAAAAACAGATTCAGTTATTAAAATTGAATGCTTGGTTTGGTTTAACATTTTTAACATTCTTATATTTAATATTATTTATATTATTATTCTCTCTCAGATGTTTGTGTTCTTGGTTTTTATTCCCAGAAGCCACTGTTCATGAACCTGTAAATGTTTATATTCGTATATCAGCCCAAAAGCTTTTCATACTGCTAGATGTTATAGCTTAAATGTGCAAACTTAAGATAGTAATTTAAACCAAGTGTGAACTTCAATAAAAACGTATTACATAGATAAAAAAATAAAAAAGTAAAAATGTCCCTAATATGTTTTTCTTTACAAGCAAACTCAGGCGATTTATTTTTCTAGGTTATTTTTTTAATTGGTCCATGATATACCGCCTTTGACAGGTTTTTTACTGTCTGTTTTCCGAAGTTGTTTTAAAACTTCCGTGTCAGGGATTTTGAACTCTTATCAGAAGTGAACACCATGTATATCCTTTCATTTTTGACATCTCTTATTAAAGGAGTTAAAAGAGCTTTTGCGCAAACAGTTCTGTCTTTGGAAGCTGAAAATAGATTTCCATGATCTTGAAACCTGAAAATCCAAAAGTTGCTCTTTGGATGTCTCCTGAGAATAAGGGCTGATACTATCAGCAAAGGCTACCAGCATGTCACAACGTGTTTAATAATCAAAATAAGTTTAAGAGAAGTAAGAAGAACAATCAAACGGCTACACATTCTATTTTAGAAGGGCTTGGCATCATCTATTGAAAAAAAAAGAAGAAAGAATAATCCTGTTTTTCTTTCCTAATTGTCATTTGAAAAGATAAATTCAAACAGTTTTTCATGTTTATACATTGTCAGCTAAATGCACCTGAGAAGTCTGAGAAAACATTTTGAAATAGTAGTTTAAAAACTGAGAGAGAAAGAGGTAAAAAATTAATAAACTACAAAAAATAAAAAATCTCTAAGCAAAAAGTTAGTTCTTTAGGTTTCACCTGAGACATTCAGAGTGAAAGTAAGTGGAGAATAGATATCTGTATTAGCAAATTTTGCACCACAAAGGCATTCCAGGTAGTGACTCAGGATGGAGAGCAATATCACTGTTAAAAAATGCACCCATTATTGTAGGTCACTATGTAGATAGAGAGCAATTCAGGCTGATGATGGAGAAGCAACCAGCCTTTCAATTCCAATGAAAGACCTTTTAAGAGAAATAAGCTTTCAGAGCTGTCCTTTTCCTAAGATAGCTTCAGAAACATAGAAAATCATTCTCTGCCTTCAGGCCCTCTGTGGGTTGCTCTAGCAGCTGCAAGTTGCAAAGAAGTGCAGGGATCATAATGATGCATCAGTACTGCATTACATGCTAACTCCGAAAAGAAGTGACATTATTCTGAACTTATAAAAACACTGGATGATATTTATGGATGAAGCTGTTGTTAACATTCTTGTTAAACTGTTTTTAGCCCACATAATTGCAAAGATAGAAAAGTAAGAAATATATGTTACCAACTAGTCTGTTTTTCCTGCCCAAGAAAAAAAGTCTAAAAATTACTAGAAAGAGGTAATTAAAGGTGTTGTATCTTGCAAACTATTAAAACACAGGAACAGTTCTATGATGATGAAAGAATTGGGGTTCTTCAGCCTCGAGAAGAGAAGGCTCTGAGGACACCTCATTGTGGTCTTCCAGTACTTAAAGTGGGCTTTTAAGAAAAAGGAGGAGTGAATTTTACATGGGCAGATAGTGACAGCATGAGGGCAAATGATTTTAAACTGAAAGAGGTTTGGATTAAATGTTGGGATGGATTAATTACTCAGAGGGTAGTGAGGCACAGAAACAGGCTGCTCAGAGAACTCGTGGATGGCCCATCCATGGAAGTGTGCAAGGCCGGGTTGGATGGGGCTCTGAGGAACTTGCTCGTGGCAGGGGAATTGGAACTAAATGATCTTTAAGGTCCCTGCCAACCCGAGCCTTTCTATAGTTCTATGATTCTATGGTTCTCTGAAGCTATTTTTAGTTCTTAAAAACCAACTTGATCTCCACTTCCTTCTGGTATCACAACAGGATTGTCTTCCCACATTTGCAAATGACATTTAATTTCTCTTCACGTCTTCCTACACTTACATGCTTTCATGTTATCTTCTATTTACTTTGGAAATAAAGCAATGCAAAACTTCTTAAATGGGATATGTATTTATCACGATTGTTTTCACTAAGTTGTTTTCTTTTGCTTTAATCGTGTAATTACAACACTAATTGGACCACTTGAGGATTAAGATATTCCCAAGGTATTTTGTAACACTATCTTCTCTTTAACGAGGATACTGAATGTCCCCTTGTGGAAATTCTTGCTATTATTCTGCTGTAGAAGTTCTTTTCTATTCCAAAGTATGAAAAAAATTAAGGCTGTGTATACTATAGGGCTTAGATTTTATAATATTAAGCACTAAATTAGGTGTCCAGGATCTCAATACAATGAAGAATTAGATACCTTTGGTAAGGAGTCACTGACATAAGCAAAGAAGGTTTTACATTAAACAATAAGAAATGTTGAAAAGCTGATATTCTGATATCCTTAAGAAATGTGCCTACTGCGCTTCAGGCAGTAAGCTGAAGTTACATACAGCTTTACACACTTCTATCAGTCCAGCCAATGAGATTCACTGTCAACTGACTAAAAGGTGTTTACTAAAATCCTTGCGAGGAAAATAAGTTCTTTCATCCATCAGGAGAAAGTCGTTAGAGTATGCGGGAATTGTTAAAATTCAAAATCTTCTGATAAGCTTTTTATTAACAAAGTAACTTTGGATACTGTATTTGAAAAGCATCTCAATAATTGTTAGTACCTCACATGGTAGGAGATATTTAAATGTGTGTTTCTGTGAATGAGCCCATTTATCATAATTTTAAATATTTTAATCTACTTCTCTTACTTTAGTGCATAAAAACACGAATTAAAACAGCCTATTATAGACCTACAGTATTTATTCTCCATTTAGCGTCGTGCCAGCTCTCATTGTTAATTTTCCTTCACCCATAAACACTGACCTTAAGGAAAATTTTAATTATCTTCATGTAACACCTGGGTCAAGAAGCATTTCTTAAAACAGAATAGTGTATTTATTTACAAAAGTCATAAATAGACTAGCAAATGGTGGGAATAACAAGTTTATGAAGTTTGATGATGGCCAGGAGAAGCTGTAGAAAGATCTCTTAACAATTATCACTCTAATGCAGATGACAATCAGTGCCAATAAATTACAAGTAAAATGTATGAGAAGGAGTACTCTGAACTAGGTATTGCCTTCTTAGGAAAACCAAAAGAGAAAAGTTACCATAATTCTTGGAAGACTGTTCAGTATCGATAAAGGAAAACAAAAAAGTAAGCAAAATAACGCTACAAATACTCCGCAGTTAATACAGCAAGACAGAGAATAAAATATGAAACATGATTATGCCAGTACATAAATTAATAACAGATATAAGTATTTGACAGTTAATCTCCAAAAGTAAAGAATATCATTAGAAAGGTATAACTGTGGAGTGCTTTAGCTGGAAGGAGATGGGATAATTTCAGCTGTAGTGTGAGTTCCATGCAAATAGAGGTCACACAGATCCTTTGGTCTTGTTTGTCAAAAAATGGATATATCAAAGTCTGATTTGCACAGAGACGGAGAGAAATTAATTATTCCCAGTTTCTCAAAAAGTAGTCAAGAACCAAACCATATTTTCCATGGCAACTGTCTGCCTGCCTTGTCCTGCACTTTTTCCTAGACATTCACTTATGACTCAGTGTCAGAAATATTGGACACAGTCTCTGATAGAAAAAAGGAAGAAGCCTCTTGATACCATAAATATGTTCTATTTTTATTTGTTTTGCCGTGAGTCATCTGCACTGTGAAAACTGTTGAGAACTGGCCTCATGGGCTCTTTTAGACACCACTCAGGATATAAACTTACCTGTTACTTAAGTAAGGATTTGGTTGCCAGGGAGCAGCAAGGACCAGCAGCTCCAAGAGGACTGGTCAAGCCCAGCTTGTCCTGTGCCCTCACCAAGGAGCACGGTCCCATGGGGCATGGGCATCACAGGCAGTGCCAGATGTTGTTAACAGGTGCATCAACAGATGCAAATATGGCAAATGATGACCCAGGTCCAGAGAACGTTCTGAGACCCAAATTCAGAGCCAAGTAGATGAGGTCTGGGACACAGAAGTGAGGTAATGTGACTCAATGCACCTTAGGGAAAAAACTTCAAGCAATGTCAATTTATCTCCCAGTTCAGATGTGATAGGTGACAACTCACAGCATGGCCTCAGGTGCTGGGTCTAGATATTAGCTCAGCCCTTTGTGCTCACAAAGTTGTGCATTTCACTCTGCTTTATGCAGGGTCCATGAAAGAACAAAAGGCTGGTTTTAAGTCTTGCAATGTACATATGTTAATTATTTATCTGAACACCATAACCATATAGAAGTACGAAATCACAGTAGCATTTGGCATTGATATAGGTTTACTCTGACTTCAAAAAATCATTCAAAAAACTTATTCTGCAAATACATGGAGGTATTAGTAAAACTGACTCTTCAAAGACTACTGACAGCTAAAATTTAATTTAGTTTCTATAATGTCAAGAATGAGTTGCCTTACATCTAAATAGACCATAAGAAATCATCTTAAACTTGAAGGAAGCCATATGTAATCTTTTTGAGAAGAGGAAATGAAAATCAAATTCTCAGTTCTAGTTCAACTGAAACATCTCAGGCAAAGGCGACAGAATAGATAAAACATTTATATTAAAAAATGCCATGTTGCCTGGAGCTTATTGATAAATGCTGCTTTATTAGACTCAGCTATTCCTGAAGATAAACGCATACAACTTTCATTGATTTCCTTCAGCTTATATTTTGATAATCATTCAGAGTACCAGTATAACGTGGCATTTCATGCTACTGAGTCAAATTGGTCTTACTGAGCAGTCATAAAGACTGTAGAATCACTGAATCATTCATACTGGAAGGAACCTTGACAAGTCACCCAATCCATCTTCCTTCTCAAAACAGAGACAACTTTAAATTCAGACAAGAGATTTCAAACTTTTCTTCAGAAGAGCCTTGAGTCACTCAAAGAAATCATATTTTCTGGGCAACCTATGCAAAAGCTAAATAAATCTGATAACGATTTTGTTTTGTTTCAGTTTTGTTGGTTTGTTTCTGTTTGTTTTTCTCTAGCTAGGCTCTCAGAATATAGTCTTTTTGAATTCATGTCCCCTGTCTCTCATACTTTCATCGGGTCCCCCAGTAGAAAGCTTGGCTCTATCTCTTTGGTTACCTACCAGTAAGTATCAGAAGGCTGCTATTTACTGTCCCCTACATTCTTTTTCTTCTTCAGGAAAAAAGAAAAAAAAAATCAATTCCCAGTAAGGCAGAAAAACATTTCTTAATTTGCCCTATTGACAAGTCCTGTTAGCTCGGGAGCTGTTGGCCACCTTTGTTGCCAAGGCAGTGCTGGCTCCTGCCCACCCCGCTGCCCGCAAGCACACCCAACAGCGGCTCAGCCAGCCTGCCCCAGCCTGGCCACTGCTCAGAGCACCACACCTGCAGTGCTGCAGACAAGGCCGTGGCTGCCAATTGTCCTGGGGTACTTTCTCCAATCACTGGTGGAGACTGAGCCCTGTGGTGTATTAGCACCATTGTGATTTCAGAATTTAGAAATTTATTTTTATTACTATTATTACTTTTTCATCTTTATTCCTTGTTTCTCCAAAGTCAAATCAAACAAAGCATGTACCCATACACACACACAAAAAATACTTCTTAATTTTATCTTAAAAACCCTAAGATTGTATTTTTAAAGTAGACATTAATATTTTTTGTTATTATTGTTCTACTAAGTGCAATAAAATGTGTGCCTCACAGGAAGAAGTGCAGAAAAAAAGACAGATTGTTGCTTAAAATAACAAAATATCAGGGGAAAAAAAAAATTACCCAAAATCTCTTGATGAAATGTTATGTCTAGTCAGGAAAATGGTAAAACTCCTGTTAACTCTGATGATAGTCATGATTCCATTTCATCCCACCTCATAAGGCCTGTGTCAGCTCTTTGGCACAGTAAAATATTATCTTGGGAAGCAGCCAGTAGAGAGTTTTCTTCTGCCTAATGCTGATAGGGAAGGACTCAATAATCTAACCTAAACAATGTCCTCACATAATGAGGAGCAGCTGGACCTTGTAAAAGGGTGGCTATACTTCAAAAGCAGCCTTCCTTAATGTAGAAGTCATGTCCCTGTACCTGTCCTGAGTATGCCTTCTGACAACAGCAGGAACTAAAAGCTCAAGAGGAAAAGGCTGAAACATTTTCAGTTTAAAAAGAGACACTTGACTGCCAGGAAACAACACTAGTATAAGGTCAAAGTTTCCATATAAAATGTATTTATTTTTGTTGATGTGTTTTGAAGTTTTTTACAAATATGCTTTATTATTACAGGCTTTGGACACACGTATTTGTTTATATAGATGATAGCATCCACATTAATGCTAGAAGAGGGAAAAATATCAAAGTCAAGAGAAAAAGTTTTTAAAAATTCAGGAAAGATCAAGCTATAAATCAAACATTTGCCTGTGATGTTTTGCAAGATAAGAGGCAGAAATGTAACTTCACTTCCCATTTTGCATTCATATTTGCTGTTAAGCAGCTAACCACTTTCACGAAACCTCAGAGGTTCATCATTCTTTGTGAGTCCTTTTCTCTTTATCAGCAGTCACCTATTATTTCTGCTACAATCTATATAACTAAAGAGACTCTGATGACACAGCTGCTGCAGAAAAAGGTGGCTGCAGTGATTATGTTAATGAGATCACTAATTTCTTGCATAAAAATACCTTGAAACTGTTGCATTGCTTCATGTGTCACTAGCTGGGTTGAAGAAATATCTTGAGCAAAATGTAAAAATGTTATTAACTCAGTTGTTATTTATTTGTATTTCAGTAGCACTTACAAGGCACAATAAGCTGAGACCTCAGCCAAAAATATCCTGTTTCCCTATAAAAACCTATATAATCAGACAACAGGACCTTAGTCCCTCCCTCTATGTGCTCTTCTACCCCTCTACCTGACTCTTACAAAACCCCAGCTTGAGTACTGCTTCTGTCTGAGGTCCCAGTCCAAAAAACCATAGACCTGTTGGAATGGGTCCAGGGGAGAGCCACAAACATTATCAGAGGGCTGGAGCACCTCTGCTGTGAAGAAAAGTTGAGAGCGTTGGCATTGTTCATCTTAGAGAAGAAAAGGCTCCAGAGAGAGGATTTTGCAGGCTTTCAATGTATAAAGGGAAATATAAGAAAGGCAGAGAAAGACCTTTTACAAAGACCTATAGTGGTAGGACAAGGTCCATTGGTTTTGTTCTGAAGGAGGGTAGATCAGCTATAAGGAAGACATATTTTACAATAACAATGGTGAGACACTGGAACAGGTTGCCCAGAGAAGTTGTTCCATCTTTGAAATTGCTTAATATGAGGTTTGACAGTACTCTGAGCAACCTGGTCTAGTGGAAGGTGTCCCTGTTCGTTGCAGGGGGGTTGCAAGTAAATGAAATTTAAGGTGCCTTTCAAACCAAAAAGTTCTCTGATTCTATGATGCTATGAAAGAGAGGTAAGAGAAAACAAAGAGATAGAGATATAATGATCTTCTGTACCATTTAACAGACCATCAATAAAATGCTGGGAGCCTTTCCACTCCTACATTTATCATATAATAGGGAGAAAATATTTGTTTCAACATTGACAAAAGGAAAGATACATTTTAGTATGTAAGAGGGTCAGTTTTAAAAGCCTAATTCCTCGGCCTATGAGATATTCACCATCTGTTCCATCAACCAAGATGCAGGAGAGATCTAGGATTAGTTCATACATATGCTGACTCTGGGATTTAACAATTTATTTTTTCATTTCTGCAGATAATATCAACTTTTTTGATTAATTACCTCCCACAGACAAGGACTTCTGTTGCCCACCAGTCCATGGAACCACTGTAGATAGATACATGGGCCTGTGATGTAACTCCAACTTTAGAGAGTTTCTTGAGTTGGCCACATAGAGACATAGTTTGCATATTCTTGAGGCACATCTTTTTTGATGACAAGAGTTCGTCAGGATTTTTGCCATTTACTATAAATAGAAGCTCAGTTTGGACAGTTGAAATGTGTCTAAAACTAGGTGACATGATATTCATATCTGCCTTTTAACAAGAGAGTGTTAAGTTTTTTTATAAGCCCAGTTACCTGCTAGTATTGTTGATATATTCACATTCAAAACACAGACTTAGCCTGAGTTCCTTGGAAGATGGCAGCAGTTACAGCAACGGACTAATAACTTATCAATCTCATCTGTAGACAAGACTTGCAAATCTTTAGAACTTTTACAGTAATATCCCTTCCAAGTAAGCTTTCCAGAAAATGGGCAGGAAGCCAGGTTAGTCCAGCCATAGCCTGTCCTCAGCTAGAAATGTGGCTTAGGCAGACAGCAGTCATGGTGTGCCTTTTGCATATTCTGAATATGTACCCTGTGATGTATTTGCAGAGCACATCAGAAACTTATAGAGCAAGTGTGACAAGCATGGATAACTGAAGGCAATGTCCATATCCAAAGATGAGCCTAGACAGAGAAGAAAATCTTGATTCTAGCTACTGCTGATTCTTGATCTTCTAAAAGTTTTTAGGCTTACATTATACAATGTACAAACACAAGCATGTGTATAGACATAATCCAGGGGGTACCATTATCACAGCATCTCTTCTGATAGTGACTCTTTTCTACGTTCTACCTGCACTTAGGGTTTGGCTTTCAAAGACTTCTGTTTGGCTCTTCAAAGATAAGATGTGGTATTTTCATTGTGTAATATAAAATTTTTGTCTGCCACGAAATTTGTGTAGCAGTTTGTAGCCCCAGTTAAGTGAGGAAGACATAGACATAATGCCCAGTCCCAAAGTAAATATGGAAAAATGAAAAGAAAAGTAACAACATAGTGTGATCTCAAACAATCGAAAAATATTCTAGTAAAGAAAAAAACACCATAAATGAACAGAATAAGCAAATCAGAAGATTTGGTTTATTTTTTAATTAGTTTTTTTAAGACTGAGGTAGATACCCTAGATACTTCTGAGTAAAGTAGTTTGAGTGTTGAAGAATGTCTGTCCTTTGTGGCATTTTTCCAAAGTTATTTTACCCCACTTCTCATTGATCCGCATGGGAAGACTGCCACACTACATGAGTCAAAATCCAAACTAAGTAGTTCAGAGCTAGGCCGGGCTGTTCTCTTTTACTCTGTACCGGTTTGTGATGATGTCTTTCCTTATGTATTTCAGAATTAATTTCTTGGCTACCTTCAGTATTTCAACCGTTAGTGAGCCCCCTGGAACCAATCATATGTTAGTAGCTCCATCCATGTTGAACTCTTCTTTCAGATTTACTTCAAATTATGTTTCAAAAGCAATTTATGCAGAATTGTTTTCAAGCCCCTTTTAGACACAGCTTCTTCAGCCCGAAGGATTGTTAGCTCTGACTTTACGCTGTCTGAGAGTACTTATAAAGCATGCTTGACTATGCGTTCCCATTGTATTTTGAGAATGAAGTCATATTTTTTGCTGTAAAGGTATGCGTCCTGTTAGAAATACAAGCGGGATGACGGAATCTCCCGTTGGTAAAAAGGCAGTACTTCAATGCTTTGCTGAACATTCAGTCCTCACAAGATACTACAAGTAACCTTCCACCCAGCTGCTCATTTAGTTTTAGGTTACGCAATCCTTGCAGTAAATTCACATGCACAATTCCAAAGTACTCCTATAATGTGAATTAAGAATTGAACAGATGCTTTCTGCTGCTTAAATTTGATTTGTGGGCCCTGAAGGTTCTATTCTACAATTTCAGAATCACTATGGGTTTAGACATTCCTATGGGAGAGTTCAATATCTTTTCCACTGTCTCCTCCCTCCTACTGGCTCAGTCCTGAGCTATATAAGATTTAATTTCAGGGCAAACTGAAATAAACAGATTCTGTCATTTAGGATCATAAAAATCCTATTTTGTCCAATTTTTAAAGACAGCTGCATTCTTAAAAAAAATTAAAGTTCTGAAGCAATATCTTTACATCTAGACTATTAACTAGTATGATTAGCAATTATTCCCACTGAGACTGTTTCCCTCTCTATTAAATAATTGAACATTCAATGGGACTGAGAAAGAGAAGTTGCAAACCTGATCGTGCAGTTTGTTTTTTGGTGTTCTCCTTTGGGATACAGAAAAGTCAGGTTACAAGTTTCTGCTTCAAAATCTGTTTTAATTATTTATACAAAGAGAAATAGGTTCAATTGCACACCGAGAGGAGTTCACACTAGGATATCCAATATCTTGATGATTAGGGTACTCCCTTGGGATGCTGGAAACCTCTCTTTCCATTCCTATGCCAGTGAATATTCAATAATTTATACACAATAAAATTTCTTCAAGACAAACTTACTATAGATGATCCAGTACCTCAAAGATTAGAATACTTATTTGCAATTGAAACAGACCTGATTTCAACACTCTAATCAAATTAGAACACCAAATCAAGAAGAACGAATGCTTGGAAACAGATTCCTCTCTCCTAATGCTTTGAACTCTGGACTGCAGAGTAAAATAAAGAGCTTTTGTGGAACAGAGGATTTCTGAGACAGCTGAACTGGAACTGGATATTTTTTTCCTGAAGAGGATACATTATTGTGAATATAAAATACCAAGTGTTCTTGATACCTGTCTTAGAGTGCTCCCATATCTTGGCATTCTCATTTTGTGAACAGCTGTTAGCTTTTGTGAATCTTACTTGTAGACACATGGTTTTCTATACTATGCATAAGAAGTCTGGCCTTTAAATTTGGGACCCAGGGTTATAGCAGGTTGCAGTGTGCCTAAAGGTTAGAAATGCTAAAATCCATAACTAATCGGCTTCATTTCTATGCACAGAGAAAACATTCATTTGTATCCAAATTGCTTGCACGTCTATACCACAGATGAAACAAGGCTACTTCAAAATGTGTAGCAGCACAGATTAATTCCAGTTGGCCTCCAAAAACACATTTTACTTAAATCTATTCTCTGTGTAGCGATGTGGAAATGTTTAGCAACTAGAAGTTCTTAAAAGATTTTATAAAAATAGAAATAACTCACAGAAAAGCAATGCTTTTTCTGACATATTATGGCTCACTTAATCCTTATAGCCTATATAATGTGGATTTATGTATATATTATTTACATATTTATATATGCATCTACAAGTATTCATTAGCATAAAAGGTAAATAAAAGCACCAATAACCTTGTTGAACACTGGAAAACAAAACAAAGAAAAAACCCTTCTTCTTGACTAAAGGTGAAATACATTTCTTTCTCTAGAGAATATTAACTTCTAAGTGTCAAAATTGTAGTATGCACGAGTCAATAAGGGTCAGGTAATTGTATAGTCCATAAATATACTTATTCCCCTCGAATACTTACATTACTTAGATATACATAAGGTCTGTAAATTTCTCTGACTATCTAAATAAAGCTATTCAATAAGCACTCAGAGCAAAACAGGAAAAATGGAAACTTTGAGCACTATCAGCGTGAAAAAATGACAGCAATTTCATAGAGAAAACCTAGGATTTTACTTTACATTACTGTTACAGAAAAAAATGGAATTGCACAGCAAACTATTATTCTAAATGATCACCATCAACATTATTGTAAATAACAGAAGGAATAATAAATATAAAATGTGCATCATGATTTTATTTATTTCTAGTAGGTGAAACTCCTAAGTGAGAGAAAAACTGTTTAGAAGAAACTGCCAATTTTAATACCTCCCCTGAGCAATGAAATTATTTACTCAACAACAATAAAATTTGAAATTTATCACCATGAAACAAAATGTATAATCTACACTGTTCAGGGAAATAATTGTAGTAGTAATAATAGTAATAGTAGTAATAATGTTGCCATCCATAAAATGTATTTTCCCCTCATAACCACCGAAAAAAAGAATCTGAAACACTTTTTTATAGGGAAAAAAGTGCTTTAATTTAACATATTTTTTCCCTTTCACATGCCTATTGTGTTATGTCGTAGAAAGCATATAGCTCATTTTCCTTCCAATTGGTCTGTCACACAATTTTCAAACTGCGTGTATATCTCAGGCTTTGATCAGCACAAAGGTAAAAAATTAAACCGGAGTACACAAAAATTAAAGGTGGATGTGATCCTAATGCACACTGTGATCACATCAATTTTCAAAGGCAACTGTGTCAGAACATATTTAGAGTGCTCTCATTTAAAGCTTTTACTGTGTCCTCCCCACCCAGGAGCTATTAATTTTATTGTCACTTGCCAGGCAAAGAGTAACTGAAGTACGTAAAGCTCCTGTTTATACATCTGACCAGTATGTGTCCAGAACAGCCAGCGAAGGGTTGTCTGAACTAAACACATTCAGTGTGACACTGCCTAGAACCAATTGATGAAGAGGAGGGTAAATATTGACATATTATGGCATTTTATTAGCAGATCCAAGCAGCCAAGTCTGTTGCTTTCTGCATTCCTAGAGATGTGAAAAAATACCCCGAAATTGTGTCTATGTTTCTTTTAAACTTTTGAATAGAGCTTGAATAGAGTTAAAATATGGTCAGTAGTTCACATTACCCTTACTTAAGCCTTTAATCTTATACAAAACTTGAAGGGAGATTTATATCAAGTAATTGTTAACTATCTAAAACCACCATGTACTCAGTCAAATAAATTACTTTTTAACACCTTTCAGAGCTTCACAAATAGACCTAGTAGGCAAAGGCCTTTGTGGTGTCTTTTGTAAAGCTCAAGACTGATGTCAGTTTTTACTTTATGGGGAAAAAAGGTGTTCAATAAGCGATTTCTGCATTTAGAAAGAGAGAGACTATACCAGATCAAAAATTTCAGATACCAAATATCGTATTTTCAAATTAAAAATTGCCACAAACATTGATCTTCCTTCGTTCCTTCTTCGTGCCTTGATCCAATTCCATATCCTTCTTCCACGAAAAAATTCTTTTCAGTATGTTTCTTCCTACTTAGTCACCTGTCTCCATGAAAGTCTTGAAACTCTCTGAAATATGAGAGCTCACTGTGCCTGAGAGATTTCCTCCAGAATTCCTAAGTAAAGGTATGGCTATGGCTTACTTTGGTTGGGGAGTACTATTAAAAGCTGTTGAAAGATAAGCATAGCCAGGTGTCTTTCTTGGCAGGTTATAAAGCCCTTAAAAGCAGATTATAAAATCCTTATGCTCAGTTGGGTCAGTTGTGCTGAGTGTTGTCTCTGCAATCCTATCAGGCAGCATAGACAAGTAAAGAATAAGACCTAATGACAAGCTTGGAAACATAAACAGAACTTTTCAATCAAAAATATAAAAATTAAAAATATTGCTTTTCCTTATGACAGAATATTCTGGGTTAAATATTTTGGCATTGGGCTGGTAGTTTTTACGAAATTCCTCTTATATGAAGCACAGTTTGGAAAATGAGCATCACTTGGAAATTAGAGCATCCTTCTCTGTTTGTGACGTTTTATGATGTAAAGTATGGGAGAAAAGTAGTCCTCTACTTTCCCAGGTTACAGAAAGGGCAGATCTCCATCAAGAAAAAACTTGCTTAACTCTGTGATTTAGGAGAGACAGGCTACTAATGGTGTTTAACAATCCCAATCGTGTTAATTCTTTAAACTGTCCAACAGAAAATGTACTTAACATCTTGAAGTAAAGTATATGGGAAGCTATTATTCAATAAGAATTGATGTCCAATACACAGTTCAGAGAGCAGTTTGAACTTGAGTTTGAGATTTTGATTTTTTTACTTGGGAGAACTTTTTTTCTATCAGTAAATTGGTGAAGTCATCAATTTAAAAAGAAAATGAGAGGGGAAAATGGGAATTAAACAAAGAAAGCTCTGGTCTAAAAAGGAGGATAAAAAAAAAGTAAAAAATAAAGGAGAACCTGTAGAGTATTTAGCAAAACTGTTTCCTGTTTTAACTGGTTTTTGAATTATTGTCCTAAATAATTCCTCTAAAAATTCTAGAGTTTGCACAGCATACTCACACTATGATATATACACACAGAATGAAAGTTGCAAAAATATTTCAATGAAGAATCTTAAGCTCTATGATTCATTTTATTACGAAATTATACAGGAAGTTGAAATGGACAGGAGGAATACTAAAGTTAGTGGCTTTTAACTTCAATGAATTATTTATTGATTGTGTTATGAAAGTTAAGGAGACATCTTTGTTCCAGGACAGCCTGCATGAAGACGTGTTGAAAGATATCTTCAATCACAATTTCAGAAAGATTCTGAAATTCTTCTCATCATATGAATGTTTAACTGTTTCAATTGTACAGTCTCTCTGTTTAGAGATCAGCATACAGAATATCCTTCCTTGTCTGGAGAGAAGTATGATCTTCACTGCTGCTACAACTCTTTATGTTATCCTGGCAATCTCTGCTGGTTTCCTTCACTATGCTTCAAAAGACCAAATGTTGAACTCATGTAAACATTGCAGATTGATAAGTGAATGCCAACCACAGTTATGTAAGTGCTTAACAGTAAGTTGTTTCACAAGAACATCATGTATTTTGAAAAAGTAGAAGTTGGGCATTTTTTTAGGTGTGAGGGTAATTACTAGTGAATAAGACCGGCAGAATTCACCCAAAAGATCTCCTGAGATAGCTTTGCAAATGAGACACGATCGCATCTCCCTTGCAGATGGCTACAGTGTGAAGTGCTAAACCAATATCTAACAAGGTTAGGACTAGAATATGTATCACATAGCATTTTATATTGCTGAATACATGTACTATAAGACACCAACTTAAAACTCTCTATAGAATCAGTGAAGACAAAGAGACTTAGGTAATCCTGTCTACTTCAGGCATTTACTTCAGGGTATAAATTACCTCGTAAAACTTCCTTGCTCTCCAGCAATTATAGAGGAAGTTTCCACAACTAGATTAGATGGGATACTCAGTATTCAGGCAGATAAAGTTGTTTCATGATCCCTGTCATAGAGTTTTTAAGTTCTTGTTTGATGTAGTAGCCAAAATGTAGTACTAGTTTGGCCGTTTGTGTCTTTATATTTACTAACTGAATATTGAATGGAAAATTGTTTAGCACTTAGGATGAAATGAGATTGAAACTATGCATTTGTGTTTTATGTGATAATTCATCTCATGTATCAGTAACATTTTGTTTTAATGATATTATATAGCTCTGTGTGAGATAAATCTCTGTGACCTATTTTCTTATCCCAGTTATTTAAGAACCACTGTGAAAAAGGATAGCAGGCTATAAAAATACATTTTTGTAACTGTGTTTTCTGTGTCAAATGAAGGCTTTTGCCATGTCTCATGTGTCCAGTATAAGTGTTATCTGTCAGTGTGAGAACTGAATCAAAATCAGCAGGAAACAGAAAACTTGCAATAAGAAACACTGTCAGGAACAAAGAAAACCAATAACAATTGACCGGTAACTAATGAAAATGGATGGAAAAACGGAGAAGAAAGAATTGACGAAAGAAGATTGCTCATACTAAGGATAAGTAATGAAGTAGCACTGTTTATCTTCATTTGGCTACGTATCTAAAGGATAAACCCCCAATGCTGACACTGTACAGAAAGAGAAAATATGAACCCTTTCTAAACTTGCTCTGTATGCAACATTGCTTCCTGTTGTGGAATCTTCTACTCTCTCTCTTATTTTTCCATGTTAAAAGTTATTTTTTCTATATGTGTTATGGACACCTCCTCAAAAAAATGACCCAAAAAACCGAAAAAACCCAAACCCTAAACTAAATAACTAAGCAAACATGAAATTTTTTGGTTTGTTTTGTATTTTGCAGTTAAAAAAAAAAAAAAAAA